>JARHVA010004615.1:0-442500 GCA_037957365.1 Torreya grandis | reverse complement strand
GAAAATTAGGTAAGGGTAAAACAAGCTTCCATCATGCCTAACATAGGAGGAATTTGACACATCACCATCAGGACATTCATCAAAAGATAAAACAACCATCCATCCTACTCAACACAAGGGGAATTTGATATGTTACCAATATGAAGATGTTGCTCATAGAACACCATCACTTAGTGTCACAAGAATATAAACAATACACACATAATAATTGAATCACTTCATGTAAATAATGAGGAAAAACCTCTCTAAGGTTCTTAAAGGACAAACACAACATGGTCACCAATGCTCAACCATGGATAGGTTAATAAAATAGGTAGAATAAACCAAGTGTTCTTATTCACCTAAAAGTAAAAAGGGGCCAAATAATGTAAGTAACTAAAAATATAAGTCAATAGATAACCTACTTATCGACTCCAAGACCACCTAGGTGCTATCCTTTAGATGCCTAGGCTCAGCTTTCCTAACCCTCTCTTTTCCTAATTATTGATTCTTTCTTCTCTTCTTTCTTAAATTTGTTTCTACTAATGTTGTTGTAAAAAGGTCCTAAACTCAAGAAGTTTGACTACTACAAATAGACATTCAAGAATCGGCCAACCACTAACCACTTTTTAATCCATGCCTCATTAAAGAATGTTTTTTCCATATTCAATTTAGTTGCATGGCGGATCTTGTAGAATAATGTGATTGCTTAGTATATTTACTTACCTCTTTTCCCCATTTGATTCTAGTCTAAGGAAAATTAATAGAAGATATTTCATCAAACCCTAGATAAAATAGACAATGGAAAAAATATCAAATGTTCATAAGATAACATTTTTTACCAATCAAGCTTAAAGGATAGTCACCTAAAATATATGGTAAGTTAGAAAAGGTGATGAATGGTAAATTAGGCAAACAACTACTTAACATGAGTTTAATAAGGTTTTAAGGGTAAATTTATTTTTATGATGAAATCATGCTTGGCATAGTCTTTTTCCTTCATTTTTGCTTTTTTTCTTGCATGATCAATGCACACATCAAATTCCTTTAACCTAACAGTCAAAGCTATAGAATTTATTCAAATAAGGAAATTTCAATCAATTAACCATACCCAATCATTCATGAAATGTCAACATCCACATAGATGATTTCATATGATTTGATACATAACTAATTTCCATTTCATAAGCTTAGAATCAGTTATTCAACATGATTTAAGTCAATAAATCTCATAGAGATAATCAAATTTCATAAAGAGACATTGCATAAATAAATGTAAGCATCAATATTTCATAAGTAATTAATCTAAAAATATTGATAATAGGTATTTATCATGGTTCACAACACATTAAAGTCCTTCATATATCCTTACATGTCTCATCTAGATGTAATAACAACATAATTAAATAATCAAAGCATATAAGTCATAATTTTGTAGTCATCTTTGTCAAACATAAACACTATGAAAAATGGGGCCTTACATCCCCCTCCCCTTATGTATAATTATGCCTAGAATTCTTTGGAAGAGGTGAGGATACCAAATCCTCAAGGGTGAAAAATCTTCCCAAGTTTTTGTTAATTTGTTATATTTGTCCCTCTAGACCTTGACATGATCCAAATTTCTACCTCAAAGAGCTAGCATTATGTGTGCTAAAATTCTAATGGGATCAAAAATTAAAACCCTATTGGTCTCAACCTACAAGACCATCCAATATAAATAATAAGAAATATCAATAATATATTATCTCAAAATAAAAACATTAAAAACAACATGAACATGAGCTAGGTTGTGTGGTAAGTCTAATCGATAAGCAACTGAGCCAATAATTTTTAAGATCTTGAATGGCCGTAAAAAAAGATGCCAACTTTAAATCTTTTCCATAATGGATGGGGATCTTTTTGGGTCTCACCCTCAATAAAAATTTATCACCAACATTAAAATGTCGATCAATTATTTTCACATACGCATATTTATTTTTTCAATCCCTAAAAATATCTAGGATCTATCATATCTTAACCACTTATCACTCCATATCTTCTAACATGGTAGGTCGAATCAAAACTCTATACTTAAGTGAGTCCTAACTCAGTGGGGTTATATAGGCTTGACCATATAGATCCTAAAAAATGTGCCATCTTAATTGAATTATGGTAGCTATTATTATAAGTAAATCAAACAAGATAAAAATAGTCTTCCTAATAGGATTGTTGGTACATAACATACATGAAAAAAATGTCTTCCAAGACTTGGTTGACTCTCTTGGTCTATCCATTAGTCTTGTGATGGTAAGAAGTACTAAAATTGAGCTATGTGCCCAATTCCTTCTACAAAGAACAAAAGTGATAAGTTTATACAAAATATCGATTTGAAATAATCATATGGGGAATCTCATGCAATCTAGAAACATCATCTAAGAAAAATATTGCCACTAAGGTGGTGCTATAGGTAGTATTCTTGGGAAAAAAGTTATCTAATTTGGTCAACTTCTCTATAGTTACTATTATCCTATCATGATGATAAGCTGAGGTAGTCAATCCCATAAAAAAATCCATGGAAATATTATCCCATTTCCATTTTAGAGTATAATAAGGATATAACAGTCTTATCAAATGTTGACACTTGGTCTTAACCCTTTAGAATTCAAGACAATGAGAAATAAATTCATCAATATTGTGCCTTAAACTGGCCCAATGATATAATTACCTTAACTTGACATGTATCATTTTAACCCCAAGATGTGAAGGAGATTTATAAGTCTTAGATAGAATTATCTCTCGCAATATGCTCACTAAGGGAACATAGATTCTCCCTTTATGGTGTATTAAGACATTTATCTCAAGATAATAATCTACAAACTTTCCTTTTAGGCTCTAATCAAAACCTAAAATATGTATTACTTCCTTATAGAGGTGATCCTATAAAAGATGATTCAAAATTTGACTCTATAGGTTAGTTCACAAACTCATTTTTTCCAAATCATGGTGTCTTGTACTCAAGGAATCAATGACCATATTTTCATTTCCTTTGATATACATAATTTCACAATCATATTCACACAATATTTCCATCTAATTTCTTCAACGCATTTTGAGGTTAGGTTGATTGAATAGATGTTATAGACTTAGGTGGTCAGTCTTTAAAACAAAATGATGACCAAGAAAGAAGTTTTACCACCATAAAAAAGCATGAATGATAGATGTAAACTCTAAATCATATGTGGGATATCTTAACTCATAATATTTGAGATTTTAAGATTCATTTGATATAAATCTACCTTCTTGGATTAGTACACCTCCTAATGCTTCCTTCGATGCATATGTGCAAATGAGAAACTCCCCAATAGGATTAGGTATAGCCAAAGTTGGCATAATTATCAGTTGCTTATTCAAAAAATAAAAATCTTCCTCACATATTTTTTTCCATACAATCTTCTTCCCTTTATTTTGAAGTGAGATAATGGGGTTTGTAATGTGAGAAAAGTTTTCAACAAAACATCTATTTATCCTGCTAAACCCATGAAATCGTGCACCTCTACAATGTTTTTGGGTGTCAACCATTCTACAATGGCTTTAATCTTGGAAGTATCCACAAAAATTTATTTTATTGACTAAAAAAAATAAATTAAAAATACTTCAATCATATATGTGGTCCCAATGATCATCACATGATGCCAAGTTTAATGGTCCTCCACCACTACATAAATTCTATGTCCTCATCCCACATCACCTAGAATTTATTTTAATGTTAGATCCTTCCACCTAATATCAACTAAGGTTTCCAAGGGACATTCAATTACATAATGATTAGGTTATCTATAATTAAAGAACACACCTTATATTTGTCTCATCTAAAGTGGGCTCCATCTAGTCTCAATTCTAAGGATGATGTTGACCTTAAAGGTCTCATCTATTTCAATTTTTTAGTCTACATAATTTCAATCTACTGATGGTTTTAAGGCCTAGCCTCACTTTTTATTTGGTAGTCTTTATCAAAATATTTCTTACTATAGATATGGATAGAATAATTACTCTTGTAGTACTATTACGGGGATCTAGAGTTGAATTGAATTACTATCCAACATCCCCTAGGTGCAGGATATACACCTTTCAACCTTGAGTCATGCTAAGATTGCAATTTTCCAAGAAATTTATCTTGGTAATCTTGAGTCTTTCCACTATACTCCTTGACCAAATAAGCCTTTTTAACTTTTA
Source organism: Torreya grandis (assembly GCA_037957365.1). Lineage (NCBI taxonomy): Eukaryota > Viridiplantae > Streptophyta > Pinopsida > Cupressales > Taxaceae > Torreya > Torreya grandis. The sequence continues at coordinate 438,309 of JARHVA010004615.1, read as the reverse complement.
TTTTCAGGGTTGAGGGAGCTAAAATTCACACTACTATGTCCAAATCTAAATTTAGGCATCTAATGAACCTATTCACTTGGATATTTTCATTCATGTAACCTTACACATATCTAATAAAATCTATAAATGGAACTCATACTGAGCCATGATACCACTCCCTTGTCAAAGTTCTGAAAATTAATCTACTTTCTTATACAAATAATGAGGGGATAGGTAGTGTTCTCTAAAACACTGCTCAAATAATTCCCATGTGAATGAATTTGGTGTTAAGTGGAAATTTTGCTCCTCTCTTTACCACCACATCTTAGCTATATCCCTATGAATATAAATTCCCAAATGGGACTTCCTATTGGATTCATAATCATACAAAGTGAAAAATCCTCTCATGCTATCTAACCATGTTTCTTCTATGAATAATTCTAGAGTACCATCAAACGTAGGAGGATGTATTCTGATGAAGTCTTTTACTAAGTCTATTTGTGTAAGCTAAGGAGGGAATTCTAAGTCTCACCTCTCTCAATGCTTATTATGGTGATGAAATTAACCTCTATCACACTCAAAATGGTGATGGAGAGGAATCTTAGACCTCTATCTTTCAACTAATCTTTGATTATATTAGGAATGTGGTGGAGAGTGTTTTTCTACCTCATGTTTACTATATGCAATATTTCCTACATATTATCCCTCATTTTTTAAATGGTTAAGATGAATTTGGGTCCAATTTCATTCAATCCCAATGAATTGGGAGGTTCATGATCACCAATGGAATTATATTTGTGACATGTTTGATGTCCTCCTCTCATTCTACATACCAATAGGTAAGACATCAAATCCAATGTGGAAAATAATAAGGCTTAAATCAACTTAAAATCCTAGTTCTACCAGTGTTGTAATCCAAACTTTGATACTAAAATTTCATGCCTATTGTTTTCTCAAAAACATCAAACATGGAAAAAATTTAAATGAACAAACCACCAAAATACATGGGTAGAAAATTGAATCCATTCGAATCACAAAACATATCAAGGTGAATCTTACTACTACCATAATACTTAACCAAAATCATGCCATAATTAATAATCCCATAGTCTTGATTCATTTAGGTATCACTCAAAATTCCTTCACACTCTCACATCAGGAAGGTGATTGTACTTATGAAGTTAAGACAACCACCAAATTAGTTCATAATTGATATTAACACTTTTAGGTTCCACATGTCTAACTCAAATCTATTCAAGCCTAAGCTTCTTGGGGATGTGTACATGTCTCACATAATAATTACAAGTCCCAAAACCCAAGCCTTCATAACTTTTGTTTACACCTTTTTTTTGAAAAATTCACAACAAAACTTTTGAAGACCCAAAAAATTGAACAGCTTATTTAAAGTCTTCAAAACTTTTATCATTGAGCTTTCACAAAAAGTTATGAAATAATTCATTTCAAAGAACCCCAACCTATGTATTTTGAAAACAATACTTTTGTGAATTTAATTTTGAAGACTTATGAAGACACATACCTTCATAATTTTTGTTTATTACTTTAATTTTAACAAATTCATAACAATTTATCTAAAGACCTAAAAATTTAGAATGATTTTTTTGAAGTCTTGGGAACTTTTATCTTCACAATTTTTTTTTGATAATGTCACAATAATTTCTTCTAATATCTAAAAATTATAAGATCTATTTGAAGTCTTTAGAACTTTTTTCTATGTAAAAGTTTTAACAAAGTTGTAATAATTTCTCTAAAGACCTAAAAATAAAAATGATCTCTTTGAAGTCTTAAAAAAATTTATCTTCATGTCAAAGTTTTGACATCATTTTTTCTTGAAATTGTGAAGGACAAACTCTTTTTAAAATACACTATTTTTTTCTTTTGACTTATCCCCTTTTCATTTACCAAACTAGAAAACATGAAGATTCAATCAATTACACAGGTATAAAGGTCAACCTCAAATCTGTTAAGTCATATAATCATCTGAGCATGCTAATGTTGTAGCCTAGATATGATTAATATATAATATCTAAGCTTAGTAAAATTTCATCTATTTTATTAAATGATTTAGTTATTGGTAAAGCATAAAATAGGTAGCAATACTCTACTGCTATGGCTCGGGGATTCCTTTCAAAAGACCACCCTTTGATCCAAAACAACATCAAAAGATTTAATGAAATATTTATATTATTATTCTAAATAATAATACATAGCTCAATTATTAAATTCAACTCAACCTTGCACAAGCTCAATTCAATAAATAAATTATATAGAGTTAAAGGAGAGACATACACATATAACAAAGATTTAATCAAAATAAATTTGTATTTTATTAGAAAATCCATAAGGCCCAAGAGATATATTTACATAAAAAATCCTTATCAAGGGTCTAAATAATAATATGGTTCAACATAAAGACTACATTAGTCTTTATCTATACTAGAATAATTCCAAGCCCTTTCTATTATTAAAAGTAGACTAGCTACTAAAGTAATGTAAAATATCAAATTTCATTCATTTATTACTTAAGAGAGGGGTTAATATCTCTATTTAGTTTAGTAAATAAGGACTAGGAAGTCTTCAATTATGTTTCTCATCCTCTCCTAAGCATATGATATCCAAGAAAGAAGGCTCACCACCTAACCTTTTGTCATCATTAAGCTACTGCTCTAGACACCCCCAAGATTGAGACTCCCAAATCCAAGAAAGTTTATATAATGTGGTAAGAGCATGTATGGGTATCTAATAAATGGCATATTATCAAAAAATAATTACCATTCACTACGTATAGTATAAATTCTATTATTTACCTAGAGAGACTCATAGTCCCAATTAAAAAATAAACAAGCATTCAAATGGTCAATCAACTGAAGCAAATCATTCAAGTATATAATACTATAAGAAAAGTTAATATAACCTACCAATGCCCATAAAAATATTAGAGTAAAAGTATTATGTCTCATTCTATTGCTTCCTATCAATGGTCATGAAATATTTGAACAACCTACCACCATGGCCAACATAGGAGGACTTCAAGGTCTACCACTTCAACATATAACTAAGGGTCAAAAAACCTTCCATCATGCCCAACGTAGGAGGAATTTGACATGTTAATATCATGAAAATAAATTGAGGTTAAAATATCCTTCCACCATGCCTAACATAGGAGGAATTTAACTTATTACCATCAGTACATTCATGGGAGGATCAAACAAGCTTCCACCATGCCCAACACAAGATGAATTTAATACACTACCAAATTAAGATGTTTCTCATAGACCACCATCACTCAGTGTCATAATAGCATAAATAATATTCACACAATAATGTAAGGACTTCATGAAAATAAGAAGTAACAACCTCTCCAAGGTCTTTATAGGTCAATCACAACATGGTGTCTAATGCTTAACCATGGATAATTCAATAAAACTATCAGAATAAACCAAGTGATCTTATTCTCCTAAAAGTAAAAAGGATTAAATTAAGACACAAAATTGTTTCATTTCAAGGTAATAAAATAAAAACATAAGTCAATATACAACCCACCTATCAACTCCAAAACCATCTAGGCATTATCCTGTAGATGTCTAGGCTCAGATTTCCTAACCCACTCTTTTCCTAAGTCTTGATTATTTATTAAATTTTTTTCTAATGATATTTTTTGTAAAAAGGTTCTAAACTTAGGGAGTTTGACTACTAAAAATATATGTTCAAGAATTGGATAACCACCATCCACTTGAAAATCTAAGCCTCATTAAGTGAAGTTATTTTCCATATTCAATTTAGGTGCATGGTAACTCTTGTAAGCTTATGTGGTTTCTTTTATAGATTAACTTACCTATTTTTTCCACTTGTTTCTATTCTAAATAAAATAAATGGAAGATATTTTAGTAATTCCCTAGAAAAATAGACACTGGCAATAAAATCAAACGATCAAAAGACAACAAATTTTACCAACCAAGCTAAAAGTATAGTTGCCTAAAACATATGTTAAGTCAATAAAGGTGATGAAGGGTAACTTAGTGAAACAAATAATTAAAACAAGTCTCAAAATATTTTAAGGGTAATGATACTTTTATGATAAAACCATGCATTGCACAGTCTATTTCCTTCATTGGCCTTTTTTATGTTCTTACACACTCTATGCACACATCAAATTCCTTTGACCTACAAGTTGAAGGTATAAAATTTATTCAAACAAGGAAATTTCAATCAATTAACCATAGCCAATCATTCATGGAATATAAACATCTACATAAATACTTTCATATGATTTAACACATAATTAGTTTGTATTTCATAAACTTAGAATCAATTATTCAACATGATTTAAGTCAATATATATCATAGACATAATCAAATTCCATAAAGAGACATTAAATAAATAAATGTAAGCATCATTTTTTCATAAGTAATCAATCAAACAAGATTGATAATAGGTCTTTTTCATGGTTCCCAACACATGAAAATCCTTCATAAATCCTTGCACGCCTCATTTAGACATGAATTAACAACATAATTCAATAATTAGAACATATAATTCATAATTTTGTAGTCTTCTTTGTTAAAGATAAACATTATGAAAAAATGGGCCTTAAAAAATATCTCAATGTTACCCCTTTGTACCATCTTCTATTAAATACCATATCCAACCTAGCTCATTTTTTTTGTTCTTGTAACCATCAAAATGATATATCAATAGTATCTAAATAGAAAAACCAATATCAAATGTGATAAGTAATTTTAAATATAATTTTACATCAATCATGAATTAAGTTTAATTATCAATGTGACAATATAAATATGTCAAGAACACATCATAGCATCATAATATCTCAAAATAGAGTCTCAATAATGTCTAAATTAATAGTTCAATATTAATTGAAACAAATAAGTAACTAATAACATGCTAAACAATAACCAAATTCACAACCAACAGTGCCATAGTAAGAAACCATAGCACAAAAATTTGAGGTCATGACACTCCTTCCATGTAACAACTAATTCCTCAAATTAAAATTCACCCTAATGAGTCATTATACATTTTACAAGTTCTATTTGAGAAAATCCCAAAAATAACACTATATAAGTGAATTTTCTATCCATTTATTCACTAGATGGAAACAAGATGTCATTATTACAAATTCTAGAAATATCTAATTATTTTTTAAGATTAAATCACCCATTCTTAAAAGTTATGAGTCCATGCAACCTAAGTAGCCCTGAGTTGGGTATGAATACAACATTAAGGTCAAAATTCATTATTGACACACATGATTATAAAAGAATTGCACTAGAATATAAAATTTCATCATTATTATTCACACACTACCATAGTATGTGATAACTATATAGAGTTTGATCCCTCTTTATAATATTGATATGTAGGAATTTCTCAATACATAATCTATTGAGGTAAAGCACAAACCCATCCCCTTAATCATTTCCCCCATTTTATAGTGTTTTACTTCTTATAATTGATCCAGGGTTTTAATTGAATAATAAAATACACAATGGATCTTAAAACTAATCAAATCATATACATATACACACAAGATATATAGGTGAAGGGTAATTTGACATAATTCACACAAACGAGAAAAAATTTCAAATGATGCTAGTGCACCCTATAGACAAAAGCATAGGTTGTCCTAGTCCAATCACTGTATTCTTATCCCAAGATAATTTAGGGCCCTATTACTTGTTCATAACACTATTACACAACCATAAATTGATTTTATAGTCACTTTTTTACTCTTGTAATCTTGAGTTATACCTAAGCCATCTATTTTTTGATTACTTTCCCATTTAGCATATTTCTAAAAATAATAAGTTCCAAATTAGTCATGTATATTTATTATATATCTTATGCATTATAATTTACTTATAAATTTATATTAATTATATTAATACCCATTAATATCTAATTTTGATAAAATAGTTTCCATTATATGGGATTTAATATTTTGGCATTATTAAAAATTAGATTTTTTGTATAAAATCTCTTCAATAGCCCTCTTTTTTGATCTAGTAACATAATCCTATTGGAATTATATATTCAATAGAGTTTATGCCTTGTTACTTGGGGAATTTATTTCATAAACTAAGTAATTAAATACATTGGTATTTGGAATCTCTAATTTTTTTAATTATTTCTCTTATGGATCCTAAGTGAAAGAATTATACAACATTAGAGGTTTTTGTTGCATTTCATAGGCAAAAATATTTGAGTCATGTGTTATAATACATGGGAAACACTAAAGACTTGTTTCATCTACCTTTTTATTATGCACAAGGACTATGGATTTGTTGGTTTAGTAATTTTTGGATATTTTATTATGGGTTTAACTATAGTAGGGAATATTTGGCCATTAGCTTGAGGGTTATTTGGATATAAAACTATATTTTAATGATAATATAGCCTAGATTTTTAAGTTCATTTCATTTTTAGGTTTGGTAACTATTTGGATAAATTTTTTAGCATGTTATTGAGTAATTACATTTATTTTAAAGATTGAGATGCACTTTTAATTTCTATAATTGTTGTATTTCAAACAACTCTTTATATATCAGTTGGTTATCATATAGGGATACTTATATCTAGGAATAAATACATTGGTAGCCTAGGTGTAATATTAACTACTTGAGTTAAATTAGTTTTTAACTATAATAGTAATTTCATAGGCATCTATTATAACACTACCTCTCATATATCGTATCATCATTGAAATATTATAATCTAGGGATTTGATATAAAAATCATTATTTTATTTTTAGAATGAAAGTTGCCTTCAATTTTATCCTAATTTTTTTGAAATTGAAGTTAAAATAAAAAAAATTATCCCATTTTGTTTTAAATTGAAGGTATAAATATATAAATTTAAATTCACACAAAAATCGTAAAAAAAATCATAATCAAGTAAGTTTATGAAAAGCTTTCAAAATCCTATCCCACTAAGCATGATAAATGTTTTGATGACCTTCTATATCTAAAATAGAATTCCCCCACACATTAATAATAAAATGGGAATATCTACTAGTATGGTAATAATCTTGTAGATAAATCTTTAGTGATATGTGGTTATGTATTTATTGTAATGCATAAAATAAAATATATATGTGAAAAGAGGAAGGAGGAAAAGGAAGTAAAGTATGATACATTAGAGTAAATTAGATTCATTCCTTATCTTTGTAAACATGAATAAATATAAATATTAAATTAAAAAACAAAGAAAAAATTAACTTAATTAAGCCAAGGTATGATATTCAAATTGAGTGTGTAAATTATGTTAGATAAGCAAGATAGAGCTAAGGGGTACATAGATTCAAACCAAAATAAATTACAATAATTCTAAGAATAATCAAATAAATATATTTTTAATTAGTTCAAATGGTTATACCTATTTATTACATGTAAAAATAGCTAAGGCTTAAACAATATAATGAAATAATACATGGTATATTTCAATAATATGATATAAGTCTACTTATTTTAGAGATATACAATCAAAACAAATTGCCAAGTATACATCTGAAGCTCAATCCATATGATTGGGAAAAGTGTAAGAAAGCATAAACAAATGGAAAAACATAATACAATAGTTATACATTTTCAATGGGTTTTCCTTCCATGCCATATTGTAAGAAAAATAAGCTTAGATTATATAGCTAAAGAGTCGTCATAAATGTTATATCTAAAACAGGTAGCACTTCTCCTTATTCTATGAATGAATTGATTAATAAATTAGAAATTAAAATAATAATAAGCTTAGGATAATCAATTAGTCAAGATTCATGTGATTTTGGAATACAATATGAAGCTTGTATTTATAAATTGATAAAAAATAATGAGAACCATTCATCTTTATCAAGATGGAGGGTTGAGAATGAGTTTTCACATCTACTTGATTACGCATGAAAGAGTTTGCATTGATTATGATAGAATGTGTATATTAATTTTACATGCTATATAACTAAGTGTGTGGGTTAGAGTTTAAATATTTTTAACTGTCACACTTTTCCTAGTGAACATTCATTGATTTAATAAAACAAATAATTTCAAAAGATTAGAAATTATGTTATTAGAAGAAGTAGTAGATTAATCAATTATGAATTAATTAATAAGTAGAATAAAATAAATAGATTAAATAAATATAATAAAGGTGACATTTATAATATTATTTTTTAGAATACCATTTCATTTAATTGATCTTGGAAAAACGTTTAAAATCCATGGAAATAATTAGGACATTGTATAAGAAATAAATGATACGAAACAATATATTTCCCAATCAAGGATACACCAAAGTGATTTAAAATGTACATGGTAAATTTTGTATTAGGTTTGGTTTAAAATGATGTTTTCATGTGTTATTTTAGAAGGTCATTTCCATGTGTAATTTCATCATAAAAGTGATGAAAATGAAGTGTCTACATTTTCCACTATATGATAAGGTGTTGCAAACTACAATTCTAAGTAACCACTTTTCAAATAATGAAAAACTCACTATAATAATTGAATAATGATTGGAGAATGATATGTTGATAATTAGAATAATTTTTTTTTTTTAATTTTATGGATAGATAGGTTCAAATTGATGCATGAGATAGTGTTTGATAAGCTATAGATGCCCTTCAAGGGTGCAATCAAAAAAGAAGAATGTGTGAACAAGCCCTAAAAATGAGGAAACATCATAGTTTGGAGAAGAAGAGTGAGTGAAAAGGCCCTCAAAAAGAGGAAACAACATGGTCTAGAGAAGAAGAGTGAGTGGGTAGGCCCTCAAAAAGAGGAAACAACATGGTCTATAAAAGTAGAGTTTATAGATGGGCCCTTGAATAGATGAAACAAAATGGTTCAAATTAGAAGAGTCAATAATGTTATTAATAGTGACATAGAAGGTTTGATTTTCCCTAATAAAACCATAATCAAGAAGGATGCATCCCAAAATATGCAACACACATTAAAGTGCCCCAAATAGGGTGAAAGTGGTGAGCATGAAATGGTAATTTCCCTAAAATAGGATAGGATTGATGGTAATGACTATGATTTGATTATGTTTTAGCATGGGTATATTTAAATTATATCATGATTTGAAATGGGTTACATCTAATTATATATGTTATATGGGTGATATGTATTGTGAGTAGCATAGATATAACCATGTGATGGAATTACTCTTGGTTAGATCATGGGATAATAGAGTGTCAGGGGATTTCTTAGTGTGACATTGTTGTGAATACTCCAAATCTTGATTTTTAACTTTTCATGTGATAAAATGCATCATATTTATAAATTAATCATGATAAAAATGTTTTCCACAAGTATATGGACTAAGATATATGAAAATATTCACAACTCAATATCAAGTTATGACATATTAAGACATAATAAGAAAACACAATGCACAAAACCAAGACTATTTCAAATAATAATACTTAAAAATAAATATTAATATATGAAAAATAAATAATTAATAATAAAGTATGATGCATTAAAAAAAACAAAAAAATTAATAAATTAACACACCAATAGGTACATAAATAAGCATAAAAAGAGTAAATAAACAAGCTATTTAAATCAGTTATTTTGTGTGTGGAAAGAAGGTGTTACTCTTAGATGTTTCCCCTAAGTTTGATGGAATTTTAGATATAAAATGTGACAAATTTGACTTTAAGGTGGAATAGAATAAAATGAAGTGTTTGAGCTAACCCTAGATGCCCCATGCATTAAATCATTGCCTACATAATATGTTGTGTACTTTAGGCCAAATGTAGTTATGTTGAGAAATGGGAAATACATAAATTTATGACTAAGAAATATAAGAATAATATAAGAAAATAAGGCTTAAAAAAATGGTAATATCATAGTATATATGGCTCACAAAATGGTGAGAGCATATATTGGAGAAATGATGACACAAGTAGATTAAATGTCACAAAAAAAGGGTTTATCACCCATTAAATGTGCATTTTTAAAATGGGAGTCAACAATATCATACTCAAATAGTGCCATGTAGAACAATATCAAGAGGAAAATTCACTAGTTGACAATTTGTAAGAGATGTCAAATATTCTAATGCAATAAAAATCTTTTGGGAGTATCAAATGTTTTGATTGTGTGTGTATTTTATAGCATCTTAACTCAATGGAGGATGAATGAGATACCAATTATTTTTTGGGATTTTTCTAGAATGAGGCGCAAAAGGGTACATAAGAAAATGCATAAGGAACCATCAATAAAAATGAAAAGTAACCTTGGGTAGATGTTCAAATGATAGAAAATATGGATGCAATAGGGCATGCTCACAAAATGTATATATCATGGAATAAAAATCTCATAAAATGGTGAGACTATGATGATAGGGGTGGCAAAAATGATATCAAAAATAGAGCATTTCCTACATAATCTAAATGGACCTTCAGCTACAATAGTGAAACTATAATGAAATTACTAATCAATAAAAGGCTAGGTATAAAAAAGGTAAAAAAGTGAGAATAATAGATAAGATTCATCAAAAGTGAAAGAGATACCATCATAGGATCCACTACATAGGAAAACCATGTTGAATTACATGGATACATTGCCTACAATAACATGTTGATGATGACCAAATCATAACTACTTATCAAATATCCTTAAAAATGTGTCATAAAAATTCACTTTTTGTACTTATATGATCATAATCAATATAAGGATGGTTTAGGTTATGGAAAAAAAATGGGACTAACTCAATAGAAAAGATATGAACAAAACTTAATAAGACTTTGCCCCAAAGTAGGGGTCTTCATAGATAATGTTCAAGAAAATAAATCATAAAACTTCTAGAGATGTTTAATATTTATTGGCTCATATATATCTTGCCCATATGGTGTAGATAATATATTAATATAGACCCATAGTTGGATATGATAATGAATGGACCAATCCAATTTGGCTTTAATTTACTTTTATTTTCTCACTATGTACCAGAGTTTTCTGATTCTACTTCAACACAAGGTCTCCAACTTAAAATTATCTAGATTTGATCTGATTTTTATAGCTATGATGTAGCTAATTTTGATAGGCTTTGAGTTTATTCATCATGGCTACCCATCTCCCATCCAAGAGTTCTAGTTCATATAATTAAGTTAATTTATACTCCTTATTGTCAATGATGTTATAAAATGTAATACGTATGGAAAGCATGTAGTCCAAAATGAAGAAATAACAGAGAAAATATATTTAAGAAATTCAATTGAAAAGTTATTTAAATTTTTTTTTATAATTTAAGCATTTAAAAAGTTATAGGAAGTTGGTTAAAGAAAACAACTCATCGGTAACCAACCCATCAACCACTTAAAACAAACTAATTAAGAAATTAATTTGGATCATAAATTATCCTAATAAAATCCCCCTTGATATAAAGAGTTATAGAAAGACTGAAGTAATGAACTATGAGTCATCCAAGTAGACTTTACTATAATTACAATTGGTACATTATGCATCCTAGACTGATCAAAGCCCTGATCATTACCACACTAAATTAGACCCATATCACACCCTATCCAAATACATTGATCCTCACATAGAATCCATTGAAAAATTGATTGCCCTAGTAATTTGTATGTCACATCTCAAATTGCTGACCAACAATTTCCAACATCTCCCACAGGCCTTTGGTCAACACTAATAATGATAGTAACTCAATGTTGACTCATACCGTAATGACCTAAGAATAATAAAAAACCAATATGCAATATCTTCTCCCCCTATCAGGTGAGAGGTGAGAAGATATACAAAAAATAAGCCAAGTAAAAACCACTAAAATGTTCCACATCAAAGGTCATAACAACACTAGCTATATGAAAACAAAGTACACAATCCAAAAAATGCTACTACATCAAATCCCAATCTTCAACCTAGAATATCACACAAGATGGGTGTGTTAGCATCTCATAATATATAGTCATCAACTGTGGAGTAAGAAATTTCATAGTCATCCCATCCATCAATAGAATATGCAAAATAATAGCCAAAAGAGGAACAAGAAGACTAAACAAAGTGCCTAGAGTGACCAACAAAATTTTCTTCTTCTTTTTGACTATGTCGATAAGACCTTATTTTAGAAGGGTACTCTATAGATAGGTGTCCTATGCCACCACAATTGTATAATGTTTTCTCACATCCACTAGAACTATAGGAAGAATACACACATGAATAATAATGCATGTGCTTATGTTTGTGTCCATGTGAATGTTTATGGTAATGCTCATGCTTCTAAGAACCATAGTGATGTCTATGCTTTAGATAACTAAAATGATGTCTATGCTTTAGAGAACCAAAATGATCCCTATGTCCAGAATGATTCTTATGTTTGGAAGTGTGCCATAGAGAGTGTTTCTATCTCTAAAAGTGATTCAAAGAATGTTTTATATTTTTCCCATATAATGGATTGCATGTTTTGGTATAGTAGGCCTCCTCATTAGTTTTTCTTTCTTCTTTGAAAATTATCTCTCATATTGAGTGAACAACTCATAAATGGAATCAAAAGTAGATTTTTTAAGATTATCACTAAGATATTTTTAGAAATTCCTTTAGCTATGGCTAAAGCCATTTAAAAAAATAGAAATGAGCATTTCATCATTAATTTTTCTACCAGTAGTGCCATATTCTTGTTTCAAATTCTTAATTTGTGACGCATATTCTGAAACATCTTCATCATCTATTAGTTTAGTATTGAGAAACTAAATAAGATCAATTTTATTATAAGTAGGTTGTTTATCCTATAAGTATTTTAGATATTTCCATGCTTTCCAAGCTTCAAACTTGATGGCCTTTATGTTAATTTTGACTTGTACATTACAATTTGATTTCAATAAAGCAAGGGCACACTTATCACATTTATGAAATTTTGTAATATTTGTGGCATCGATGGGAAATGTTAGTTGCTTCAAATAATTCCCATAAATCATTGAAGATTAATGTGTTTTCCATGTTCATTGACCATTCCCTATAATTTTTAGGAGTTAAACATCTATTTTTAGAAAAATTAAGCTCATAATTTTAGCCATGGTATGAAATTGAAAAATAAGGAATGTTGTTAAGGTTTTACCTTTACCTTCAAAATAGATTCCAATTACAAGAGATTCCTAAGAATTGTAAAAAACCAATACACCTTATAACTCCTATTACACCCTTATTTATCCATTACAACTTTTCCCTTCATTATTTGTTTTATCCTTATAACTCTGTTTATAAAAAATTTAGATAATAAATAAATAATTTTTTATCAAAAATACTTCAATGGGTTTTAAACACCTGAACTTTCCATAGGAAAGTGACTATCAAAATTATATTTGACAATCTCTCTACATGGAAATTTAAAATATGAAGTAACAATATTCTAAATAATCTAGAGTTTTCAGATGTGAGAAAAATTAAAAATATTTCACCTAATTTTCTTTTCATAGTCTTGTTATTTTTATGACAAATATTTTACTGGTGGAGACCACACAAAAAATTTTAGACTTTAAAAATAAGAGGAAATCAAATATATTTATTATGGATTTTGTCTTGTCTTTTGTGCTTCAATTTTTGAACCTGACTCTGTTATTTGCTAGTTCATTATTTTCCTTCTATAGCATTTCTCTTTCCCATGTCTTTGTATAGCCTCTAGCATTTCTCTTTCAATGTCTTTGCTCTATGTCTTCCATTTTTAGGCTTTTAAAATAATAAAATAGGGATACACATTGATAACTACCTCTCTAGTCGCCTTGACTCAGCTCCATTTTACTATTATTAAATAAAAAATAAGAAACTTCAAAAAATGATCTAAGGTGCAATGGGATTATAATTGGTGATGAGATTATGACTAGATGGTAATGTATCTTAGTATCTAGGGTAATGATGTTGTTATACCCAATGGTTGAGCAGTTTTGTGATCTTCAATGATTTTAACTGCATCCAATCTAATCTCTATCTAATGTCGGTAATGATATTATAGAATACTTCAATCCTCCTCTTCAATTTTGTCAAGACTGCAACAAAGATTTTTAAATTTCTTCTATCCTCATTTAATAATTTATTTTTGTGGCTCTAATACCACCATAGGCCAATATGAATAAATAATAGAGAAAATATATTCAGGAAATTCAATTGATTTTTTTTTAACAATGTAAGCATTTATAAAGCTTATGGGAAGTTGGTTAAAAAAAACCAAACCATGAGTAACTAACCCATTAACCACCTAAAACAAACTAATTAATAAATTACTTTGGATTATAAATGATCCCAACAAAGTAACTAAATATCAATAGTGAGATTAAATATAGATCTAAATACTAAGGAATATGAGGTGGCTCCTATTTGGGTATAAATAATGGTATGATAGGATGAGAAGGAAGGAAAAATTATAAGTAGCAATCATGGCCAATGACATTAACATTTTTTTAAGGATTTTAAAATGGTCTTATTTGAGGCTTTATCTTGTACATTACCTTAAGGGTAACAAGGAGTGGAAAGTATGTGTTTGATATTGAATTGGAGACATAAGGATTTTACAAAAAGGACATACCATTGTCAAAAATAATGTTGGAGGGAATACCATAGTAGAAAATAGGTCGTTTAGATTTAATTTTTAAATTTGTTTCCTAGTCATGTAAGTGAGTGTAATGTCTTTGACCCACTTAATGAAATACTCATTAGTAGTAAGTGTTTTATTCTTTTTGGGAATTAGGTGTTTAATTCCTAAGCAAATAAAGGTGTGAGTAAATGTAAATTAGTAAATAAATGTTTCTCAATTATCCTACTGATTTTTATAAATAGATATGTATTTTACCTTTTCTAAAAATATTAAATAGTGTAAATAAATCAAACATAGCTTATTTTGGGCTAAAACGGATGAGACAGGATCTAGAAATTATTATGCAGGGATGGTAGACTATCGTAAATAGGACCCAGAACTCTATTTTTGGATTGGACAAGAGAACCAAACTTAGGATACCCTAATAATTGGTGTTTTAGTCCAATTTTAAGAACTATTTTCCACTTTTGGCATTTTTTTCCACTTTCAACACTGTTGTCCTAGTGATCCATCTTTTTTGGTTTTTTTTGGATAGCACTGTGACACCCTAGTAGTGAAATATTAAACCCTGAGTCTATGTGGAACTTGTTATGTGTCTAATTCAATATTAAAAACCCTTAAGAGCTTTTGGTAATTGAACTCAATTAGAAAATTTGGGAAAGAGAGAAGGGGTTAGTGTGTAAAGGATACATTGAATGCACTTCACATCCCTTTTGTGGACACACTGCCTACATACCAATACTTATGAAGAGGGATCAAGTTAATGTAGTTCTCCCAATTAAACTAATTGGTGGAATTATGTGATGTATACACTATAATGTGAAAATGTAATGTACTTTGGATGACTAGGGACTGGTATGAGTGCTTGAATAGGCTTGAATTGGTTTTGGAAGGTTGTATGCAGAGAATAGGAAAAAGTGCTTGAGTTTACTTGCTTGTATTCTTGATTCTTTCTTGTGAATGAGTGAAAAACCTTCTAAATGGACATTGAATGGAATTTTATAGGGGAAATAATGATTTTGGGTTATATGATCTTGTATTAGTCCAATAGGAGAAAAGAAAAGGAATTAGGGAAATCTAACCATTTGAGGCTAAACTGAACTTGGACAATAGTGTCAAAAATAGGACACCCTTGAATTTTAGTGCTCATATACATGTTGAGCACTATTGTCCTAGATGATACCTAGGGGGATGGTTTTAGGTTTGAGAGGGCTGATTGGGTCTCAAAAAGCTAAGCTTGGGAAGCTATGGGTGACTGGGAATCAGTGAAAGTCTAGCCAAGAAGGGTTGAGTGATCAAGAAAGAGGACCTATATGTTGGGTGCTATTAGCCATGATTAAATCATAAAATTTCACATTTGATATGATTAAATTTACACCCCATTTATTCTAGTTATGCAAAAAAGTAAAATACTAGGATAAAGGAAAAATAGAAAGCATACCTAAACTTACTTGTAAGGGAAAAGCTTATGAAGCTATGTGATGTTGGATGTTTGTAGAGGGAGAATATTGTGATGTGTGAATCTAAAAATAAAAAAATGAAGTAGATTATTTTTTACTATATATGTTATATCTAAATAAGAACATATAAAAGCCAAGTAAAGGAAAAGAAAGGAATGAATACACCTCACCAAGTACATGAACCAATACAAAACCTATTGTGATGCTAGATTATGTTGAGTATGTGTTGAATCAAGAGTAATATCATGAACGAAGTTGAGTTCTCAATTCCATGGAATGTGGCTCAAGAATGAAAAGGCTATCCCTTTGGCTCCATCATTGCTAACTAAGTGAATTTAATGAATCATGTGTGTGCTAATTAATGTTTGGATTGTGTGTTCAATCACTCTAAATAGGTGGATCAAGAATACAAAGGTTAGCCCTTTGGATCCATCATTTCCCTATAAATTGAAGCTATGAAGTGATATCAATATAGAATATATGTCATATGAGATGGCTCATAGAGCCCATGATTGTGTTGGAAATTTGACACTATGGTGTGGATAACTAAATGTGTGATAGAAACTAGGCCACTCTTGGCCATTTCAAAATATGAATATTAGGCTTGTATGAAATACACTCTAAAATTGATGTATTAGGCTTATATGAAAGCCAATTTAGGAAATCGAGTACTCAAAGATCAAAAATTGTATGAAAGTTTAACTTTAATGTGATTCCAACCACCTATAGATGGATTAAGGAATGGAACTGATGAGAATGCCTAGAATAAACTAAACTTAGAAACAAAAGAAGATCAATGTGTCATGCACATTGCCTCCAATCACCGATGTCTAGAACATGGATTTTGATCTAAAAGTTATATCAACTACCTAATATAAACTAAAAGTGAGAACCATCATGCCATGCATGATAACCCTTTGTATCTCAAAAAATTATGTTGAAACTACTAAATTTCAAGGATATGGAAGTGTAAAAACTATCCTTAAACTAAACTTTTTACCTATTTATGGAATCCCTAAGTTTTTTTATACCTAGATAGGAGCACCAAACTATAGACACCCCCTATTTTTGGTGCTAATATCCATTTCTAGTGCTACTATCCATTTTTTTGTTAGTGTCCATTTCTAGTGCTACTATCTGGTGTGAAAACTAATTGTTGATCTAAGACTATTCTTTTTTTTTGCTCTAATTTGATCGGTTTGACATCTGGATTTTATACTGACTATTTTGAATGTTGTTTTTATTGTTAGGAGGTTTTATCTCTATGACAAATCCCCTATTTGATGCCCCCTCTTTTGAGGGTAGGAATGATAAACTTGCAATGACTACCCTGAGAACAAAAAAAGTCCTACAAGTGTGTTAATTCTAAAAAGATATATATGATATAACATTTGATGTTTGACAATATGTTTCAAGATATAGAAATGTTTATACTGATATATTTTTAGATCAATATTGGTATGCCTAAATAGATATAACAATGTGACATCATGTATAATATACTAAATTAAAATTGAAAATGTTAATTGTTAGTTGTTAGTTAGAGGGATAGAGCATGATGTCCATCATGGCATTCAAGAAAGCAAAGAAAATTCATGATATGGATGATGTCATTGCACACATTTGACAAGCAAAAAGAAAACAAGAAAGAAGAAAGAAGCATATTAGATGGGCTAAGGATCCATGTAAGCAATGGACATGGGCACATGTCACTCAAAATAGAAATAAGCATGGAAGGCATATTCAAATGCCTCATACACATACAAGTGAAATAAGAAAAATTGACACACAGGCTATAGGCACATAGATGAGTAAAAACAAAGGAAATTGTAAAATATCTTAAGGAATACACATAAAAAAAAAGTAAAGGACATTGGAAAATGTCCAAAGGCACAAACAAGAGATAATTTGGAATTAAAAATGCAATCACACAAGCTATGATAAGTAATAAAAGAAAACATGTAATAATTGGAAGGATATAATCACATCTAACTAATCAAATAAAAATGTGAAAGTATGAAAAACATGTGTAGTACAAGACTAGGTATATGCTAAGAGATAAATAAGTGCTAAATATTAGTGAAATGTTGACATAATATTCTGTGTAAGCTATAAAATAATGTACATCACCATGACAACTCAAAGTTTGTAGTGTAAGGATGACATAACCTAGATGGTGTAATCATGTAGAATATGCCCCCAATGAGTATATATAATAATGCATGTCTTGAATATAGAATAATGCCCCCTCTATGGGTAGAATTAAGTAATCAAGTAGCTAGATATTGTTGCACACACTCAAAGAAGATCAAGTGAATCATGGAAATGTATAAAATCAACATACAATAGAATGAAATAGAAAATTTAAGTCCTAGCATGATAGTAGTGATTTAAAGCATGGATGATGCATACAATTTAAAAAATTGGCATTTTTGAAATTTTTTGAATGTTTTTGTATATATTTTTAAAAATATATGATCTATGTACAATAAGGACTAAGAATAAATAATACTAACTGATGAGTCTCAAGTGATATTCCCTATCTTAGTGTCCTGTGTCGAACAACTAAATCATGTGTGATCACGAGGCATAAGTGTATGACTAAGATTATGAAGTTGAAATGTGTGTACATTGTAACTGCTCAAAAATATTTGAAGTTGAAATTTAATGTGGGGTCCCACTATGATTATAAGGAGTGGATGAAACTATAGGACTCTTAGGAACCCATTTGAAAGTAAGAGAAGAATCTATGTGAATAGGTGCTCTCTGTGTAGCTATATGAGATCTTAGTGTAACTACTCTAGGTGTGAATACTATCACTAGAAACCATCTAGAATCCTAAAATTTTTGGGGTGTATGAACCCTTTATACTGGTGATGGATGTTATAACTATGGTTGAACCTAACGTATAACTAGAACAAAAGCTGGGGGAGAAGCTAAAACTAGTGGAAGAACTAGATCTAATGATTGGAAGCTAGTAGATAGATCTAAATTGGGGAGTGATGACTCATAAGGAACTCTAATGATTATAATAACCTAATTAGTTTGAATGAACTTTAAGCATATATGAACTATAAAAGGTATTGCCTTGAGTTTTTAAATCCATGGTCAACCAAGTAGTATGTCAAAATCTCCTGAGCTAGGAACTATAGTGAATGGTGTAGCCACATGTATAGGACAAACTTGTAATAGAAGTAATATTTTTCCCAATAAACTCTAAACATGACCACTAAACCCTCTAATAACTATATCATTTGGAGTGATATCCTACTCTGAATAACCTAAATGTTGTAGTAGTGTGAAGGTGCACATATTAAGACTAGAACCATTATCAATGAGTACACTATGGATAAGCTAATTATGGATATGTGATCTGATAGAAAGTGCATTATAACCTATATCATCTTCCACAATCTCTTGATCTAAAAAGTATATCGAAGGCCTAGCTAGAACTCTAGACTCATACACCCCTATCATACCTCTCAAAGGATGTGCCTTAACTTAAGGTACCTAGTATGTAATTGGTGAAGGATGTGTATGGTATATATGATGAAAACCTAATGTGTCTTTTTTATCTTTTTTTGAATTTTATATAAATGGATCTAAAAATATTTTCAAAGCTTTATCTTGTGTTGGTTTTATCTTTCGAGTCTCAAATGAAGTGCCTAGATCAAGCAGATTATCATCTATCAATTCTTGTAGATTATGTCACAAATTGATGCATCTATTTATGGTGTGGCCTAGTGCCCTATCAAAATTACAAAATGCATGTTGATCATATTACTATGGAAGAGGATTTGTTGTCTCTACTTCCCAAATAGGTGGGAGAGTTATAATGTTTCTTTCCAATAACTATTATAAAACTCTAGCTGGAGAAATTGGTAAATTGGTAAATGCACATTGAAGAGGTACTTATAAAACCACATGCTAAGGAAGATCTAAAGCTACATTGACTATTGGTTGATTTTGATTCTTTTTGTCACTAATTTTGACCTTATATGGGACTTTTATATTAATCTTGTGTTTTGTGTTTGGATTACTTGAATACTTGAGTTTGCCCATTGAGATTAACTTGACTTCTCTTCCCTTAATTGTATGACTAAATTCAATGAAAGAAGAGAATATTTTGAACATAATGAATTCATAAATTATTGGTAAAAGGATCTATCTAAATATGTATTATATCTCTTGATCAACCATGGGGATAGTTAACTTAGCTAGAATAGTCTTGGATCTAAGAACATAATCCATGACAGTCTCATTTGACCTTTGTTTCAATTGTGCAATTTATTGATATGAGACCTTATCACCAATGTTGATACTAAAATTTTCTAATAACATATTTGATAAAGGATTGAATTTTGTGAATGACTAATTCAATAGACTATAAAACCATTGTAAAGCATAATCTTCTAGGCTCATTGGAAAAAGTTTGGTAAGTATCTAGTCATTAGGTACATAATCCAAACATGCTATGTGAAAGGATCTCAAATGTGTCTCTATATCACCATTTACATCATAAAGATTAAACTTGGGTTGAACAAATCCTTGTGTCAAGGGTGTAAAATTAATGTGATGTGTTAATGGTGTATATATAAGTACAAAAAAATCCAATGCATGTGTAGGTCTAGTGGTACCTTGCTCAAGATGTTGCACCTTGGATTAAAGATATCTTATCTCTTGCACAAGAGATATGACATCAAGAGATATCGATGTACTAGCTATATTTCATGGCATAGAACAAGTTTGGGATACTATATTGGGTGGTTGAGACATAGTTTCCCTCGTAGTGTCATTTACAACTAGCTGATCTAAATGACTGGAAGACTCAACTTGCTTAGCCTTTTTTATTTCCATGATATATTTTAGAATTATTGTATGATCTTTAGATTTTTCCTTATGTCTTTCTCTATTTTTTTTAAAAACCAAATCTTTGTTGAGTATGACTTCTTTATCGATAATGGGTAGAAGTGGATCAGTAGTCCAATGTGGTGGATCATGAGCATTGGTGTGTACATCATCATTGTTATTTTCATACTACTCTTTGTTGAAATTATCCTCATTGAAATTGGTGTAATTTAGATGTGTAAAATCTATGACTGGAACCTCAACTAGTTGTTTATCCATGGTATATGGTTGAGTTATAAGAATCTAGGTAAATTCAACAGGATTACCACTAAGTCTTACATTTTATCATGAGGGAAAATATGCAAGGAATTTAGGTGGAATAAGGAAAAAAACTTAGATAATAGTAGAAAAGATTAAGCTAATATAATCTAAACAAGGAACTGGAATATGCATGAAAAGAATACAGGACTCCAAAACATGTAAGGTGAAACCTCAACAAGTGAAAAGGAGCTATTATATACCAGTAGGGATATTTTAGAAATATTATTTACAAAATAATATGAACTTTTAAATTTGAAATTTATTTTTCTGAGTTACATATGCAACTAAATTTTTATAAAATGATGAAAAAAGTACTAAAAATAACTGAGAATGCTTTGATGCAACTAAGGTTTTGAATTTTTTTTTTCAAAATTAGTGTAGTAATTTTAAAATTTTATATAAAATTTTTAGTTATAATTTTGAAAAATTTGAGGAAATATCTTTAAAAAATTCTAAAATTAGCAGTATATTTTTCCTAGTGTTTTGCAAGTATTTGTATGCAAATAGGACCTTGTATGTGCAAACTAGGGTTTGGGCAAATTTATTGAAAATATTTCAATTAATTTGTAGTTTTATAATTTTTAAATTTAAAAAAAATCAATAAAAAATTGTAAAAAATTATAAATAATTAGTCATAGGGTTTCTAAGGTTTTTGTGTAAAAATTCAAAGTCGGGGTCACCAAATGTTTTATTCTTTTTAGGAATTAAGTGTTTAATTCTTAAGCAAATAAAGGTCTAAGTAAATGTAAATCAGTAAATAAATGTGTCTCAATTAGCCTACTAACTTGTGTAAATAGATATGTATTTTAACTTTTCTAAAAATAGTAAAATGTGTAAAGAAATCAAACTTAACTTATTCTGGGCTAAAATGGATGAGGTAGTATCTAGACATTACTATGTAGGGATGGTAGACTATCATAAATAGGACCTATAACTTTGTTTCTAAATTGGATAGAAACACAAAACATAGGAAACCCTACTACTTGGTGATATAGTCCACTTTTTGGCACTATTGTCCACTTTTAACACTATTGTCGACTTTTAGCACTATTGTCCTAGTGATCTAGCTTTTCTAGGTTCTGTTCAATAGCCCTGTGACACCCTAGCAGTGAAATATTAAAGCTTGAGTCTGTGTAGAGGTCTTATGTGTCTAATTCAATATTCAAAACCCTTAGGATCTCCTATTACTTAAAATTGAGTAGCAAATTTAGGAAAGAGAGAAGGGGTTAGTGTGTAAAGGATACACTAGAAGAACTTCACACCCCATGTGTGGGCACACTACCTACATACCAATACTCTAAAGAGGGATAAAACTAATGTAGTTCACCCATTTTAAGTGCTTGGTGTAATTGTGTGATTTATGTAACTATAATGCAAAACTAGAATGTACTTTGGATTACTAGGGATTGGTATGAGTGCTTAAATAGGCTTGACTTGGTTTTGGAAGGTTGTATGTAGAGAATAGGGAAGAATGCTTGAGTGTACTTGCTTGTGTTCTTTCTTCTTTATTTTGAATGAGTTCTAACCCTTCTATACGGACATTTAATGGACTTTTATAGGGAAACTGATGATCATGGGTTAGATGAGCTTGTATTATGTCGATAGGGGAAAAGATAAGGAATTATAAAAATTTGATCATTTGAGGCTAAAGTGAACTTGGACAATAGCACTGAAAACAAGATGCCCTTGAATTTAGGCACTCCTATCCAATTTTGGCACTCTTATCCAATTTAGACACTATTGTTCTAGGAGGATGAGACTTGGGGGGTGGATCTAGGTTTGAGAGGGCTTTTTGGGTCTCAAAAATCTAAGCTTGAGAAGCTATAGGTGACTGGGAATTAGTGAAAGTCTAGCCAAGAAGGGTTGAGTGAGAAAGAAATATGACCTATAAGTTGGTTTTTATTAGCCATGCCTCATCCAATTTTTCATTTTATATGATTACAGTAAGAATATGTTTTTAATCATAAAAATAGGTATGATTAATCTTCCTCATGAGATTGAGTCCCCACATTGATAATGACCAAAGAGTAGTGATTGGTTGAAGTAATTGAGAAGGAAAATGAAATATGTTTACATGTTGTTGACATGCCATGTATTTATTGACATATTCACATGCATATGATTCTATGGTATGCTAATAATAAATAATACAATGGAGACTTTTATCAAGGAGCATCCTTCTAGTGTGGACTCCACAAATCCATTAGTGCACATATTTAATCACTAATTAAAATTATACCAAAGTTAAATAATGAAATAGAGTTACATATTAACCTATATGATAAAGAGTGCCACCAAGTAAGGTATAATATGAGGCATTGTGAATAAAGTATGGTTGTTATTTTATAGAAAGGTCTGGTGGAAGAATATGGTTTTGGAGGTGGGTGAAAAGGTTTTGGTACCAAGGGGGACCAAGACCAATGATATAAAATACAATTTTTTATTTTGGATAATAATAGTATAGTTGAGAAGATTTTTTAGCCCCTAATTTTGTTAATTAAAGTATTTGTGCCAACATGACATCCACATTAGCACAAAGGGATAATTTTGTATAATGATTAGTATTTTAGCATTTTAGTGCCAATTAAAGGATACATCACATATATTTCACCAACTGGTAGGTGGCTAAATATATCCAAGATTCCTAGGGAAACCTCAAATATTTGGTAAGACATGGTAGCTATAGTTTTGAGTTTGTAAGGTTATGGATCTAATGGTTATGATGACCAATCTCTAGCTTGGCACTCAGCATGCACCTTCCAAGCTAGAGATGCTCCTAAAAGCTATTTAAGGAGCTCAAACTAGTTTAAGTAGGGGGAGAGGGAAAAAATTTAGTATAGGTCTAGAAAAATGAATCCTTAGTAGATGTGATTTGATAGCCTTAGGTTTAGAAAATGTATGAAATCTATGAAGGCTCCATTTGTAAGCACCCAAGTTATTCTATGAGCATCTGGGTCATTAAGTAGTATAAAATATGTTATGAAATCTATACTCTATTTCATACTATAATTAATTATGAAGGTTACTACATTAACACAATGTGTTTTATTTACATGTCTTTGGTATTGCTAGTGGAATAAGTAATTGTTATAATGTCATGTTGCCATTATGTTAATAAATGTCCATGCATGCTATTAGTTCTCTATTTTAATGGAGTACTTATAAAATTTCATGACATCATCATAACTCTCTATATATATGATTATAGGTTCTATGCCAAGTAGTATTATCTTTATTAAGAGTGCATGCCGAGCATGAGTAGTTTGAGTGGAAGTAGCCTCGTGACCCCCTAAACACATAGACAACACTAGACTTAGTCCATGAAAGGCTTTCACCCATATGACACTAGGCTTATCCCATGAAAGTATTGCACCTATGTACTACCTAATTCTTCCATTGAATTGATCAAGTCCATTAATTAAATTCTTGCACCATGGCACAACTAGCCCAATATGGGCCCTAGTTCCTTCTCAGCTACATTTTGGGTGAATGTATAGGGTATGTTACTTACGTGGATTCATGTCAGCACAATTGAGTGTTCAAATGTTGAGGGAAAAGGGAATATCCCATGCTTCCACTTGGTTGTAATAAACCAAGAATTGACTAAGATAACTTTGTGTACTTTTATACAATATTTTAGTTCTATTATCAAGACCCATGTTGAATTTTGTTGCTATGATGGTGTGATATGATGATGTATCAAATTTCCCTAAAAAACATTGATAACTGGATACAATAGGTGAAAGATAGATTTTCAATAAGCCATCTAACCTATCAAGGATAAAAACCAAGAAAATTAGTTAAAAAAACTTATATGATGATTTGTATAAGCTCTTTTTCTATGAGTTACCTAAACAAGTGTATAGGTGGTTGGTAGTATATTCGACCAATAAAATAAGAATTTATGAATAATGATATGAGTGGACAAAGGAGAACCTACATTAGATTGATACCCTATATGTGAATTGTACTATAACATTGGATAAATGGTAGCAAGGATCTCTGAATAACTACATACTTGAGTCATAGTTTCAATGTATTCATTCCCTAAAGAAGTAGGGTATCAATTTTTTTGCAATCTTAGAGGCATATTTATGAAAGAATTTAGCACAAAGCTCAAAAAACTAATCATAGATTATGATTTTGAAACTTTGGGAATGGAAGGATAAAGTCCTTTCACATATGGGAAGCAAAAATGAGGAAAAGGGGATGTGTAGGTGAGGTGTAATGGATGGGGATGAACAAATTGACACTTAAGATCTTATATAATAGACCTATAATAAGAGATGGAATCGACTAATGGAAGATATGGAAATTGGAAGTGTT
Organism: Torreya grandis; assembly: GCA_037957365.1. NCBI lineage: Eukaryota > Viridiplantae > Streptophyta > Pinopsida > Cupressales > Taxaceae > Torreya > Torreya grandis. The sequence goes on along the minus strand of JARHVA010004615.1, from coordinate 412,799 downwards.
GAGAGAACCTGTAGTGAGTGGAAAGGGAATGGAGAAGGATCTCTTAAATTATAGTTACAAGAATATGAGAGATATAATAAAGTGATGCATTGATCTCAACACTTGACAGGTGTGGAATTTTTCAAGTTCTTACAAGATGTGGTGACTACATATACACTTGATGCACCTACCCCATTTAAACTTATGATGCATGCTCACACATTAGATCCCCCACTTAAAGAAAGTATATAATCAATAATTGAATTTACTAATGACTTATATCTTAGACATTTTATAGACTTGGATTGTAACTTTTTTATTGAATAGATTATTCCATACAAGGAAGTGAGCACAAATACCTTTAGAGCATTGGGCACTAGCTCACCACAATAAAACTTAAATGTGAGCATACCAAATTAATCAATATCAATAATGTAAGGTGAGAAACAACCCACAGGAAGTGGTTTCACTACAATCAATTAAAATACTACTATTGACATCAATTGTGCTATTAGTAATGATGGGACTAGTTCCTAACCCAATGGATGGAGGCATTGGAGGACCTCCATAAAAATAGGCACTAGGGGGACAATAACATAAAATAATAGTTCCCCCCATTGTATCAAATCTAATATGAAGTGGATATGCACTTGCCAAAGTATTATGGTGTGGATAATGCCATAGAACATGTGATGAGGTCTAAACTACAATGAAACACATAGGGCATAGCCCAATTGGAGTCCAAAGCTACCCTATTATAACCACTTTAATTAATTATTCCCACACTTTTTATAATATATATGATCCTAACCAAGCCATGGTTAAATATGATACCTTAAAGGATGCATTCTTGAAGGGATTGGACATTTCAGAGTTTAAACAACAGAGCATCATCTCACTAAAATAGATTAACCAATGACTCTTAGAGAGTGTGCACCTATATGATGCAAGGTTCAAAACTCTCCTATCAAATCTCCCATATGATATTCACCTTTCCCATCATGCATATTGGTTCATTGGGGAATTTTTCATGCCATTCTAAAGAGAGCTTTCCATGACGACTTTTGTAGACCCTCAAGAAGCACTTGAATCCATGCTTAGAGATGAGGTATTTGATAGTGTAGATAATATGATCAGCCCATTTATGGAATTAAAAATTGCATATATGGCCTCCTATATGTATAATCTTACTACCATATCATCACATGATGTTCCAAGTTGAATATGGTGTATTGACTATGAATAAGAGGGCCATAATAAAATAAATTGCCCATAGAGGAATGTGTGCACTTTGCTTATAAGTTATGAAGTATTTAAGAGGTTCATGATGTCTAAAATTACCCTTTATTACAACACTTTATCCAAGTCAACACAACCATGTATTATCAATTATGTGATGCCTACACCCATACCACTGATGATTGTCAAGTGATTAATGAAATACATGAGAACATGGAAAGAGGTGCATGGTAGGTCATTGTAGTAGTTGAATGGAAATAAAACTAGGTTAATAAAGGTTATGGCCACTAAAACATAGGTTTTAAAATACAATACAACACCAAAGGGAAAGGTAAAGGATGAGGTGTTAGAAGGTTCCCACTGCACTCATGTTATAAGTATGCCTTAATAGAGCGCTATTAGTACAACTTCCATACACATCCCACATGTGGGTATTGTCAAGGTCCCATAAGGTTTAAGAATGCCCTGACCTATACAAAAGGTTGACCCAAGGTAGGCCTAGTGTAGACAAGTGTGCAGGAATGATTAGGTATATGAAAAAAACATAAAATTAGACCTTGAAGGCATAACCTACACATACAAAGGTAGTCTAGGTATAAGAAACTACATGTAGTGGATTTACCACTCATCTTATAGATGCACTAGTACCTAAATTACACATATAATATGGGGATAAGGGTCATAATGAGTGCATAACATGACTTGGACCTAAATTTACATTGTATCCAAACCCAACATACCATAAAGATGTATTACAGTAGGCTATGAGTTTAATCCAAAACCTATAATAGGAGATCTAATGAACATGAGACCTAAAAGCACAAGATACGACCTCCCATAAGAAACATGATAGCTAGGAAGTTGAGGTATAAGAATTAACTAAGATCATGTACCTCTTATAGATAAAGGGAATGTTACCCCTATTGAAGAACTTTCTACTAGAGCATGTAGGTCAAAATTTAAGTTGAGGTCATCATATCATGCATGGAGAGGGTGAAATAAGTTTGGTACACATAAAATTTTAAATATGACCAATAAATATTAGTGGATGATACTATTTATGGATGTCTATATGTGAGGTTCTTGTAGACATAGACATTGAAGTCAAAATTTTGACCAAGAATGCATGGGAGAAAATGGGTAGGCTAACCTTGAGACCCTCCCCTCATGTACACTTCATGGGTAATAATACTTGAGCACAACCTATTATAATTTTTAAGAGTGTATTTATAGATATCATGGGTGTTAAATTCTATGTTGACTTTGAAGTGATCGAGTTAGTAGAACAGGACAACTATCTAATGTTGTTAGGAAGGCCATAGTGTTATGTAAATAATGAATATATGAAATTCAAAAGGTGTTCAATATATTTGATAATGGAAAGGAGAGGTTAGTTATATGCCTCTAAAATTACCAAGGACCCCCTATGTTGAGAGCATGGACATCAAAGATGAGATTAACCACATTATAACATCAGAGTACAAGGCAACAATATGTTAGACCCAAATTATCAAGGAATCCTTTCTTGGGAAGATGGATAATCAACCTCAAACACCACTAATATTTCTTATGATTAATGGGTCGAGGAAGCATAAGAGACCACAAGTCTATGGTGTTACTTGGTGTACATAAACATGCCAAAACTATTAAAGATAAGTTGGGTATAGATTGATTTCACCTTCAAAAGATGGGTCCCTTATACCAAGAAAAGGGGAAGAAGTGTGTTTCACCTTATCAATGGAAAACATGTAGTGCTCCCAAGATATGAAGGGAGTAATCTAATGGAAGACTATGTCTATGACATCAAGTCATGTGTACCAAAGGAAGTAGATAAAATGGTTGCACTATTTTATATATTCAAAAACATCTACACTCATTGGTAGGAAATAAAAAAGCCTATCTTGCCAACATAGAAAGATGTGAAGGCAACCATTTTCACTAGATTTGAAAAGATTAATGAGGACTTGGAAATCTCCACCTACTCTAGTGACTCTGATCCCATAGTATATGTGCATCTTTAAAAAAAAAAGTGGATTCTCTATGATGAAAATACCCTAAGAAATTTATGGGTTCATGCCTTCTATAGGACCTTAAATACTTGGGTTTTGGCATGGTACATATTAAATGAGATGCACCATGAGACAACCAATTGGGATGCACTTAATGAGTGGTTTGTTTACACCTTCTATTTTTATTCTCAATACATTAAATTGATTGAGCCACTACATGTAGTTCAAAGGTCAATGTTTGAGGACACTAAAATATTGGAGGAGTGCATAAATGACATATTTGGAAAGAAAAATTTAGCATTACCAACCTTATTTGAAGAAAAAACTCTCAATAGTGACTCTAGAGATGAAGCTTATGAAATATGGAAGGCATGAAATTAGAAGAATTTGATAGGTAAAAGGAAGTTAGTTTACCAGGTTGAGGATAACACCCCAAAAGAGGAAGACCTTAACCATATTTGGGTATAGAAAACCAAGGGTAGTAGATAAGTTAAGGATTCACACAAGGATAATAATGAAACCTATCAAGTTCCATTAAAAACTACCAAGGTAGATATTAGTTTAGAGGGGGAACCAAAAATTGCTACTATGGGTGCCTATTGGTCTGACATAGAACTAGTGCATATTGTGGATCTACTAAAGTAATTCCAAGACTTGTTCCCTTGGAACTATATAGATATGAAAGGCACACACCCATCCCTTAGGAATATGAACATAAAACTATTCAATGACATAAGACCCATCAATAAGTGACCTTATAGGATGAACCCAAATCTTCATTCCAAGGTCAAGATGGAGATTGATGGCATGTTATCCACTAATATCATCTACCATATATAGGAATATGAATGGGTTAGACCTATGGTCATCATCATGAAAAAGGATGGATGTATTCAAATTTATGTTGACTATAGGTTGTTGAATGTCACCTACATAACTTACCCCTTTCTAACTTTATTCACTAATGAAGTATTGGATGATGTTGTAGGTTTCAAGATATACACTTTAATCATGGATTCTTAAGATGCCATCAAGTCCAGATTGAGGAGTAAGATAAGCCCAAAACCACCTTATTTATTGAATGGGGTTTTTTACTTACAACATGATACCATTTGGGTTGAATAATGCATCAGCCATGTTCTCTCGAATGGTGATCACTGCTTTCAAATATTTCATTCATAATTTCCTCCAAGTATACTTAGATGATTGGATAGTGTATGGTCTAGTTAAGTATCACTATGATAACTTGTGCCTTATTTTTAAAGGTGTAGATAGTTGTAGATTTCATTGAACCTCAATAAGTGTGTTCTATCAACACCATTTGACACTTTTCTTGGGCACACCATCTATAATGATGGACTACTCATTGATATATCAAATATTGAAATAATTATTTAGCTTCAAACCCCATCAATGTAGAAATATGTTTTCACCTTTCTTGGGAATTATAGGTATTATAAGAATATCATAAGGAACTTTTATATAATTGTGGTGCCACTATAATATATTTTGTAAAAGGATGGTCCATTCTATTGGGGTGTAGTGTAGGAAGATGTGTTTGAGACTCTAAAGCTCAAACTAACAAATGTAATGATATTAAAATTTCCCAACTGGGTGACTCCCTTACACTTCCACATAAATTCATATATTTCTATGATTTATGCCATTCTTCCATAACCAAGTGAGGGAAAAATGAATCATCCTATTTCTTTCAAAAAAAAAGAAACTAACCAAGGAAAAATAGAACTACACCACCACTAAGCACAAGGTGAATTTCATGGTCTATGCCCTATAGAAGTTTCGATAATATTTTATAGTGACCTCATTCATATTATTCACTAATCAAAAGTCATTTAAATACTTGGTGAACAATCCCATTTTACATGAGTGAATTTGTTGATGGATTATTTTTTTCAATAATTTGAATTCTCTATTGTAGTAAAGCCTAAAAAACTAAACTTGGCATAGACCATCTATCCCACATCAACTCTAGCAATGTGATAGTGCCTAATAAAGATGATATTCCTGATGTGTAACTTTATTGTTTCCAACATGTCCCCAAAGACTTGGTAGAGATAGTCACATTTTGACCTCCAAATATGTGCCCTAAACCATGATGACTAAGGAGAAGAAGTAGCTCATAGTTCATGATACCCATTTTCAACTCATTAGTGGGTAACTTTACAAGTTGATACATAATGAGGTAATGAGCTAATGGGTCATATAACATGAACAAGACTTGATACTTCAAGAGTCACATGAGGGGATTGTAGGGAGCCATTACACTAGAGATGTTATGTCACACAAAGTACTAAAATTAGGCTTATGGTGTCCAAATCTATGTCATGACACAAAAGAGTACACCAAATTATGTGACATCTAGAAGTGTATGGGAAAAATAAACCATCAAGATGAGATGCCTCTCATCCCCATCTTTTCCCAAGTGCTATTTTAAAAATGGGCCATTAACTTTATTACACCTATTATTCCTACTACAAGGCAAATATGTACAAGATATTTTGGTTTCCATAACTTACTTCACAATTGGGCTGAAGTAGTACTAACCAAATATTTTACAGCCACCATCGTAGTGAGATTCTTTGGGAAAATATCATTAGTCCATATAGATGCTCTCTTAACTTAACTAGTGATTTTGGTACACATTTCATCAATGAAACCATCTAGGTCCTATTGAATAAATATATAGTGATGCACAAAAAGTTAAAACCTCAGCATCCCCAAGTAAATGACATCATAGAAGCATTTAATAAAATATTGGGAACATGCCTCACAAAATATGTGATGTTGGTCACAAAGATTGGGATGACTATGTGTCCTCAGTATTGTGGGCTTATCATACTACATATAATCCCTTGAATAAAGATACACCATTTCAACTAGTGTTTGGTGTATAGGCCATTTTACCTATGGAATTCCAAGTGCCCTCATTATGCATCATGCCTATTGGTTAATTAGATGACCAAGAATCTATGAGCACATGATTAGAAGACTTAGAATGCCTGGTTGAGACACATTCCCAAGCATGACAGATCTAGTAGATATAAAAGGCATGCAAAAATGTATGGAATGATAATCACATCAAGCATAATATATTTATAGAAGGTACACTGGTCTCACTATATGACTCTAAGTACCTCAAGTACCTACAAAAGCTATAGATTAGTGCATGGGACCTTATATTATCCAAAATATATTAGAGAATAGATCATGTAATATATGCATGTTTATGGGTGAAATTCTCCCTGGTCATTTCAATATAAATATATTAAAACTATATAATCACTAGGATGGTGCTTGCACCATTAGACACTGACTTCCCAATCAAAATTTGGTTGCTTGCTTTTGACCATAATAAAATTTGGCACAAGCTAACTCTTTCCTTATGTTTGTTTCATTTATGTTTTGAGTGAATAATAATGTCACTTTTAGGCTCATAAGATAAATATTATGGAACTTTCATAAATCTAGTTGGGTGAGTCAAGCACAGTTGCTTTCTAAGCTCCTAAGTCTAGACACCTAAGTTTGTGGTTGTGTGCAAATTTTTTGAGGTTCATAAAATTTTAATTACTATTATAACTTGAAATTTTACCCATTGAAGAGATTAAAATCCTTTCCTCATTCAAGTGTCACAATGGAACCACCTCAGGGCTATGAGTGATCCAACTTTGAAGTGAATCTCTATATTTGGGGCTAGTTCCCCTTGATGTACCACTTTAATCAAACTAATACTAACTCTTGGGGGATCAAAAGGGAAAAGGATAAATAAATGTAAATATACTATAGGTGAGGTGATACACTAGATATTTTATCTACTTACACCATTTAACATGCACTTAGAACCAAGGAGAAGGTTGCATATACACTTCATCTAATGACAATCTTCTCTTTCACATCAATGTTTCAAGCATGGGGTCTTGAAGATAGCATAAGTTATGAGGACTTATATAATATTAATTCTAAGAAACACTATTTAATATACTACTCACTATACCTGTAATCCTCATTAGACACTTCTTGCTAACATGTAAAAGAGAGATTCCAAAACACAATCATTGAATGAACTTAGTGAAATATTTAATGAGGTAAAAAAAACTATATTTATTATCCCAAGTTAAAAATTTGGTAGCGATCCACCATACCTAGGTCGAGAGATCCCTTCAACAGCCAAAAAGTCTAGAATTTATAGAAATTATGAGAGCATAGAGAGAAGGGGGAAGCTCAAGAGGATGATATAAAATTATGATATATAGACCTATTTAATGAAACCAAACTCAATAAGTTTCACAAATTTTTATATCATCCTTGATTAGTTTCATGTCCTTTCCATTCAATTTGGATACTTCAATTTATTTATTTCCCCAATTGGGTTCTTAAGGAGGGTTTTGTGTAGTTTTAGGTCTTAACATTTTTTCATAATTAACAGACATTGGAACTCTATATAAATACCAATTTTGATTTATTTATGACCCTCTTCATCATCCTCAAATACTTTAGGGTCCCATGAAAAGTTTTATGAGATATATAATCATCTCAAGTTGACTACTCATATTCTTCCTACACATTCAACATGATCTATATACACTTTAGGCTAGAAGATGGATTCTTGATGGATTAATTTGTAATATAAACGATTATATACACCTCATTCATCCACAATAAAATATACCAACTGATTTCAATATTCATCTAGATCTAAAATGATGATGCATTGCTTCTAGGTACTAGGCCTAGACTAGGTATAATAGGATTTACCTATAATTCTTGTTCAAATTGAACCTATAATGAATTAATATACATTTTAAAGGTTAAAAAACCTCTACTTCACTCCCATGGACATGACTCAAAGAAATATAATTCTTCAAAAATTCCAAAATTGAAAGTGGTCCATCATTTGAGGTTAGGTTTGGACCTTGCCTAACTACCCTGCCTGTAGACTTTGTTGTATAGATCACCCTATCTATATTAAAACCCTATACAAAAATTTCCCATGTTTTTCTAGGTTTTTAATATCTATAAAAACCATTTTTTATTATCTATGATGGTTTTGGTCCACCATTTCATCTTTTCCCCCCAAAACTACCCCTTATGCAAGGTAAAAGTGCCCTACCTCTGAGATAGAATAGGGGCATGTTCCTTTATTTTATTGTAAAAAAAATATTTAAAGGTGTTATAAAGGTCATATTGGTGATCCATAAAAAAATTTAGATCCTAGTGATGATTTTATACCCCTTATCCTACCTCATTCCCTAGGCCAACTTTTGGAGTGCACATTGTTTGTAGGGTTTAGAAATGGACTGAGTGTTTTCTTTGCAAAGGCTACTTGTAGGTGTTCATGGACTACTAGACCTTTGACTTGTCTCTATCACATCCCTCTTAATCTCACCAAAGTTTTATTGTATTTTATTTCATCCATTTGTTACTTCACTTCACCTATTAACTCCTTCTAGTGGCTTTACAAGCACTTGTCTCACAGTTTTAGTATTTCCTACCTGACTGAGATTCCTTGTTTCTTTGACATGTTTAGAGGATATCTAGATTATCTCAGATCTCATAAGGATTTCATATCCATGAATAATATTTTTATATATTGGGTCCATCTCAAACAAGTTACATGTACCTTTCTCCAACCAAAAGTGGGTCCCTATCTAATTAACTCAGATAGTCCTTATACCCCCTATTGTAGGTGTAATTGCATGTTTTGTATGCATTATCATAGTGCCCATTAAATATTTGTTACATAATATAATTTTATATCACATTTTCCCATAATTTTACTCATCTTGGTTATCTCAAAGGACACATAGACTTATGCCAACTTATTCCTTATACACCCTACCTGATGTAGGTGGATATACATAGTGTATGGACTGGGAACAAGTTTGGGAATCAAAACACAAGTGCCCATCTTTCATGGTAATCCTTTATAATATGGATATAATTTAACCATTTTAATAATTATAGTATATAAAAAATGCATGGTTTCTCACTAAATATGTCAAAACCATTCATATTTTCACAAGCCTATGGATATCACAGTAGGTTTTTAGTGTGTTTGAGAGCATATTTGGGCTTCTTGAACACCTTCCTCCTTTTTTCAAATGCCCCTATCAATTGTAAAGGTAAGTGTCCATGGATAGGGATATAATATCAAGCTATTATCATGCATCATAAGCTCTTACACCTTCATCATGAAAACTTCAAAAGACCTTGAGGAGTACTATTTTGGCCTTTTTTGGTACAATAGTCTTGAAACCACAGTCACACTATTTTGATCATGGCCTTCAACTTTCCTTGGATACCAATCACCTCATGAGGTTTTTAATTCCTATTTCCTCATTCAAGGTTCCTAAATGATGTCTTACCTTACTTCAGCATCTAAATGGCTATCTCTAACCCTTGTTTAAGCCACCTGTAGGTGGAGGTATAGTGCACCACAATGAGCCATAATATGGGCAAGATGAAACCTTTCATAAATATGAAATTTTTATACTTTCCTTAGGCATATCACTATAATTTTGATAATTTTAATCAATCTGAGAACCTTTCTACCTCTCCATACATCACCATGACATCTTCAGGATCTTGTAAATAGAAAACTCTAAGTTATAAGGTAGAGATGATAGAATTGAGCACTAATATGTTGTTTAAAAGGCCTCATAACACCTTAAATACAATTAACCATAAATTGGATAAAATAAACTAATAAAACTTGTATATCATCCTAAAAACACATTATTCTATGTGATAATCTCTTATACTAATGCTTGTAATGCACTTTCATGGCTTCTTAGTTGAAATAGCCTAGATTAGACACTTAAGCATTTTAGAGCTCTAAATACAAAATAAGAATGGATAACCTATGTAAATGTCTTGGAAAACATGGCTAAACACTTGAAAACAACCAAATTTTCAAAACCAAGTAGAAGAACTAGAAACTAGCTCATAAAATAGACCCCTCATGAATGGAAGTGCATAAAAAGCTGCTTGAAGTCTAATAAATGATTCATATAGGAAAATACATTGAACTAAGAGCTCTTTTCATGAAAATTATTTTGTCTTAGATTAATTTCAACCCCTAAAAACATTCCTCTCAACTCCAACTATATGGCCCACACTAAGCATTTAAAATTGACCTTTCTTGGCTTGTAAGAACAAGAAAGAAGAAAAAGAAGAAAATAATGAATTTTTTGTCATGTCCCCTTTTCATTTGACATGTTCTGAGTTCATGGTGAGCCTATTATGTGACCCTTGTAGGCTGATAGGATGGTTAGAGGGTCTTGATGGAGATTGGCGTGGCTTCGTTTAGCAGAATTTTTCTAGTTGGCTTTTGTTTGGGCTCGATTGGACATGTATTGAGGGAGATATTAATATTTGATTGATTTAATCAAATATTAATTATTTGGTCTAATTTTAAATTAGAAACCCTAATTATAATTTAAGAAAACCCTAATTAGGGCAAGCATATCTTTTGAGGGTATAAGGGTTTCTCATGGAGGCCATTATTGATTAGACATTGATTATTGATTATTGATTTTTGAAGAATTTCTTCTGTGAAGACTGAGCCTAGGGTTCCAAGATTCCATTTGCATTGGATAACATTCCCTCTTTAGTGTGTGTAATTCAGAGGCTGTGAAATATCAGCTGATCTATTGCCAAATTGAGAGATAGCTTCATCTAGAAGTTATCACAAAATTTATAGGGTTGAGAGATAACTTCACACAGAAGTTATTATAGATATTTCAGATCGTACAAGTCCATACAGATCCACATAGACACCGACTTTGGCAGACAGAGATCCTTAGTGACCGACATCGGCTGACTGAAGACTGACGTCGGTAGAGAAGGACCTACAGAGACCGACGTCGGCAGTATATCGACCGACGCCGGTGACTGTGTGTTCGACACAACAGGCCGAGACGAGACAGAATTCAGGTTTCATTCCCAGATTTGTTAAAATCCAGGGTTTTAAGACATAATATTTCATATTATTTTGTTTGTATGACAGAGACTCAATTGTAATTATCTGAATAAGTGAAAGATATTTGACTAACAGATAAGAGATTTACTATGATTTATTTACTTATTTGAAATTATCTTACAAAATCATATTCTTGGTTCAATGATTTTGTGTTTATATATTCCCTGTTTGAAGGGGATATTATAGTGGTATCAGAGCTAAATCTTGCCATCCTGAGGGTGTGACAATCTTATGTAACGACAAGAGTTGGGACCGCACATGTATAACACACGCAGTAGAGCCTTGCTTGAAGGTACCCAGTTTTTAGAACAGCAGCAGATTATCATGAGTGACAGACGTGAGGGTAGCCCACCCAGGGGCCATAGGTATGATGCTGACCAGGACACTAGAGAATTTCACCGTGTTATGATGACAAACCAATAATAGATGAATTAGACACTACATGCACTTATGACTATGATAAGGGGGATGAATGCACCTGATAGATAGAATGGTGAATAAGGAGATACTAGGAGTGCTACTATTAATTAGAGACCCCAGAAGACCCATTCTAAGACCGCTGATAGACCTACACGGCCTACGTTTATATAGGATGAACCAGAGGCTCCAGCAGAAGAGACGGCAGGGGATTTCCTATTTACAAATACCCTCATGGCTGCAACTAACAAGTGGAACTTATTAGATCCTCATGTTCAGGAGAAGATGTCCTTTGATCATTTTTTTACTCTGAGGAGAGAGCACTACAGATTAGTTAGACAGGATAGGAGGCCTAGAGTTCAATTTAATGAGCTAAAGAAGGCTACTGGTAAGCTTTCTTTGACTACCTTTGACAGCAATGGAAAGATGACAACTCAAGCTTGGGTTCATAAGCTTGACACTTTTTTGGCATTGAGACCAATGTTAGAGATAGAGGCCATAAAATATGCCACTTTGCACTTGGATGGAGTAGCACATGCTGAAGTGTTACCATACCATGGTACCACCAATCATGTGCTACTCCATCCAAGTGCAAAGTGGCATATTTGATGGCCTCTATCTCTGACATTGGTCTCAATGCCAAAAAGGTGTCAAGCTTATGAACCCAAGCTTGAGCTGTCATCTTGCCACTGCCATCAAAAGTAGTCAAAGAAAGCTTACCAGTAGCCTTCTTCAGCTCACTGAATTGAACTCTAGGCCTCCTGTCTTGTCTAACTAATCTATAGTGCTCTCTCCTCAGAGTAATAAAATGATCAAAGGACATCTTCTCCTGAACATGAGGATCTAATAAGTTCCACTCTTCAGTTGCAGCCATGAGGGTATCTGTAAATAGGAAATCCCCTACCGTCTCTTCTGCTGGAGCCTCTGGTTCATCCTGTATAAACGTAGGCCGTGTAGGTCTATCGGCGGTCCTAGAATGGGTCTGATGGGGTCTTTGATTAATAGTAGCACTCCTAGTATCTCCTTGTTCACCATTATGTCTATCAGGTGCATTCATCCCCCTTATCATAGTCATAAGTGCCTGTAGTGTCTGATTCATCTATTGTTGGTTTATCATCATAGCACGGTGAAATTCTTTGGTGTCTTGGTCAGCATCATACCTGTGGCCCCTGGGTGGGCTACCCTCATGTCTGTCACTCATGATAATCCACTGTTGTTCTAACAAGTGGGTACCTTTAAGCAAGGCTCTATTGCATGTGTTATACCTGTGCGGTCCCAACTCTTGTGGCTGCATAAGATTGTCACACCCTCAAGATGGCAGGATTTAGCTCTGATACCACTGTAATATCCCCTTCAAATAGGGAATATAGAAACACAAAAGCACTGAACCAAGAATATGATTTTTCAAGATAATTTCAAATAAGTAAATAAATCACAGTAAATCTCTTATCTGTGAGTCAAATATCTTTCACTTATTCAGATAATTACAATTGAGTCTCTGTCATACAAACAAAATAATATGAAATATTTTGTCTTAAAACCCTGGCTTTTAACAAATCTGGGAATGAAACCTGAATTTTGTCTCACCGGCGACTGTGTGTTCGACACAGCAGGTCGAGATGAGACAAAATTCAGGTTTCATTCCCAGATTTGTTAAAAGCCAGTGTTTTAAGATAGAATATTTCATATTATTTTGTTTGTATGACAGAGACTCAATTGTAATTATCTGAATAAGTGAAAGATATTTGACTGGCAGATAAGAGATTGACAGTGATTTATTTACTTATTTGAAATTATCTTACAAAATCATATTCTTGGTTCAATGCTTTTGTGTTTCTATATTCCCTATTTGAAGGGGATATTACAGTGGTATCAGAGCTAAATCTTGCCATCCTGAGGGTGTGACAATCTTATGCAGCCACAAGAGTTGGGACCGCACAGGTATAACACACACAGTAGAGCCTTGCTTGAAGGTACCCAGTTGTTAGAACAGTAGCGGATTATCATGAGTGACAGAAGTGAGGGTAGCCCACCCAGGGGCCATAGGTATGATGCTGACCAAGACACCAGAGAATTTCACCGTGTTATGATGACAAACCAACAACAGATGAATTAGACACTACAGGCACTTATGACTATGATAAGGGGGATGAAAGCACCTGATAGATAGAATGGTGAACAAGGAGATACCAGGAGTGCTAATATTAATTAGAGACCCCAGTAGACCCATTTTGGGACCGCTGATAGACCTACACGACCTACGTTTATACAGGATGAACCAGAGGCTCTAGCGGAAGAGATGGCAGGGGATTTCCTATTTATGGATACCCTCATGGCTGCAACTGATGAGTGGAACTTATTAGATCCTCATGTTTAGGAGAAGATGTCCTTTGATCATTTGGTTACTCTGAGGAGAGAGCACTACAGATTAGTTAGACAGGATAGGAGGCCTAGAGTTCAATTCAGTGAGCTGAAGAAGGCTACTAGTAAGCTTTCTTTGACTACTTTTGATGACAGTGGCAAGATGATAACTCAAGCTTGGGTTCATAAGCTTGACACCTTTTTGGCATTGAGACCAATGTCAGAGATAGAGGCCATCAAATATGCCACTTTGCACTTGGATGGAGTAGCACATGATTGGTGGTACCACGGTATGGTAACACTTCAGCATAACCAGGTGACAGAGTACCAAGACTTTGTGGATAGATTGGTTGAGTGGTTTGATAGGAAGGATCTCGAGGTTTACTTTTGAGATCTGGCATAGTTAATACAAGCAGGTAACTTGGAGTCCTTCATTGGGGAGTTTTAGAGATTGACAGTCATGGTGCCCAATATTTCCGAGCATAGATTGGTAGTTCTCTTCATGGAGGGATTGACAAAACCATTGAGAGGTTGGATCAAAGCCTTTGATCCTCCTTCATTATAGGTAGCTATGAAGAAGGTGTGTAGTATGGAGATGGCAGCCCCATCCCATAAATTTAACTTTAAAGGTACTTCTTCATCTAGAGACCATAAGTGCTCTAACACAGATACAGAGAGACCGGATTTTAACATAGATAAATCAGGTGTAAAAAATGACTCAAAGGCCAATCCAGCAGCACCACCTTTGGATCGTGAGTCGCTTAATGATCTACATAGGAAGAAGCTTTGCTTCTACTGCAAAGGTCCATATGATATTCATCATGATTGCCCTTTGAGGCCTAAGGGCAAGGCAAATCATTTGATGTGGGCATATTATGAGGATTTTGATTTAGAGGATTCCGAACAGCAGAATAGTTTTGAGGGGGTAGAGACAGAGGCTTCAGGGCCTAAGGTAGAGGTAGAGTTAGAGCTTCACATACAGGAGGCACACCTATTTAGCATTTAGTCGGATGAGTCATTCAGACTCCGTGGAGTTTTGGCAAGGCAGAAGGTTATCACCCTTCTGGATATAGGAGCCACACATAATTTCATAGATGCCAGATTTGTGGAGAAGCATGGACTCACTACCAAAGATTTTGAGGGCATCAAAGTTAAGGTAGCCGATGGTCACACTCTTAGGTATGAGCGTATGATTAGAGACCTCCCATTGTGCTTGAACAACTATGAGTTCAAGGCTGATTATTATGTGGTAGACATGGGGGATATAGACTTAGTCTTGGGTATGAAGTGGCTTCATTAATTTTAGGAAGTTACTCTTCATCTCAAGGACATGGAGGTTCTCTTTGATGTTGATGGGAAGACACACATTCTTAAGGCAATACAGGGCAGCAGCTTCAGATATATGTTTTTTCGTCGGATGGAGAGGCTCATACGACATGACATGATAGAGTGCGATGACGAGTGCACATTGGCACCAACACAGGAGAGACAGGTGGATGAGCTTGGTCTTGAGGTGAGTGCAGTTTAGGAGTTATCACATGTGGTAGGGACTCAGCTTGTTGTTACAGTCGAGTCACAGGTTGATATGACTCTTCCTAGCCTTCACAATCCAGATTTGGATATTATTCAGGTACGAAGTTTGCTTGAGTTGCTTGCTGATTTTCATTTATGGATTGGATGTTGGGGTGCTTATCTTAGTACTAGGGATGGACATGGCATGGATTTTTCATTGATTAATATTAGGGTAGATCATGACTACATTTGGGATCCAGGTGGATTGATGGGTGTATCATGTAGTGATTGCTTGAGGGCAAGCAATTTTAGGAGGGGTAGAATGTCATGTCCCCTTTTCATTTGACATGTTCTAAGTTCATGGTTAGCCTATTATGCGACCCTCGTAGGCTGATAGGATGGTTAGAGGGTCTTGATGGAGATTGGCGTGGCTTCGTTTAGCAAAAATTTTCTAGTTGGCTTTCGTTTGGGCTCGATTGGACATGTATTGAGGGAGATATTAATATTTGATTGATTCAATCAAATATTAATTATTTGGTCTAATTTTAAATTAAAAACCCTAATTCTAATTTAAGAAAACCCTAATTAGGGCAAGCATATCTTTTGAGGGTATAAGGGTTTCTCATGGAGGCCATTATTGATTAGCCATTGATTATTGATTATTGATTTTTGAAGAATTTCTTCTATGAAGATTGAACCTAGGGTTCCAGGATTCCATTTGCATTGGAGAACATTCCCTCTTCAGTGTGTGCAATTTAGAGGCTATGAAATATCAGCTGATCTATTGCAAAATTGAGAGATAGCTTCATCCAAAAGTTATCACAAAATTTATAGGGTTGAGAGATAACTTCACACAGAAGTTATTACAGATATTCCAGATCGTACAAGTCTGTACAGATCCACACAGACACCGACTTTGGCAAATAGAGATCCCCAGTGACTGACATCGGCCGACTGAAGACCAACGTCAGTAGAGAAGGACCTACAGAGACCGACGTCGGTAGTATATCGACCGACGTCGATGACTATGTGTTTGACACAGTAGGCCGAGATGAGACAGAATTCAGGTTTCATTCCCAGATTTGTTAAAAGCTAAGGTTTTAAGATAGAATATTTCATATTATTTTGTTTGCATGACAGAGACTCAATTGTAATTATCTGAATAAGTGAAAAATATTTGACTAGCAGATAAGAGATTTACTATGATTTATTTACTTATTTGAAATTATCTTGCAAAATCATATTCTTGGTTCAGTGCTTTTGTGTTTCTATATTCCCTATTTGAAGGGGATATTACATTTTTTGACATTTTTTCAAGACACCAAGCATGGATATAGGGAGGTGAAGAGGCATATTCCAATTTTTTTTTAAGGAGGGCTTCCTAAGTCCATAAAAGTGCCATTAATGGCCTATTTTCAAGGTAAAACTACCTTCTTCTGCATATAATTACTTCTTGGACTAACCTATGACTGATCACTAACATATTCTAACCTCGACATTGAAATATCTATTTATGATAAATCTTCTCTTTGAAAAGTCTACACAAGTCATTTAATGTGTTAAAAATGTGACCAAAAGGCATATTTGACATATGAAACATGGTAAAGGATAAATTAATTACTTGTGAACATATTAAAACATATAAACAATCACATTAGGACATTTTCAACAAAATTTTATCCTTTGACCATGTTTGACAAGGGTTGACTTTGGTTGACTGGGCAAGTATAAGGGAGAAGGCCTTAGACCAAGGCTAGGCTAGGGATAAGTGAGATATTTAAACCAACTTGAGACCCCTATAGGACATATGAAAACTTATAAAAAGTTTAAAAATGTAGGGTTTTCCCCAATTTGACTAAAAGTTAAATTTGGTTAACACTTTTTACAATTCCAAGGGGTAACATGCTTTCCTATGTTAAGGACTAGTAGCCTTATCTCATCCATTGGGAAAATGTAGTCAAATTCACTCTAAAAAAATAGGATCAGACCTTAACTTGGCCAATAAGACAACTACATTACCTCAAAACACACAAAATAAAGACAACACATAACAAGACCAAAGCAAACATAAAAACAAAGGTACACCTTTTCTACTAAGCACTTAGGGAAAAAAATATAATGAAAAGAAAACTAATCATGTATATTCAAATTAAACATACCTCCATTCCTAGATCAAAATGGAAGTACCTTTAATCTCCTTCCTAAAGAGATGGAGGATGCCAAGCATGCTTCCTTTTAGATGTGGTGCTAGATGACTCATGTTTCCTTTTTTCTCTTTGGCTTGGCATGTCATTTTATGGAGTCATCTCCCACAAGCCTCTAAGGTATATGAAGTCTTATTAAACTTGAAAACATGGCTCATAATATTTTCCTTTTGTCTCATTATGGTAGATTTGCATATTTATGTAGGGGCAAGTCTATACTTTCTTGAAAATCCTCATTATTCTTTTCATTTACTACAATCTCTTCAAAGCCTTCAAGAAATTTTGTATCATAGCTCTCTAGTAATGTTTCTTATTCAAACTCCTTGTTTATGTTTATAGGAATAGCTTCACATGTGGTTGTAGGTTCAATCTTCAAGTCATCTTCAAAATTTTCATAACCATAATATATTGCTCTATCATGGTTTAGAATATCTTGATGGTGATGCCTTTCAACACATGTTTGCTCCTAAACAACTTGGTTTTGTGTTCTTAGGAGATTTTTCCTCTCATTATCTTCATATTATTTGAACATTTGCATATATGTGTGCCAAATGTCTTCTTTTTTAGACACAACCTCTTGCTTACCATGGCTTGTATTCAACTCCGAATGACTTGTAGGCCCCATTAGACCTTAAAATTCATTGAAAATGCCCTCAAATCTCCTCCACAAGTAATTATAATCTTTTTGGTCAGCATTATGAAGTCAAAAAATAAGAGAAACCTCTTCCTCTTCTTATTTGGAATACAAAGGAACTCCTTCCAAGGCATCTTCTTTAAAATAAGGGACACCATCTTCACAAAAAGTCAAATATTCCTCATAATTAATCCAATCTCCTCCTCCCTCTTAGTAATGTCAATAATAGGAATCTCAAAAATATTATGTTTTGCCAAAGAAGGTTCTCAAGGAGTAATGCAATACTCAACATTAGAAGGGAAAATTGGATCAACTAGAGGAAGTTGAAAGATGGGTTCAATGGCTTCTTGAAGATGGATCAGAGGAAGTGGAGTAGTCTCAAGTTTCTCTTTACTTAAAAATTCTCTAATTAAACATGTTTTTTTCTTATTTCCACAAGCTACCACTAATTATTTCCATCTTAGGAAAGTAGGCTTAGAGAATTATCCATGGGGATGAGATGTAAATGGAGGGTTAAATGATAGAATTAAGAAACTTGGGGTTTCCTTAGGTTTGGTTTCTTGTCTCCCACTTGGGAAAGTAGGCTTAGGAACCTCTCCATTTTCTAATACCATGGTGTATTTACTTAAAATCAGATTGTCCGATTCAATTTATTTGTCAATATGGGCCTCAAAACTCAATCTTATTCTAGGTAGAAAATCAAACCACACACATGAAACATTTTACCTGTAAGGCCTTGCCAATTATCTCTCTCTGTAGATATCCATTCTTCCTTGACTTGATCCAAATAATTTCTCACACTTTTGATATAATCACTAGGGATGACTTGACTACAACCATTTATAGTATCAAGGTCTAACATGTAGTCTTTATAGCCAATGAGAGTCTTCTTATAACTTGAAATAGAATGACTTGGAGAGGAACTAGGTGGGCTAGGTGAAGCACAATATTGATAGGGATGATTATAGGAAACATAGGATTGATAGGGATCATGAAAAGCTTGTACAATGACTTGTTCATATTGAGATGGAAAAGGCAAAGATGGATATGTCTCCCCAACTTGTGTTAAGACAAACTCAACCTCAAAATTATCCATGAATCACTCATGATAAGATCATAGAACAAGAAAAAAGCTTCAATTATAATACTTGGACTAATCAACCAATATATTTATTCTTTGATTCACCATTGGTGCTTAGTGAAATTACCTTTAAAGGCTGATATATTGAGGAGAACACCAAAACTACTCAAATTCTTGGAGCAAGTATCCCACCAAGCATGCCAAGAACTATTATAACTTTAACTTGAACCTCTTGAGGAGATGAAAATTCAATCCTCAAGGGGTGAAATTTTAAGTGACAATTTTTTTTGTCATGCTCGATGGGACACTTGTTCCAAAAATTTGAAGAGTTTTGGTGATCTCCTCAAGATATCAACCTTTCTAGGTAATTTCACTAAGCACCAATGGTGACTCCAAGCATAAATATATTATTTACCAAAAACTATTGTCAATTTAAATTTCACCCCTTGAGTAGATGAAAATTCTTTCCTTATTCTATTGGGACAATGGAATCACCTTAGGGTTGTGGGCGACCCAACTTTGAGGTGGATCTCTAGATTTGGGGTTAGTTTCCCTTAATGTTCCACTTTGATCAAACTACTACTAACTCTTGGGTGAATGAAAAGGAAGAAGGATAACTGAAAGTAAATATATTATATGGGAGGTGATACACCATATATTTTTTCTACTCACACCATTTAACATGCATATGGAACTAGGGAGAAGTTTGCACATACACTTCATCTAATGACAGTCTTCTCTTTCACATCAATGTTTCAAGCATGGGATATTGAAGAGAGCATAAGCTAGGAGGACATATACAATAATAATTTAAATAAAATATATTGAATATAATAATCACTATACCTATAATTCACCTTAGACACTTCTTGCTGACCTACAAAAGAGAGATTCTAAAACATGTAAGGCACTAAGAAGAGTAACATGTGAAGGTACGCAAAACTACACTTATACAAGACCAAAAACCATTGCATGAAATTAATGAAATATTAAATGAGGTAAAAACAACTATCTTTATTATCCCAAGGAAAAAAATTGGCAAGGCTTCACTATACCCAGGTGGAGAGGTCCCTATAATAGCTAAAAGGCTAGAATTTATAGAAATTGTGAGAGGAGAGAGAGAAGGGGAAGCTCAAGAGTCATAAAGACACTTGTCAAGAAATGAGAAGGAGTTACATTATAATTGAATATTTAATTATATAGGTTCTAAAAGATAATCAAGGACAAATGTCTACTAAAATTTTTTAACTCCTCCACATGTGGCGTAATTTCCCTTGTGCTTGCATAAGAAACTGCCCTCATCATTTGCCTTAAAAAAACTACCTCATCACTACATAGGGTTAGGTATGATGATGTATCTAATTGGTATGGGTTACTATGAAGCCTTTACATGCATTGGATTAGTTTCTAATCATCCATAATATTCTAGCCATGCATAATCATCTCAAAAATTTACAAAATGCCTCCTTCTCATGCACCTCTCACACTTGGCACCCAAAACCTTCCAATTATAAAATCATATCTATGAAAAATTAGGGATGAAACTTTTAAAGAGTGTCCATATCATTGGTTTCTTGAAACCAAGCTCAAAATCTTCCCAATTGAAGTTTCACTAATTTTTACTAAGTGTGTATTATTTACTCACTAGACTGGATAAGATGGAGAAGATAACATAAGCACTTAATATTTTATATGACACATAAAATTGTCATATAGACTTATAAAAATTCTCATTATTCCTCTCAAAGGTGATTTGATCTTTTAAAATTCTCTCACACCTACAAAACACACAAATTAGTCAAAAAGAGCCCTATTTTGCACCATCCATAAAGTTTAGTACACCTAAATCACATGGGGAGGATCCTTGGAGAGTTTTATATCATTAAAAATTATTTTCATGTCCTTTTCACTGCATTTAGATACTCCAGTATCTTTCTTTCCCTAATTAGGTCCTTAAGGAGGGTTTTGTGTAGTTTTAGGTCTTAACATCTGTTCATAAAGAAAAAATGTTGTAACTATATCTAAATGATAATTATTACTTCTTTATGACCCTATTCATCATCCCAAAACAACTTAGGTTCCCATGAAAAGTGTTATGAGATATATATGCATCTCAAGTTGACTACTTAGGTTCTTCCTGCACATTCTACATGGTCTAGTTACACTTCAAGCCAAAATATGGATTATTTATGGATTTATTTACAATATGAAGGATAAAATAAACCTAATTCCTCCAAAATAACATATCCAAACTTATTTCAATAGTCATTTATCTCTAAAATGATCATGCATTGCTTCTAGATACTAGGCCTAGACTAGGTCTAATAGGCCTTACCTACAAATCTTATTCAACCTTACCCTATAATGAGTTAATTTTAATTTTTAATGTTAAAAAAAATCTGATATAATCCCATGGATATTAATTAAATCACTATAATGCTTCACTCATGCCAAAACATAAATTGGTCCCTTATTTGAGGCTAGGTTTACACCTTGCCTAGCTACCCTGCCTACATACCTTGTTGTATAGATCACTTTGTCCATATTAAAAAATTATATAAAAATTTTAAATATTTATTAGGGTTTTACCTAGATATAAAAACCATATTTAATGATATTTTATGGTTTTGGTCCACCATTTCATCTTTTTTCCCCAAAACTGCCCCTTTATACAAGGCAAAAGTGATCTACCTATGAGACAAAATAGGGGCATGTTACTTTGTTTTTTTCTCAAAAAAATATTTTAAGGTGTTATATAGTCCATAATAGTGATCCATACCAATTTTTATCTCCTGGTGATGAGTTAATACCCCTTATCCTGCCTAATTCCCTAGGTAGACTTTTGGAGTGCACACTGTTTGCAGGGTTTAAAAATGGACTGAGTATTTTCCTTAAAAAGGATACTTGTAGGTTTTCATGGAATAATATGGCTTTTAATCATCTATATAACATACATATTAATATAAAAAAAAATTATTGTATTTTATTTCATCCATTTGTTACTTCACTTCACCTATTAACTCCTAGTGGCTTTGCAAGCACTTGTCTCATAGTTTTAGTCTTTCTTGCCTGACTGAGATTCCTCATTTCATTGACATGTTTATATGATATATATATATATATCATAAATATTTCATATCCATATATAATATTTTTATATTTTTGTTCCATCTCTCAAACATGCTACATGCACCTTTTTCTACCCAAAAGTGGGTCCCTATTTGATTAACTAAGACAATCTTTGTACCCCCTACTGTAGGTGTAATTGCACATTTTGTATGCATTATAATAGTTCCCATGAACTATTTTTTACATCCTCTAATTTTTTATCACATTTCCCCATCATTTTACTCATCTTTTTTTAATCTAAAATGACACACAAACTTACACCAACTCATTCCTTATACACCGTACCTAATGTAGGTGGATATATACAGTGTACAAACTGGGAACACATTTGGGAATCAGAACATAAGTGACCCTATTTAATTGTAATAATTTATAGTATTTATATAATTACACCCTTTTAATAATTATAGTATAGTAAAAATTCATGGTTTCTCACTAAATATGTCAAAACCATTCATATTTTCACAAGCCTGTAGATATCACAGTAAGTTTTAAGTGTGTTTGAGAGTATATTTAGGCTTCTTGAAAACCTTCCTCATTTTGTAAACTACCCATATCACTTGTAAATTTAATTATCCATGGATATGAATATAATATCAAGATATCACCATGGGTCATAATCTCTTATACCTTCATCATGAAAACTTCAAAAAACCTTTAGCACTATTTTGGCCTTTTTTGGGACAATAGGCCTGAAATCATAGTCACACTCTTTTGATCATGGCCTTCAACTTTCCTTGGCCACTAATCACCTCATGATGTATTTCATTCCTATTTCCTCATGTAAGGTTCCTAAATTAGTTCTTACCATACTTTAACATCCAAATGGCTATCTCTAACCCATGTTTAAGCCACCTATAAGTGGAGGTTTGGTGCACCACAATGAGCCATAATATGGGCAAGCTGAAACCTTTCATAAATGTGAACTTTGTGTGATTTATTTTGGAATATAAATACACTTTTTACAATGTTAATCAAATTTATAAACTTTATACCTCTCCATACATCACCATGATGTCAACAGGGTCCTATAGATGTAAAACTCTAAGTTATAAGGTAGAGAGGATGGAATTGAGAACTAATATGTTATTTAAAAGGCCTCCTAACACCTTAAATTAAATTACCAACCCTAAATTGGATAAAATACAATAATAAAACTTTGAGATCATCCTCAAAACACATTTTGTTAATTGGGATCCCTTTGGGGTTATCACATGACCATAGGAATAAATTTTGGGGGCCTAAAGAGATCCAAGGATGTGGGGGTCATAATTTTCATGTTCTCCACAAGTGAGTGGAATATTATTGGTATTATTAATTTTTATGTACTCCATATTTCATGGAGTTAGTTGTGAAATTTCTTTTCCCATGTTGACTTCCTTGTTTTGAGGAAGCTAGTTATTTTTTAGAAAAGGAAACTCCTTCGTTATTGAGTGGAGTTGGTTGTGATCACTTGCTTTTGGGAAAATATAACCTTAGATGGTGGAGAGATGAATATGGAAAATTCCTCCTTGGGAGAGCTTTTGGATAAGCTTGATTAGGTGGAGGAGGGTTGTCACATGTTGGATAATGTTTATATTGGATAAGCATTACATATTTGCTCCTCTTTTTGTGGATTTTCTTCATTTTATTATATATATATAAGGTGTGGTGTGGCCTTTAGAGGTTGATGGTTTGTTTTTATGGTGTGGCTTTGAGGATCAGAGTCAAAGTTTAGGTGTTCATTACAAGGTGTGGTTTAACAACTTATGAGATACAACACTTTACAGGTGCAGGTGAAAGTGCAACTTTTTGTGTAACACTTTCTACAAGATATTTTTATATCTCTATGAGAGTTCATTGTAATCTTGTTTTAGATTACCTATTTATTTTAGAAATTTCATTGATGGATGTAGCCCACATTGGTGAACCATTTTATATCTATGGTATTTGTGTTATTATTATCTCACTCTCATTTATGCTTTCATATTAATGGTGAATTAAGGAATGTTTATGCGATACATTTTATTTCCTATATTTACATATAGTTTATGGTAATAGTAGATCTAGATTTAGAAGTGTTTTATTCCTAAAAAATAATATCAGAGCCATTGGTTGTGTGTTTTATTGAAGTGGTAAATCACAAGAAGGCTATTATCTTAAGTGGGAGCTATGGGATAAGAGATTAGATTCAGATTTGAGAAGTTTGATGGTAAGCATTTTTTTTGTGGAAAATGTAGAAGGAATATTACCCATATCAGAAGGAACTTCAACTCCCCTTGGAGGAGAAAGGAAGAAAACCTATGGGTATGAGTGATGCAGATTGGTCATTACTTGATAGAAAGGCATTAGGAGCCATATGGTTATGTTTTGAATGTATTTTTGCATTTAACATTGTAGATCAGATAACTACAAAGGATCTCATGGATAAACTTGGAAAGTTGTATGTGAAACCTTTAGCTTCTAATAAAAAAATTCTTATGAAAATATTGTTTAACATGAAAATGTCTGAGAACGGTTCAATTACTTATCATCTTAATGATTTTAATATGGTTGTAATTATTCTCACTTTATTTAGAATTAAGTTTGATGATGAATCTAGAGCTTTGATAATCTTATGTGCTTTGCCTAATAATTGGTATGGTTTGGTTATAACCATAAGTAATGTAGTCCCTACCAAGGGAAGCTTGAATTTTGAGGATGTTTTAGGTGTGATCCTTAGCAAGGATATGCAAAGGAAAAGAACTAGTGAATCATCTTTAGGTAATGCTTTATCCATTGATACTAGAGGGAGATAAAATGACAAGAGAAAATGAAATCAAGGAAAGTCAAAAGGTATATCTAAGTCTAGATCTAGATCTAAGATGATATGCTAGCATTTTCGAAAGAGTGGACACTCAAAGAAGGATTGTTGGTTACATTGGGATAAGAATGCCTAAAAGGAGGAAATGAATAAGGTAAATGTGACATCAATTAAATCATGTATAGATGCCTTAATTATTTCTATGGATAGTTTTTTTGAGTCTTTGGTATTAGATTTAAGGGCTTCTTTTCATGCCACCCCACATAGGCATTATTTTACTAATTATGTTCAAGATAATATAGGACATGTATATCTTGGTGATGATGAACCATGTGGGATATTAGGGAAAGGTTGTGTTCAGGTTAAGATGTAGAATGAGAACACATGGATCCTTAAGAATGTTAGACATGTGCCTATGTTGAGATAGAATTTGGTTTTAGTGGGGCAATTAGGTAGTGATAATGTTTAATATTGTTTACTTTAGATTCTTGGAAAGTTACCAAAGGTGATCTTGTGATCTCGAGAGGTAAAAAAGATAGTACTTTTTATTTGACTAGTAGTGTTGATTCTATTTATTTAGTTGTTTCATATAGAGATGCAACTATGTGGCACTACAAGCTCAGTCATATGAGCCATAAGGGCATGAAAATCTTATAAGATAATTTAAATGGATTAAAATACATAGATCTAGAATTCTATGAAAAATATGTGTATAGTAAATATAAATGGTTTAAGTTCCTAAAGGTTAGACCCACAAAGAAAGATCACAAGTTAGATCTAGTACACTCAGATGTATGGGGATGAGCTCAAGTATCTTATATTGGTGGATCCAATTATTATGTTACTTTTATAGATGATGAAATTGTAAAAGTTTGTATTTATTTCATTAAAAATAAATATAATTTATTTGACACTTTTAAGAAGTGGAAAGCCTTGGTTCAGAATGAAACATATCTCAAGTTGAAATGTCTCAGATTAGATAATGGAGGTGAGTATTGTAGTAATGTTTTCTTTGATTATTTTTCTAACAATGTAATCTATAGGCAAAGGATGGCTCTAGGAACTCCATAATAGAATGGGTTATCTAAAAGGATGAACAAAACAATAATGGAATGTGCTAAGAGCATGAGGTTGCATGCAAGGTTACCTTTACAATTTTGGGTAGAAGTAGTTAGCATGGCAATATATATGATTAATAGATGACCTTCTATGCCTTTAGATGGAGGCATTCTAGAACAATCTTGGTCTGCTAAGAATGTTGATTATTCTTTTCTTAGAGTCTTTGGATGTGAGACTTTTTCTCTCATTAAGAAAGAGGATAGGACCAAGCTAGAGGCTAAATCAGAGAAATGCACATTTGTTGGTTATGATGAGGATGAATTTGGTTTCTATTTATGGAACAATAAATATAGGAAAATATTTCAGTCTAGAGATGTAGTCTTTAATGAAAAAGTCATGCATAAGGATTAGTTATAGGAACAAGATCATGAATAGAAAGAGTACAAAGTATTAGATGGCATTGTGTATGGCAAAGTATCCAAAGATTTAATTCAATAACCTTATACATAATGACCCCAAACTCCTATAGTAAGAAGGTCTTCTAGGGTAAGAAAAGCACCTAAACATTTTTCTCCTTATTTGAACTATTTATTACTCACTAAAAATGGAGATCCAAAGTGTTATGAGGAAGAAATGCAAGTAGATGCCAAGTTGAAGTGGGAAAAATCCATGGATGAGGATCATAGATCTCTCATGGATAACTAAACATGGGATTTGGTTAGGCTACCAAAGGGTAAAAGTGTATTTATGAACTAGTGGATATTCATAATCAAAGAAGAGGATGAAAGGAAACAATGGTATAAGGCCAGGATGGTGGTCAAAGGGTTTGTGAATAGCTTATATGGCCTAAAATAAGCTCCATGACAATGGTACAAGAAATTTGATTATTTTATGTTAGAACAAAAATGTCAAAGGTGTCATTCTAACCGTTGCATGTACATCAAAATTTTTGATGATGCTTCCTTTATTATATTATGCTTGTATGTAGATGACATGTTGGTTGTAGGAAAGAACATACACCATATTCATATGCTCAAGAAATAGCTTAGTGAATCCTTTTATATGAAGGATTTGGTTGGTACAAATCAAATCCTTGGTATGAGGATTTGTTGTGACAGGAAGGAGAGGAAGTTGATCTTATCCTAATTAGATTATGTAAAAAAAGTCTTGGAAAGGTTTAGTATGTTAGATGCTAAATCTATTAGTACTCCTTTGGCAAGTCACTTTCAATTATCAAAGGAGTAGTGTCCTAAGATGGAAGCTAAAAATCTGAAGATGTCCAAGGTACCTTACTCATTGGTAGTTGACAGCTTGACGTATGCCATGGTTTGTACTAGGCTAGATATTTCCCAAGTAATGGGAGTTTTTAGTAGGTATATGAGTGATCCTAGTTATGAACATTGGTAGCCGTGAAATGGATTCTTTGGTATTTGAGAGGAACCATTGATTTTACATTATGTCATGGTGTATAAGTTACCACTTTGTGTAGTTATGTGGAATTGAATATAGCAAGTGATATTTATAGTCAGAGAAGTATGATAGGATATATATTTACTATTGGAGATACAATGGTTAGTTGGATTTTTAGGATATAGAAGGTTATGGCTTTGTCAACCACAAAGGTAGAGTATGTTGCTACCATAGAGGGTAGCAAGAAGATGATTTAGTTATAGGAATTATTTCAAGAGTTAGGGCATGAGCAAGAATTTGGGAGACTACACAATAATAGTAAGAGTTCTATTCATTTGGTAAATAACTCCACTTTCCACTCAAGGATGAAACACATTTAGTTACATTATCACTTCATTAGGATAGCTTTGGAGGAGAAATTGGTGAAGCCGAAGAAGATTCATACTAGCCAAAATCCTTTGGATATGATGACCAAGGTGGTCACATTGGACAAGTTGAGACTATGTTCATATTTGGTTGGCCTTAGTGGTCATGAAATATTGATAGATTTTGTTCAGGATAAATGGTCTCCAAGTGGGATATTGTTGAGTGTGAATCCCTTTGGGGCTATCACATGACCATAGAAATAAATTTTGGGGGCCTAAAGAGCTCCAAAGATGTGGGGGACATAATTTTCATGTTCTCCACATGTGATTGGAATATTCCTTGTATTCCTAATTTCTATGTATTCCATATTTCATTTAGTTAGTTATTAGATACTTTTTCCCATCTTGACTCCCTTATTTTGAGGAAGCTAGTTGATTTTTGGAAAATGGAACTCCTTCTTTATTGAGAGGAGTTGGTTGTGATCACATGATTTTGGGGAAATGTGCCCTTAGAATGTAGAGATATGAATATGGTGAATTATTCCTTAAGAGAGCTTTTGGATAAGCTTGATGAGGTGGATAAGGGTTTTCACATGTTGGATGATGCTTATCTTGGATAAACATTTCATATTTGCTCCTCCTTTTGTGGGTTTTCTTCATTTTCTTATATATACAGGGTATGGAGTGGCCTTTAGAGGTTGATGGTTTATTTACAGGGTGTGATTTTGAAGATCAAAGTCAAAGTGTAGGTGTTTTGCAAAGTGCAGGTGTTCATTATAGGGTGTGCTTTAGTAACTTGTGAGATACAACATTTTACAGGTGTAGGTGAAATTGTAGCTTTTTGTGTAGCACTTTCTATAGGAGATTTTTATATCTCTATGAGAGTTCATTATAATCTTCTTTTATATTATTGATTTATTTGATAAATTTCAGTAGTGGATGTAGCCCACATTAGGTGAACCATGTTAGATATATGTTATTTGTGTTATTAATATCTTTCTCTCATTTATTCTTTCATATTAATGATGGATTAAGGAATGTTTTCATGATGCATTTTATTTCATATCTTTAGATCTAGTTTATGGTAATAATAGATCTATATTTTGAAGTGTTTTATTCCTAAGACATTCTTCAATGTGAGAATCTCTTATATTGATGCTTGCAATTTACTTTCATGGTTTCCTATCTAAAATATGCCTAGAAAAGACCCTTATGAATTTTAGAGCTCCAAATCCAAAATAATAATGGATAACCTACGTAAATTTCTTAGAAATCATCGATAAATACTTGAAAATAAGTAACGTGTCAAAATCAAGTAGAAGAACTAGAAACTAGCTCAAAAAATAGACCCCTCATGAATGAAAGTGCATAAAAAGTGGCTCAGAGTCTAAGAAATGATTCATAAAGGAGAATCCATGAAATTGAGAAATCTTGACATGAAAATTAATTTGATTTAGATTACTTTCAACCCCCAAAAGCATTCCTCTCAACTCTAATTGTAAGACCCACACAAAGCATTTAAAATTGAATTTTCTTGGCTTCCAAAGACAAGAAAGAAGAAATATAAGTAAATAATGAGCTTTTTGACATTTTCTCAGTACACCATGCATGGATATGACTTTGGGGAGGAGAAGAAGCACATTCCCATTTTTTCTATTGAAGGAAGAATTCCCAAGTCTGTACAAGTGCTATTAATGGCCCATTTTAAAGGCAAAACTACCTTCTTCTACATATAACTACTTCTTGGACTAACCTCTAACTGATCATTGACATATCCTAACCTTATCCATGTTTAAATATCTCTTGATGATTTATTTACTCTTTAAAAATTCCACACAAGTCATTTATTGTGCTAAAAATGTGACCAAAAGGCATATTTGACATTTGAAACATGGTAAAGGATAAATTCATGACTTCTAAACATCTTAAAACATATAAGTGACAACATTATGACATTTTCAACATAATTTTATCCCTTGACCATATTTTACTAGGGTTGACTTTGGTTGACTAGGCAAGTATAATGGAGAAGGCCTTAGACCAAGGCTAGGATAGGGATAAGTGAGATATTTAGACCAACATGAGACCCTTATATGAAATATGAAAACTTTTAAAAAATTTATAAATGTATGGGTTGACCAAATTTTACTAAAATTCAATTTTGGTAAACACTTTTATTAATTCTTAAGTGTAACCTGATTTCCTATGTCAAGGATTAGTAGCCTTATCCCATCTATTGGGAAAGGGGAGTCAAATGTATTCTAAAACAATAGGATCAGACCTTAACTTGGCCAAGAAGACAAATAATTTACCTCAAAATAAACAAAATAAATACAACACACAACAAGACCAAAGCAAACACAAAAATAAAGGCACACATGTGCTACTAAGCACTTAGGGAACACAAGACAATAATAAGCAAACTAATCATGTACATTCAAATTAAACATACCTCCCTTCCTAGATCAAAATGTAAGTACCTTAAATCTCCTTCCTCACTAGATGAATGAGGATGCCAAGCATGCTTACTTTTGGATGTGGTGAAAGATGACTCATGTTTCCTTTTTTCTCTTTGGCTTGGCATGTCATTTGATGGAGTCATCTCCCACAAGCCTCCAAGGTAGATTAAGTCTTCTTGAACTTGAAAAAATGCCTCATACTTCTATCCTTTTGTCTCATTATGGTATATTTATATATCTATGTAGGGGATAGCCTCTTTTAAGTCTATACTTTTTTGAAAGACCTCATTGTTCTTCTCATTTTCTACAATATCTTCAAAGCCTTCAAAAAATGTTATATCATAGCTCTCTATAATTTTTTCTTGTTCAAATTCCTTGTTGATTTTGTAGGAGTAGCTTCACTTGTGGTTGTTGGATCAATCTTAAAGTCATCTTCAAAATTTTATAACCATCATAGATTTCTCTATCATGGCTTATAATCTCTTCATGGTGATGCCTTTCAACACATGTTTGCTCCTCAATATCTTGGGTTTGTGTCATTAGGAGTTTTTTCCTCTCTTTATCTTCATATTCTTTGCACATTTTCATATATGTGTGCAACATGTCTTCTTTTTGAGACACAACATCTTTCTTACCATGGCTTGTAAACAACTCCAAAGGACTTGTAGGCCCCTTGAGACATTCAAATTCATTTCAAATGACGTTAAATCTCTACCAAAAGTCATCATCCTCTTTTTGGTCAGCATTATGAAGTGGAACAATAAGAGAAACCTCTTTTTATTCTTCTTTGGAATCCAAAAGAACTCCTTCCAAGGCATCTTCTTTAACATAAGTAACATCATCTTCATAAGGAGTTAGCTCTTCCTCATCCTTAATCTAATCTAAAGTCTCTATCTCCTCCTCCCTCTTAATAATTTCAATACTAAGCATCTCAAAAATAGGAAGTTTAGCCAAATAAGGTTCCTAAGGAGTAATGTGATCCTCAATATTAGAAGGGCAAAATGGATCAGCTAGAGGAGGTTGAAAGATGGGTTCAATGTCTTCTTGAGGAGGGGTGGGAGGGATTTGAGTAGTCTTAGGTTTCTCTTCACTTCTAACTTCTCCACTTAAACATTCTTTAGTCTTCTTTCCACATGTTACGATTACTTATTTCCATCTTGGGAAGGTAGGCTTAGAGAATTCTCCATGGGGCTGAGATGCAAATGGAAGGGTAAATAATAGACTTAAAAAACTTGGGGTTTCCTTGGGTTTGGTGTCTTGTCTCCCACTTAGGAAAGTAGGCTTAGGAACCTATTAATTTTCTACTTCCATTATGGATTTCCTTAAAATCTGATTGGCCAATTCAATTTCTTTGTTAATATGGGCCTCAAAACTCAAACTTCTTTTCTCAAAATCTTCTCCAAATAAATTAACCTGCTCAATAGTGATGTCCTCCCTCTTTTGTCTTCTCTCTTGTATGGACCTCCAAGAAGGGAAACTTTGGGGAATGCATGAAGGACTTGGGGAATTTTTAATCATTCTTGGATTATAATTTTGAGAGGGAAATTTTGAAACAATTAAAGGTTGATGTGGGGTACATTAAGGCTGCCAAGACTAAGCTCATTCGTGAGCTCTTAACCTCTCTTCTAGGTGGAATATAAAACCATACACATAAACCATTTCACCTATAATGCCTTTCTAATTAAATCTCTCTATACGTATTCATTCTTCCTTGAATTTATCCAAATAATTTCTCACACTTTTGATACAATCAATATGGATGGCTTGACCACAACCATTTCTAGTATCAAGGTCTAACGTGTAGTCTTTGTAGCCAATGAAAGTCTTCTTTAAACTTGAAATAGAATGACTTAGAGAGGAACTATGTGGGCCAGGTGAATCACAAGCTTGATATGGATGATTATAGGAAACATAGGATTGATAGGGATCATGACAAGCTTGGACAAGGACTTGTTTATATTGAGAGGGAAAATACAAAGCTAGATATGTCTCCCCAACTTATGTTAAGACAAACTCAACCTCAAAATTATCCATGACTCACTCATGAGAAGACCATATAACAAGAAAAAAAACTTTAATTATAGTACCTAAACTACTTAACTAGTATATTTGTGCTTAGATTCACCATTGATGCTTAGTGAAATTACCTCCAAAGGCTGATATCTTGAGGAGAACACTAAAACTTCTTAAATTCTTAGAATAAGTGTCACATCGGGTATGGAAAAAACTATTATCACTTAAACTTTAACCCCTTGAGGAGATGAATTTTCATCTCCTCAGGGGGTGAAATTTCAAGTGACAATATTTTTTGGCACACTTAGTGGGACACTTGTTCTAAGAATTTGTGGAGTTTTGGTGTTCTCCTAAAGCTATCAAACTTTGGAGGTAATTTCACTAAGCACCAATGGTGACTCAAAACATAAATATATTGGTTACCAAAATATATTATCACTTAAACTTTTACCTATTTATGATATGACAAGTCTCTCCTCACTCAAGTGGTATAATATAACCACCTTAGGACTATGCGTGACCCAAATTTGAGGTGGATCTCTAGATTTGGGGCTAGTTCCCCTTGATGTACCACTTTTATCAAACTACTACTAACTCTTGGGGGGATGAAAAGGGAGAATGATAATTTAAATTAAATATAATATATGGGAGGTGATACACAAAATATTTTTTCTACTCACACCATTTAACATTCAATTAGAACCAAGGAGAAGTCTGCACATACACTTCATCCAATGACAATCATCTCTATCACATCAATGTTTCAAGCATGGAGTCTTGAAGAGATCCTAAGTTAGGATGACTTAGACAATAGGAATTATAAGAAACACTATTTAATAGACTACTCAATATACCTAAAATACATATTAGACACCTCTTGCTGACCTGCAAAAGAAATATTCCTAAACATGCAAGGCACTAAGAAGAGTAACATGTGAAGGTAAACAAAAAAACACTTTCACAATATGAAAACCATTTTATCCTCTTAGTTAAATATTTAATGAGGTAAGAACAAATATATTTATTATCCCAAGGAAAAAATTTGGTAGGGCTTCACCATACATAGGTGGAGAGATCCTTACAGGAGCCAAAAGGCTATAATTTATAGAAATTATGAGAGAGAGAGAGAGAAGGGGAATCTCAAGAGTCATAAAGATTCTTATAAATAAATGAGGATTTAAATTATAATTTAATATATAATTAGATAGGCTATAAAATATAATCAAGTAAAAATATCTACCAAACGTTTCTAACTACTCCACATGTGGTGTAGATTCCCTTATGTTTGCATAAGAAACTGCCCTAATCATTTACCTTCAACAAAATACCTCATCACTACATAGGGTTAGGTTTGATGATAGATATAATTTTTAGGGGTTAATAAAAATCCTATACATTCATTTTATCATTTTATAATCATCCATCTTCTTCTAGCCATGCACAATCATCTCAAACATTTACAAAATGCCTCCTTCTCATCCACCTCTCACACTTGGCACCCAAACCCTTCCAATTTTAAAATATAATACATGAAAAAGGAGGTATGACACTTTTAAATAGTTTACATATCATAAATTTCATTAAACCAAGATCAAAAACCTTCCCAATTGAAGTTTTACTATTTTTCACTAAATGTGCACTATCTGCTCACTAGACTAGCTGAGATGGAGAAGATATTAGAAGCACTTAGGAGTTTAGATAACTCATTAAATGGAAATGAAGACTTATAAAATGTCTCAATATACCTCCCAAAGGTGATTTTATATTTTTAAACCCTCTCATACCTATAAAAAACATAAAGTATTCAAAAAGAGCCCTTATTTGCACCATTCATACAAGTGTATTATAGCTCAGTCAAATAGGGAGGATCCTTGGAGAGTTTTCTATGATTCCCAATCATTTTCATGGCCTTTCCACTTCATTTGTATAATTAAATTTATTTAATTCCCCAATTGGGTCCTTAAGGAGGGTTTTGTGTAGTTTCATACATTAACATTTGTTCATAAAGAAAAAATGTTGGAACTCTATCTAAATGCCACTTATGGCTTCTTGAGGACCCTCTTCATCATCCCCAAACAACTTAGGGTACCATGAAAAGTGTTATGAGAGATATAATCATCTCAAGTTTACTACTCATGTTATTCTTACACATTATATATGGTCTAGATACACTTAAATCTATAATATGGATTACTAATGGATTTATTTTAAATCTAGAGGCTTAGATACACCTCATGCCTCCCCAAGAACATATCCCAACTGATTTCAATAGTCATCTAACTCTAAAATGATGATGCATTAATTCTTGTTCAACCATACCCTATAATGAATTACTCTACCTTTTTAAGGTTTATAAACCTCTAATAAAATCCCATAGACATGAATAAAAACACTATAATGCTTCACTAAGGACAAAACTAAAAGTGGTCCCTCATTTGAGGCTAGGTTTGCACCTTGCCTAGCTACCCATCCTACAAACCTTGTTGCATAGATCACCCTATCTATATTTATACCTTATATAAAGGTTTCCAATTTTTCACTAGGTTTTTACCAATAATAAAAACCATGTAAAAGGATCTCTTATTGTTTTAGTCCACCATTTAATCTTTTTCCCCCAAAATTACCCCTTTATGCAAGGTAAAAGTGACCTACCTCTGAGATAGAATAGGGGCATGTTAATTTATTTATTTTAAAAAAAAAACTATTTTAAGGTGTTATATAGGTCATATTGGTGCTCCATACCAATTTTTATCACCTGGTGATGAGTTTATACATCTTATCCTGTCCAATTCCCTAGGCAGACTTTTGGATTGCACACTTTCTGCAAGGTTAGAAATAGACTGAGTGTTTTCTTTACAAAGGCTGCCTATAGGTGTTTATGGATTACAATACCTTTGAATAATGTATATAAAATTTATCTTAATATCACCAAATTTTTATTTTAACATATTTCATCCATTTGTTACTTCACTTCATCGATTAACTCCTTCTAGTGGCTTTGAAAGCACTTGTCTCACAATTTTAATCTTTCCTACCTGACTAAGATTCCTCATTTCCTTGACATGTTTATAAGATATATAGATTATCTCAAAGATCATGAATATTTAATATCCATGGATAATATGTTTTTATGTTGGGTTTATCTCTCAAACATGCTACATGCACCTTTCTCCACCCAAAAGTGGGTCCCTATCTGATTAACTAAGATAGTCCTTATACCCCCTACAATAGGTGTAATTCCATGTTTTATATTCATTTTCATATTGATTTTGATATATTTATTACATACTATAATGATTTATCAAATTTCCCTATACTTGTACTCATATTGGTTAACTCAAAGGACACATAAACTTAAGCCAACATTTTCCTTATACACCCTATGTGTTATAGGTGGATATATACAATGTACAGATTGTGAATGATTTTAGGAATCAAAACACAATTTACCCTCTTTCATGGTAATATTTTAGACTATGTATATCATTTCACCCTTTGAATCATTTTAATATAGGAAAAAATCATGGTTTCTCACTAAAGATGTCAAAACTATTCATATTTTCACAAGCATGTAGATATCATAGTAGTTTTTAGTGTGTTTGAGAACATATTTGGGCTTCTTGAACACCTTCCTCATTTTGTCAACTACCCCTCTCACTTGGTAAGGTCATTTTACATGGATAGGGATATAATATCAAGCTATCACCATGCATCATAATCTCTTGCACCTTCACCATGAAAACTTCAAAAAACCTTGAGGAGCACTATTTTGGCCTTTTTTGGGACAATAGGCCTAAAATCATAGTCACACGCTTTTGATTATGGCCTTAAAATTCCGTTGGCCACTAATCACCTCATGAGGTCTGTCGTGCCTATTTCCTCATTTAATGGTCCTAAATGAGGTCTTACCTTACTTCAACATCTAAATGGCTATCTCCAACCCCTATTTAAGCCACCTATATGTGGAGGTTTGGTGCACCATAGTGAGCCATAATATGGGCAAGCTGAAATGTTTCATAAATGTGAACTTTGTGTGCTTTCCTTAGGCATATCACTGCACTTTTGATAATGTTAAGCAATTTGAGCACCTTTCTACCTATTCATACATCACCATGATGTCATGAGGGTCCTACAAATGCAAAAATCTGAGTTATAAGGTATAGAGGATGGAATTAAACACTAATACGTTGTTTAAAAGTCCTCCTAACACCTTGAATACAATTTTCAACTCTCAATTCGATAAAATCCACTAATAATACTTGGATATAATCCTCAAAACACATTATTCGATGTGAAAATCTCTTATACAAATGCTTGCAATGCACTTTCATGGTTGCCTAGTTGAAACACGCCTAGAAGATACACTTAAGCATTTGAGAGATCCAAATCCAAAATAAGAATGGAGAACCTATGTAAATGTCTTGTAAAATATGGAGAAACACTTGAAAATAAACAACTTGTCAAAACCAAGCAGAAGAACCAAAAACTAGCTCAAAAAATAGACCCCTCATGAATGGAAGTTCATAAAAAGTTGCCTAAAGTCTAAAAAATGACTCATAAATGAGAATACATGGAACTAATAAATATTACCACGAAAATGAATCTGACATAGATTAATTTCATCCATCAAAATCTTTCCTCTCAACTCTAACTATACATTCCACACCAAGCATTTGAAATTGACCTTTATTGGCTTGCAAGGACAAGAAAGAAGAAGCAAAAGTAAAGAATGATATTTTTCACATTTTCTTAGCATACAAGGCATGTAGATCATTTTTTGGAGGTGAAGAGGAACATTCCCATGATTTTTGTTGAAGGAGGACTTCTCAAGTCTGTACAAGTGCCATTAATGACCTATTTTAAGGGGAAAACTACCTTCTTCTGCATACAACTACTTCTTGGACTGACCTCTAACTGATCACAGACATATATTGACCTATTCTATGTTTAGATATATCTTGGTGACAAATTTTCTCTTTGAAAATTCTGTACATGTCATTTATTGTGCTTAAAATGTGACCAAAAGGCATATTTGACATATAAAACATGGTAAAGGATAAATTAATAAATTGTGAACATCTTAAAACATATAAATGACCACATTAGGACACTTTTAACAAAATTTGATCCTTTTACCATGTTTGACTAGGGTTGACTTTGGTTGACTAGATAAGTATAAGGGAGAAGGCCTTAGACCAAGGCTAGGCTAGAGATAAGTGAGATATTTGGACCAACATGAGACCCTTATAGGACATATGGAAACTTATAAGAACTTTATAAATTTAGGGGTTGATCTAATTTTATTAAAATTCAAATTTGGTCAATAATTTCAAATTGATGAAGGGAGGCATACAAGATATTCATACACAAGAAATGAAGAGAAGAGAATGAAGTGATAGAGGACCAATACAGGGATTTGTATGGGGTAGGGAAGGCCATATCAAGAGACATGAAATCATATAGAAATAAACCAAAAAAGAGAGGTACACTTGAAAGGAAGTGTAAAACTAAGAAAAGATAGAACTAAGGAGGTTAAATCATGTGCATGTGAAACACTGCACCCAAGTTACCATAAGAGTGAAGGTCATGCCAAGTTGAACTAAGTGAAAGAGAATGACTATTGAGATAGATGGCACCCACCTAATTATCAATAAGAAGTGACTATTTGAATCACTTGTCACTTCACTAAATAAACCATTAGTGAAGTTAATGATATGGTAGTGGGAGTACAAAGATCCACAATAAATGAGAAGTTGGCAATGAATTTTAGTGTATTTCATGGGTTTAAAAGATTTCAATAAATCCACATGATGATAACCATTAATCACCATCCATTAATGAGGTACTTTTAAAATAAAGTATAAATGGGTGAATGATCAAATTCAATAGGTAACTAACCTTTGTAAGATTTCACAATAGAACATAGAGATGAATCCATTAGAATTAGAGAAAGCTACCAAGAAAACCATTCATCCACATCCCCCCAAGTGAGAATGGTTGAACAACAAGAAGATTATGTTCTATTTTTAATTGAAAAGGAGGTGAGTGGAGAAAAATTGAAATAGAAATAGGGGAGCAAAAGTTTTATAGAATGACAAGGCCACCATTAATGGGATAATAGGCTTGAGAGCCAAACACACAATCACATTTCTCATGACTGCTAAAAAGTGCCAAGAATTTTTTTAGGATTTTAATATATTAACCAATCATGTTTCAATAGTATTAGGTTTAGAATGGGAAAAAAGAGTCTAATCACATGTTTACCATAGGTGTATAACGATGTAAAAAAAACATGGGTAGTAAAAGAAGCAACCACCATGAAATAGAAGGTGAAACTAGTAGAAGGTGTGATCATCACATAAATAAACCCAGAAGCAACATCAAATCTTTCTTATATAAACATTAAATTCCCCCTAGAGGTCATGGTGGGGGAGAAGTGGGTATCATTTTCACACATTTGTAAGCTCAAGGATTACAACCACCGAATGGGGAGCAATACAGAAGATCTAAACTAGGACTAGATGGTCAACATAGGGTAGAAGACAAAGGTGGGTGCCACACTCTTCTATGCTCCATCATAGGCAAATTGGAAACAATGGGTGAAACATAACTATTTAAGATATCAAGCTTTGGCAAGCTAGAAGAATTAGTGAAATTCCTTTTCTCTTGATTATATGGAAATAGGTTTTACTTAGTAGGATGGAGTATGAGGATCTCAATGATCCTCATTATCAGAATCATAAGGCTACCTAGCACAAGGGAAGCCATCCATGAGATGATGGAGGATGAAGTGGAGGTTGAATGGTTTTCAAAGCTCCTATACTACTCTAAGTTAATATTTGTGTTTCCCATCAAGGACATATAAAACCCTAGATAAGCGTAGTAACACACCTAGTTATCTCTAAAATATGCCATAAAATTTGACACTTTGACATTATCAAAAACTTCTTGTGCATTACCCACCACATAGTGCAAAGGGAAAAATTCAACATATCTAAGTTCATTGCTGAGGATATTGTGAAGAATGCATAAGAGTGACATTGAGCACCCAAAACCTTCAAGTTGGGGTATATGTTTATTTTGATACTGATGGAGGAGATAGGTGTTTAAAATAGTGATGATGACCACCTATGGGTGTTCCCACCCAACCATGAGTCCCTTGTGATGAAGTACTAGGACTTTATTTTCCCACTTAGCTTCTTGTAGAATTATAAAATAAGAGTACAAGGGTGGTGCGGTAGGTTTATTAAAGCCTTTGGGAAGGAGTGTCACATCCCTTAATAACTTACCTAATAATTGGTGGGAATATAAACCTTTTCCTTAATGCAAAACTTATTCATGGTGTGCTTAGCATTCACAGATAGGAACTTATTAGGGTGGCTTTGGTTTCCTTACGCCTTTTCAACAAAGTATTTCATGGTAGTGATAAGGATAATTCCAAACATGTAATATCTTAATATCCCATTCAAAGACCATGGATAAAGATAGAAGTATGATGAGGTGATATTTTGTGCACCCTAGAGCCAAGGCCACCAAGGGTGAGGAAGATGACATTGATAGGATGAACATTCATCCCCTTCATAAAGTGATAATCAATGGGAAGATCCTCAACCTCTACTATGAAATGAAGCCATAAAATAAGGGTAGAAATCTTGGAAAGGATGATGAGCACCCCCTCCTAATTAGTGATGAAGGAAATATTGCACCAAAGTTACAATAGAAGACTCTAAAAAATCAATGGTGAGAGAAGCTTAAAGAAATACAGAGTGCATCTAATTGAAAATTACCTCTGAAGAAAAAATTATTCCCCCACCTCCAAAGAAACATGTGAACTTTGCACTAGAGAGTGTTTCCTCTATCAAGAAGCATAATAAAAAAACCAAGGGACTTATTGTGTTGCCTACTATAACTCTTTCATATATGGAGAAAGAGGTAACCCTTACACCAATAACAAAGGAGGAGACTAAAGAAGATATTAAAAGGACATATATCCTATATATAAAGGAAGGGAGAGAGGAGCCAAGTGCCATGGATGTATAATAATCCCTAAAAAGTATCATGACCACCATGCTTGAGGAACTAGAGGATTTAGAAAGCACCTCATCTAATGAAGAACCCTCCACACAACCTCCAAAAATA
This sequence comes from Torreya grandis, assembly GCA_037957365.1. Classification (NCBI taxonomy): domain Eukaryota; kingdom Viridiplantae; phylum Streptophyta; class Pinopsida; order Cupressales; family Taxaceae; genus Torreya; species Torreya grandis. The sequence goes on along the minus strand of JARHVA010004615.1, from coordinate 372,008 downwards.
GAAGAGGAAAAGAGAAGGTTTTGGAAGAAGATGGGGTTGAGTGAGGAGGACATAAATAAGGCATTAGTGCCTAAAGAGAAGTGGATACTTGCCAAGGAATAATAATTGGCTAAGTTAGATAAAAAGGCCATGAAGGGTCCAATAAGTATAGGACTAGTAGTTGAAATGGCCAGGCAAGAACCAAGTGCCCCCACCAGGAAGGAAGAAGAAGTTCTACAAGAGGCATTCCTGAGTAGTGAAGGGGTGCCTTAAGAAAAAGAAGGAAAAACCTTAGAAAAACAAATATATGTAATGGGTAAACACCAAAAATAACAAAGAGATGTTAGTACCAAAGAAATTTCCCTAGAGGTGAGTATTGAGAAACCTCATGATGAATAAATAGATAAGGGGGAGAAGTCCAAGGAAGAAACCCCCCAAGGATCAAATAGGTGAGTCCTCTAAGGAGAGTGTCAAATAGTGTGGTGGTGCAAGTGAAGGGGATAAATTATAAATAAAAATGGCCATTGTCTATAAGGATGACCAAAAGCTAAATATAAGGGAGAATGCACAAGATTGATGGGTGGATGAAGAACTCTATATATATGACAATATGCCCTCCCAAGCTGTCATAACTAAGACACATAAATAACTCTCAATTGTGATAAACCATTACTTGGATGAGCCCTAATTTGAGGTACCTAAGCTGGCTATTTTGATCCTAGAAGAGCCTGATGAGGGGTAGGTTTCCCTTCTTATTATCCATCACACCATGAACCCAGTATAATCTAGGAATGTATTGATTAGGATGGCCACCAAATTTGTACACCAAAACCTCATCAATGATGACAAAGTAAGGAACTATAAAAATATCCAAAAAAGCCAAAGATGAAGTATAAACCACCAAATTCAAATTGTAACAACTCTTTGAGCACATAGAATGACTGAACCAATTCTTCTACTTAGAATCAATACTTTAGACCTTTCATAGGTTGGAAAAAATTTTGTGTTGGTAGATCAAATGATCCAAAGGTTAAAACCCAAGGTGGTGCAAGAAGAAGAATAAGATTCCATTTTCATATTAAATAAATTTCTAATTGATAAGCTCAAAGAGGTAGAAGACATATTTGTTAAATTAGAGGAGGGCATGGATGTGGCATATTCCATCTTACTTGATCTTCTCAAACATGCATCTAAAGTAAGCAAAAGAAGAGAAGGATAATTTGATGGTAAAAGTATACTTAGTAGGTAGGTCAAAGTATGTACAAATCATGGGAAGTGTGAATCCACTCAGAAACAAGATTAAGGATCAAGATTATGACTTGGAATCACTCTTCTACACTCTAAAAATTAAGTCCTATGAGTAAGGAGTGATCCTTAATGGGAGTGTGGAAAAGGAAAAATAAAATGTCAAGGCCTTCTAAAAGGAGATAGAGAATATGGATGTGATTACACTTACTACTACATCCACTGAAATAGATAGTATTGTTGAAGAAATCAAGCTCACAGTTAAGGAATTTGAATACTTTGACACTGAACTCAAGGAAAGTGGGCCCGAGTTATACACTCCCAAGAGATTAATAGTCCAGTAAGAGAATGGACAAAAGTTTTTGTATGGCATAATGTTGGGCCCCTTATTTCATTAAGTAAAATATTCATACTAACACAACATCAAAATTGATGTGAAGGGATCATTTTGTATAATGATTAGCCTTTTGAAATTTTGGTGCCAATTGGAAGGTGTAACATATATATTATGCCAAATGATAGGTGGTTAACTATCTCTAGGATTCCCAAGGAAAACTCAAGGATTTGTATAGATGTGGTAGCTATAGCATAGAGTTTACAAGGTTATGGATATGGTGGTTATGATGACCAAGTTCTAGCTCGACACTCTGTGTGGACCTTCTAATATGGTGAAATTCTCCTATAATCTATTCAAGGAGCTTGAAATAGTTGAAGCAGGGAGAGAGAGAGGGAAAAATTGTAGTAGATCTCTATCAAAATGAATCCTCAGTAGATAGTGCTTGGGTAGACTTAGGCTTCTGAATGATATCTAAGACATTAAGGCTCCATTTTTAATCACCTAAGCTCATTTGTGAGTGTCTAGGTTACTAATTAGTATATAATAAGCTATGAGTGTTATGAACTCTATACTCTATTTCAAACTATGTTTAATGATGAAGTTTCCTACATTAACAAAACAAAAATTATGCATCTTTGGTATTTCTAAAGGAATAAATAATTATTTTAATGTCATGTTTCAATTATGTTAACAAATTTTAATGCATGCTATTGGTTCATGGTTTTAATGGAGTCCCTATAAAATTTCATGACATCATCATAACTCTATATAGAGAATGAGTATAAGTTCTATGCCAAGTATTCTTATTCTTATTAGGAGTACATGTCAAGCATTAATGGTTTGAGTGGAAGTAGCTTTGTGACCACCTAAGTACTTAGATGACACCAAAATTAGTCCATGAAAGGCTTGTGCTCATATGACACTAGGATTATCCCATAAAAGGCTTATGCCTATGGATCTACCTAAAACTTCCATTTAATTAATCAAGTCCATTAATTAGAGTCTCATACCATAGCATAATTAGCCTAAAGTAGGCCCTAATTCCTTCTCAATTACACTTTGAGTGAGCACATAAGACTTGTGCCTTATGTGGATTGATGCCAGTGTGGTCGAGTGTTAAAATTTTGAGTAGAAAGGTAATATAGCATGCTTACACCTAGTTTTAATAAACCAAGATTCAACTATGATAACTTTATTCACTTTTTAACAACAAATATGTTTAATGAGAAACTAGTATTCTTGGGAATGATCTACCATGTCTATCAAATAACCAATCCTCACCAATGCATATACTAAATTATTGTTAGTTCTTAGTATTTACTCAAATTTTATGTGTTTGAAGTGTTTCTTGAGAGTATCTACCTTGAATTTTTAGGGCTCAATATTTGTATATTTAGTCTGATATTGTTATATTGTTTGATTAATAAATAATTAGGAATCACCATAAATAGCCAATTACTTAATATTACACTAAACTATGAGATGTAATCTAAAAATGAACACCTAATATTTGACCATGTTTTTGGTACAATGGAAAACAATATGAAAATCTTTGGGAATGAGATTGATTTGCAATGTACTGAAAATAATATTAGCTCTAGATATATGAGAGATGAAGGAAATATCAAATAATAATTTCCACTATTGTGACTCACTAGAGGATTCATCCAAGGTCAAGATCAAATCCTCTAAGAAACAAAAATTAAGAAAATTGGTATTTTGTATTGGTGATTTTATAAATTAAATTCCCATAAATTGGACTTTGACTACTTTTTGATGTGAACATTCAATGTCAAACTTGTTGAACACTACACACTTGGACATGCAGCCATTCAATGCATCTTTGGAGAGGAGGTATCAGAGTAGATCAATCTTGGTTATAATAATTGTATTTCTATTCAACATGTAGTGTCACAAATTTTGAGATGTGAATACAATTTCTAATAGGTATTTTTTAATGTCATATAATTGTGCTCATAATAAACCAATGTCATACTCAAATAGTACAATACCCATTCATTTCCTTGATCATCATGTTGGGAAAGAAGTGTCCACATTTCATGTTTTGTCATTGAAAGATAGATAAATAAGGGTTGTCCAAATTTATAAGGAAATAATATTTAGATATTGGCCAAATAATCTTTTAGTTTAATGAATGATTCTTGGTAATGATGATTCCATGAGAAAGTGGTTTCTTTATTCAAGAGGTGGGTAAAAGAATGACATATGTCAACAAGTTGTGAAATGAAACACCAAATAGATTATATTTCACCCTAAAAATTGTGGATTTGTTTTAAATTGGAAGTAGGAGACATTTACATAATATAATTAACCTTAGTTTGATCAAATTCAATAACTCTATGGTAAATTATTAAGACTAACAATTTTCCTAATGTCACTCCAAAGACACATTTATTAGTTGAGGTGGACTTTATATTCATGAATATTTTCAAATATCCTCCTCAATACTATTAGATGGTCTAATATGGTCTTATATTTTCTTAAAATGTCATCTACATAATTTTATATGATGTCATTCATCATCTTGTGTAAAATTATAGTCATGGCACGTTGATATGTAGCACCAACAATTTTGAGGCTAAATGGCATCACTTGATTACAAAATGTCCACCATGGAGTGGTGAACACTTTATTCTTTTGGTCTTCAGGTGCTATCTTTATCTAAATATAGCCAAAGAAGCCATCTATAATGACATATCATAACCAACTATGGAATCTACAATCATATCAATGTTTGGGAGAGGAAAATCATCCTTTAGGCATGTTTTATTGATATATCTAAAAAATTTACACTCTTATCCAACCAAATATTTGTAAAATACTATGTTATATATCCATTCTACATATTCAATTGTCTTGATAAAACCTACTTTTAGAAATTTTTATAACTCCTTTTTGAAAAGTATGGAAATTTATAGATTCCTTTTCCATAGTTTATATTTTAATTTTTTTAGCATTATGGTGTAAAAAAAATTAGTCTATAACCAAAGAGGTATCTAAACCTAACATATATGAATAATACCATGTAAATATATCAACAATTCTCAAAATATCTCAATAAGGATCTCACATTATTATGTAGTAAGGGATGAACCCAACTTAATCCATTTTAGATCATTTGTTCTGCCAATCTTGGTTTCTATTGTGTCCTCCATAATAAGTATGTATTGATCACATAGAATAATTGGAAGTGATATGAAATTATCTTCTCTATAATATTTTGAACCATCAAGTTAAGCCATGAAATAATAATAATAATATTCATTCATGTCTAGTAATGGTCATTTAACAATTAGTCATGGACTTTCTAGGACTTTTTACTAAAATGTTTCATGATCATCAGGATTGATCTATGCTCCAAGTGAAAAGCATGTATTTATTTAACCTTTAGATTCCTATGAATGAGATAAAACTCTTCCATCCAAGGACACCTAAAACAATTTTTCACCAATGGATTTGTCTTTTTATTTATTATTTCCCTAGTTTGAAAGTGCTTTATAGAGTTTTTTATTTAAGGGCCTAAATGTTTCATTTTTATATTTATTATGACCAAATAAGTTCACCTTATCCCAAAATTAGGTGGTAGGGTATAATTTAATGGAAACAAAATCTTTTTATAAGTGATTAAAATTCCATATTTGAGGCTCAAAAACTATGAAAGTTCCTTTTTATTTTGAAATTTATCCAATTGTATATTAGACTCTTTTTGGTCCCAATCAATTAAATCAGGATGATGGATGAAAAGAGGGAAATTTTAGGTATATAATGAAATGGTAGAAACAATATTAGGATTGAATAGATTGGTATTAGATAACTCACATTAGATGTTATAATATTACTATGCATCATTGCTCACATAATCATTATTAGGCATAAAAGTTATCACTCTCAAGATCAGAAGGGTCAGTCTTAGGTGGTTGATACCCAATACCTCGAGTGCCTTTGTGTTTGGTAGCTTATACATGCTCAATAAATCCTTAATATTTTAACCCCAAGACTTTGCCTTTATAGTTTTGATTATTCATGATTTAGTTTAGAATAGGATACTTAGCATTATGATAATAAAAATCATAGTCATCATTGTATAACCAAGAATCATCACCAACCTTATATTCTTGACTTGTTGATTTGAATTTGGTGAAGAGAGGATGTCCTTTGGGGTGTGGGGAAACATTTATTTTCCATTCCATCTTTGTGTTACCAAGGTGTTTGGGATATTTAGGTAACTTGGATACATGAAAATAATTTCCAATATGATATTTTCCATGACCCTTATCATAAATGGAAAAATGTGAATAAATATGGGGAGATGGATCAAAAGAAGTTGAGACAAGAATTATCAAGTTAAAATAAATGAATTTAGGAGATTCATGTGTTATCTCTTTGTCATTTTTGATGGTTTGTAAAATATCAAGATGATAATTATAACTCTCATGTTAAGCCTAATGGTGTTTATAATATTGGAATGGTTGTAATTCACCAAGAATAGTGACCTACATTCCAAAATGGGGGAGTTTAAGGAATTGATGTAAGGTAGATGGAACTGTATTGACTTCACATATCCAAAGTCACCCAAGGAGAAAATTATAAGATTACTCTAGTTAAATGACATGGAAAAGGGTATTGTGAAAGATAAGCCAAACAATAATAAGAAAATAAATGGTTCTTGTTGACTCTCTCTCTCTCTTTCTTTCTCACTCTCTCTTCATTTTCATATGCCTTTATAGTGATTGTTTTTAGATGGAGATCAATTATAGTTTAGCCAAAGTGCTTAACCATCTTGAGAAACATGATGATCAAACTTGAAACATTGTCTATGAGTAATATCTTGATATTATGGCCAAAAATGATTGCTTCAATGTATAAAGGATAATTTTGATTAGGGATGAGGGATGACATATCAATTTTTTCAAAGGTTAATTATTGACCTAGGGTTAAATTATCCACAAGTGCTTAATTTTTTTTAGGATCTATGTCATTTTTAACCTTGGATTGGATTAAAATATCTTTTATGTGTTCTTGTGAATGTATGATGTGTGCAAGATTCCTAAGATATAAATACACATAGGTGTTTTTTGTTAGTTATTCAACAATATCATAAGGTTTCTCAATATTAAAAGCAATTGGATTGGATTTTTTACGCAAAGAGCCTGGGATGGGATTATTGGTAGAAGTTGGAGAACCATATATAGTAACCCTAGGACATTGAGTTATAACTATACAATCTTGTGTTAGTGGATGATTATTTAAATTAGAAGAATGAGAATTAGGACCTATAATTATATCTCAAGGATGTTGATGGCATCAAAGCTGCTTTGAGTCTCAGAAGGGTTTTACTATAAGAGGTAGGTGAGGTCCTAAAATTGATAATTTGGCATGTTTGGTATTGTTGGAATAAGGACAAGGATTGAATCCAATGGTGGATATATAATTTCCTATAATGTGCCCTAAAACATTGTTGTAGTAATAAGGTAAATTACTATAACCAATTTTATTGGAATGGGTTTCCTAACCTTCATTTTGATCTTATGGATAGTTCTAGTTTTAATTATACTTCTAATATAGTTAATGTTGATTTAGATTGGTATGTTGTGGAAGTAGGTTTTGATAAATTCCCAAATTCATATTATACATTGGTGTATCATTGTCAAGTGAAATCTCACCATTCTCCAATATGTAATAGATGAAATGTCTCAATTTTATGCAATGATTAATTGAATGGCCTTTGAATCAATAGTATTCAAAATACTCAATATTGTATGCTACCTCTTGTAAAGCAAAAAATTATTATTTTAGGTCCTCTATTAGATCCCCATTTCCTTTAAATTTAAAAAATTTAGGAATCGCAAAATCATGCAGGAAAGGTATGTGTAGGTAACTCATTTCAAAGGAATACAAATATACTTCATCCAATTTGAACTTCTTGGTTGGTTTCTCTATTTGTAAATCTTGAATAATATATTTTATTTCCTTTCACTCTTAGAGAGTGGGAAAATTTTGGGATGTTATAGTAATTTTTTATGGGAATTAAAAGGTAGAATAGATTGGTGAGGATATATCAGATAATTTGGCATGGGATATGAAGGGTTAGACACCTTATTCATGGTGAGTCTAGGAATGTATTCCCTTTGATTTGGGTTATAATATTTTTTTGGTATGTTTAGATAGAAATTATTGTTGATAAGTGTTTTTATTGATTTAAAGGTCAAAATTGATGTCATTAATGTCAAGGTTAAATCTGATGCCAAAGTGCATCTAGTAAAGATGAATGATGAAGTGGCATGTGACAAGTTAGTCTTATGACAAGAGAGAAATTAAAGGGAACCTATTTTATCTATATTGAGAGAGAATTTTAATGAAACTTAATTATTCTTTGATGTAGATGACATGTTTTAAATTCAAGATCAAGATACAAGGTCAAGATACAAGATAAGCATACTTTTGAGCATTAGTCTTGAGGAACATCATCATATCATGAACATGTGAATGAATAAGTGTGTAAAAATGAATGATAATATTTAATGAGAATAAAATTAATATCATAAAGGTTTTTAATAATCAAGTAATGTTTCAATTTTAGTTGTCAAACTTCAAGAGCTTAAGAAACCTAGTCATGACATTGATCATCATATGAAGAGACCTTATGAGAGGTTATGAAGATGGTCATCTAGTGAGATGGATACACATAGGTATGAGTGGTTTTTTAATGATTATAAAACATTAATATGAATTTTTGGAATACTCAAGAAATATTCAAATTAAGCCTACAAGGGTAAGGTCATAAGCGTAAGCATGCAAGTATACTAGTCCTAGACCTTGTCTAACCCAATAAATTAATGATGAAATGTTTTTAAGACCTATGAAGGATATAAAATATCTTTATATAATTTTTAAGGTTTTTTGGTCATGTTATTAAGGTGTATATCTCTTGGATAATAGATATAAGGTCTACTTTAAGGCCTACTATGAATTGCATATCCAAAGCCTAAAGAACAAAGAGAGAGATGGTGATCAAATAGGTTATGAGGTTTATCTCTTAAGAAATTAATGTAAAACTTATAATTTAAATTTTTTTTATATTTTTTAATAGTTTTGGTTAATTTTTGGATCCTAAGTTGAAGAATAATGCATGAAATGTGGTTTTGATGTTTCCTGTGTGCACAGAATGAAAGGTTCTCAACCTAAGAAGGACTTTCATGTGTTTTTTGGAATGTGTAACCTACAAATGAGAACATAATATATTAATTTAATATGTTTAAGGGCAATATATAAAATTTACAAGCATAATTTTCTATATTAAGGGCCTAATATTTATGAATGATCACCAAGACTGTAAGGTGGTTTAAACCTCTCTAAAACCCTAATTGTGACCTGATATTAAATATCTTGTTAGAAATGAATAATAATTAATTTTATGACATATTTTTATGAATTTATAATGTATTTTACTCTCCTAGGTACCTCCAAGTGGCATTTTATTTTCAGATGAGTAAGTGGACCCTATAGGAAAAGTCATATTTCTCATAAATTTGCTACTGTAGGCAAATTTGATCAAGTCAAAGATACTAAGTTGATGGATGTTGTAGCTTAATAATTATATATTATTAAATGATGGTTTATGATTAGGTTATATATATTATATATAATAAACTAGTCATGGAATTTGACTATCACTAAAAGGGCCTAGTGAGGAAGATAGTGAGAAAAACCAAGTAGAAATGAGAATGAGATTAGGGATGTGTTGTCATGGATTAGGGATGGATAAAAATGAATGGGATTATTTTTAAATAATTCTAATACATATAAATAGTTTAAATAATTTTTTAATATTTTTTTGTATGGTATAAAGTGGGTCTCAAACTGACTTGTCTAACATAATGAGGTCTGTGTACAATGAAGCCATGAGATTGGTCTATAAGACCAATATTACTATTTTATCCTATAATATATTTGTTGAAATTTTATATAAGGATGTTTTATTTTCATATAAACCCATTTAAATTTCATTATATTTATTCTATAGGTGTTTTAAGTCATTGTTTTTATGACTAGGTTTTGAAGCATTCGATTAGTTTTGAATGGTCATGGTATAGAAGTGAGTTTGAGGATGTAAGATATATGTTGAAGTGAATAATGAATTTTTAAATGACATTTAGGTCATGATGTTTATTAATATATGGTTTTTTTCATATTTTTTTTCAAATTTGTGTTTGAGATTCAATTATTGTTGATAAACTTTCTGGGTATACATAGGGCCAATATGAACTATGATATTGATGTGTTCCAAGTAGTGTTTTAACCTAAAAATAATTGTGGAGCCTAGATGATCTTAGAAGTGATATATTTTAGTATTTTATTATGTGTTACTACCATGTTATATGTGTTTTTCTGTTACAAATAAGGCAATGTGTAACATTTTGTAAAATAGACCTAATGGGATTAGGTCTCCATGAGACCTAAAAGAGAGATAAGGCCTATTTGAGAAAGGGAAGACCTAAATGTACTAAAATAAAATTCTATACATGTATATTATGTGTTACAACATCATTTTCATGGCCTACCTAAGAAGATAAGAGTTCTTGTTTGACTAAGAAGGACATAAATAGGAAAAGTCTTGTATATATACTAGGCATTTTAAGGCCTATTTGTGTTTGTGTGGAGTAAGTGAATAAGAAAGGATATTAAAAAAAATAAAGAGGTATTTTATACCATAAAAATAATATAAATTTTTAGTGATGAATATTTGACAAAACTCTTGTAAATGAGGATCAAGTTCATATGACCTAATCAAGCCATAGAAGGGCTAATTGAGTAGAGGTAAAAGATAGTTTTGCTTGTGCAAGAGGTAGATTTGAGTGTGATAGATAAAAATTAGAAAATCATTAGTTATGAGAGGTAAAAATGATCAAGGTGGATAGTTTTATATTTTTGATTAATTAGGGGCTTTATCATCAAGATATTTTAGCCTCCTAGCAAATTGGTGCTTGTTAAAGTCAAGTTGGTGCTTGATATATTTAGGGGTTAGTGCTCCTTGTTGGCTTGGTGGTCAACTAAAATTGATTCATGATATTATAGGACAAGTTTTCCAAGATGTTTTTTAGTGTTTTTTATTCCCCTTTAGGGTTTCCCACATATTATTTGTGTTCATGATCTTGTGGATTGATGAATATGCTTGTTAAAATGTATATGCTTATCTAATTGATGTATGATTGCTTAAGTAAGTTTGTATATGAAATTATGAAGACTAATTCACCCCCCCCCATATTAGTAATTTTTCTTCAAATAATTAGTAGGTTTATTAGGTATGAAATTTATATTTGGAATAAACTATTGTATCTGAGGAATTTCAATTAGTCTTTTCTTTCAATTTGATTCTCAATTGGAATTTCAATTGGGTTTAAATTTAAATTAAGATTTGGAATTTGGTTTTTTAAATTTTGAAAATTGGTTTAGAATTTGTAAATTGGAATCTATAATCAATATTATTTGGAGATTGTTTTGGAATTAGATTTTGTTTGATAAAGAATGGGTAGTCTAACAGTGAAAATTGGATATAGTATCATTTCAATTAAATAATATAACACTTATTAATGGATTTTTTTGACCCAAAAATTGGGTATAGTAACACCTATTTGTGTAGGTAAATATGGATGTAATTTAGACTTGGTATTACTTTGAAAAAAAAAATCATGTGTAAGGTTTTGCATCATAATCATTGACCTATCGATTGAATTTTCATGAGAGAAAAAATTTAATGATTAATTACATAAAGCTAAATGTAGGTAAAAAACCCACCCTCTCTCATGGTTTATCTATGATAGGTAATATTAATAATTTTTTCCCTTTGCATACCTACATTAGTGAAGGTTTTATTTCTAAAAGGTTATATGCTAAAATTTTACAAAAGATTATCTAGTGTTCCCAATATACCTTTTGGTATGTGGGCTCAAATTTTGTCAGTGAGAAATCTAAAATCGATCTATTCATGAGAGGGATAGTCTCTTTATTACCATGCCTTTCATCACTTTTCAATGATCATGCTATTAGACTTTTATATTCTTAGAGGGATCATAAACAAACATAGGTATTGGAGGGGGTTAGGTTCCTCACATCATAGTGTTTGTGAAATACAACTACTTAGGAATTTACTACAAGACCCTCAATTTTTATACCCTACTATATAAACATGACTTGGAATGTATATCAGGTAATTAAGTCCTAGTTAAATTTCCCTAAAGACTTATGATAATGTGATAAAATACCAATTGCATAGCCTAAAATAAAAATTGGAAAGGTATCACAATTTTTGATTTGTAGGAATATAAATAAGGGCAAATGAAGAGCATACCTTATCTAATATTTTAGGATTAAAACATGTGGTTAATTTCATGATTCTAGGACACCCAAATAAAGGGAAAGAATACACATGTTGGAAACTACACAAATACACATTAAAAACAAGAAAATAATTGAAGGAACAAAAATGAAAAAGTGTTTAATGCACCAAATCAAAGAATGAATTCATTTTAAAACACTAAAATAAATTTGATAAAATAATGTTTGTTTTCAATTGATTACCATATTATTGTGATAGTGAAACCTAAAAGAAAATAGTAATTATGCTATCAATGGTCTTTGACATGCATAAATATAAAAATAATGGATTAATAATGTGTTTGAAATGTTTTAGAAAGTGAAACTTGCACCAAAAATACTTAACAAGATTAAAAAAAAACCTTGCAATAGACAATGATAACAAATGGAAACTTGTAAAAAGTAAAACACAAATTGTAAAAAAAAATTATATTAATTTACAAACAAAAAATGTTTATGTATAAAAACAAAAGATATAGAGAACCAATAAATTAATTTAATATAAAGGATGATACTAGCCTTTTATACTAAAATTACTAAAATAATTGAAATTATAATTCTAATAAACCTTAAAAATTATGTACAAAAAATAGGTTTTTGTACAAAAATAGAAAGTATATAGAACTTAAAAAATAATTTAACTAAAAAGAATGATCTCAGTCTTATATGATGAATTTACTAAAATAGAATTATAGATAATATGATTTTAAGCCTTAGGATATATATAATGGAAAAATTTAGAAGAAGAGGAGGTGAAATTAAGTTCAAACCCCCAATTAGAGGAATAATAATAACACTATCATTCTTGATAAAATAAAGTGAGGTGTGAGTCCCACCAGGTTTGCCATTATGTAGATCAAGAATCTAAGATAAGTTTACTCATTGTTAGAGATATACAATAAAAATAAATTAACAAGCATGCATCTCAGTTTCAATCCTAGTGATTTGGTAAGGTCTAAGAAATCATAAACAAATAAAAAATCATAATACAATAGATATACCTTTTTAATAGAATTACCTTCCAAGCCAAATTACAAGCAGAATATGCCTAAATTGTAAAGTTAAGGAGTATTCAAAAATGTTATTATATATAAAATATGTGTCACTTATTGTTCAATGAATAAAATGATTAATCAATTTCCAATTACAATAATAATAAGTTTAGACTAATAAATAAGTTAATATTTGTGAGCCTCTAGAATGGAAGATGAGTCTTGTATTTATAAATTGATCAAAATAATGAGAGCCATTGGAGGATTGAGAATGAGTCCTCACATCTCCTTGATTGAGAATCTAAGATTTATCATGGATTGTGACTTATAATGTGTAAATTAATCTTGCATGTTATACAATCAAGTGTGTAATTAAGAGTTAAAATTTTTTTAACTTGCACACTCTACCTAGTGATAATATCAATGTGAGACAATATTGCATTTATTTATTCAATAAATAGATAATTATAAAAGATGAAAAATTATTTTATTTGAATAATAAATAGATTAATTAATTATAAATTAATTAATAATTAGAAGAAAATAAATATATTAATTAATTAGAAATTAATCAATAAATAGAATAAATGTGACATTTATAATGTTATTTATCAAATTAATTTTTCATTTAATTGACCTTGGAATAACATTTATGATTTATGGAAATGATTCTAGATATTTTATAAAAAATAATTGGTACTAAATAGTGTATTACCCCAATCAAAGATGCACCAAATTTATTCAAAATGTGCATTGTAAATTATGTGGTTGGTTTAGATTAAAATTATGTTTTCATGCAATATTACAAGAAATCATTTCCATGTGCAATTTTGACATGGAAGTGATGAAAATGAAGTGTTTATATGTTGATTATTATTATCTAAAGAATATACATATTTACATATTGATTCACTAAAATTTATAAAATAGAATAAAAGGGAAGAAATTAAATCTTCTTAGCTATCAAGCAAAAAAGTAGAGAATATTATCAATTTTTAATCCTAAAAAAATCAATCATCTTATGTAGATATGGAGGATTATAGGTATTGGATCAATACACACAACACCCACAAAATGTTAAACATGGTCTATTTTTTTTGGAACAAAATGCTCCTATGTACTTGATTGGTATGAATAAACCTATCTATGCCACTTTGATGATTTTAAATTATAATATACAACTACTCCTATGAAAAAAACTACTTTGTTGTCTCATATAAATACTCTTAGATACCAATTTTGTAGGGAGACTAGAGCTAAGTAAATCCTTAATGATTTTTTTATCCATATATCCAATATTTATCTAATTATTTGTAATCTTCCTTGATGTGTAGGATTGATTTTTGAGTTTCTCTTTGCATGTATTTATTATTATATAAGGTATTGGATTTTATGATCAATAATTTTGAGATCTACACTAGGATCCTTGATCTAACATCATGTGGCATTTTTCCTTGATTATGTCATCATCTTTCCAAAGTAACCCATTTCATCAAAACCTTGATGATAAAATGATGCAAGATAAGTGTTTACAGATTTAAATAGTGCATTTTTTATATTAGTCAAATTATGCATCTTTAGATCCCCATTATAAGCCTTTGACACCTTTAATATGACATTTAAATTTTCATTAAAGATGTGATTTAAATATTCATTATAAATAAATTATATGGCCTAAGATTATTAGTAGAATATTTGATCTGATGGAGTGAGGTGATTTTCCTTGCTAATATGATCACCCTTTTAAAAAAATCTCATGCATTTTATCCTAGTTAGATAAAAGGCTTGAAATCTTTACTCAATCTAAAAAAAAGTCTCACACCATTAAATCCTTGAAAATAAAATTAATTGAGACAACACTGGAGAATTTTTTATACCTAGTTATTTAGAGGGATTTTAGAAAAAAACTAAGGCATTAAGTAATATCATGAATCATGTTTGATTTATTATACCATATAATAATAAAATCTTATTGTCACAAGGAAATGTGGAGACTAACTATGAAAAATAGTTATTTAAAAATATTTAGAATCTAGAAAAAAACTAAAAGAAGCATGTACACTTTATCTAGAACTTTTCAAAAAACAAAACAAAGAATAAGTATTATTAGATCTTGATTCTATAGGATGGTATACTAAATAAAATATCTATACTTGATAAGTGAGAGAAAGTATCCACTCTCATTCTACCTTTTATATTTCATGAAAGATGTTTTTACACTTAAATATTTGAGTAAATTTTCATAATGTAACTATTGTCAATCAGACTTGCACCCTTGTGATGGTAGTTTCAGGCCTTGATAGTCTACTAAAACATGGAAAAAATCTTAGGATATGGGTGACCTAATTAGTGGATTGAATCTCTAGATTCTAATGGCTAACTCCCTTTGGTGTATCAATTAGGATCTTTGCTCTACGCTATAAAATATTGAGAAAAGAGAGAGAAACTTGATCAAAAATCCTATCTAATCATCGTGATATACCTATATTTTTTGATAGATCCACTCAATTTAAGCTCCTAAGAACACTAATTTAGACAAAAAAAGGGATAAACTTTCAACTCCAATTGACCAATATGCATAAGTATTTCACAAAAAGGTTTTATCTGGTGATCCAAGCTTGAGGGAAATGAAAGAATAGGCCTAATTTAAGGCACTAACCAACCACTTATATCCACTATAAACTAATCCAAGAGAAATCAAACATAGAACATGACCTACATAAACTAATCAACTATGCTTCTAGGTAAGAATAAAGACTTGACAAGGAAGATAAATTATATCGCTTATGCAAATCATTAACATGAATACACTATACCAACATTCTACATAATAAAAATAGTCCTTCTATTAATCTAAAAAAGGTTACAAACTCAGTCTTTGGTAGAATTTGATCTTACCAAAAGAGGGATACAATTCAAGGCTGAGGAGCTAACTTATATAGAAAAATATACAATAGCCAAGAGATTGGCAATGAAAATAGAAGAATAGGTCAACTCAGTCTAACTTGTGTTATTTTAACCTTCAAATAAAATCTATTTTTATCTTATGCCTTCCATGAAATCTCTTTGGCATTGAAAATGGATGGTGAGCCCAAGCTTGAGTTAAAAATTCCAACATGCATGATGCTACACCAATCTCCAACTATAGAACTCATTTTGAGCTACTGGAACATTTAAAAGCTTTCCTTTGCATGAAATAAATGCCAAAACTAAATTCAGAACTCTACTTGGACTGCTAGAATGCTAAAATACTTCAATAAGATAAACAAGGGAACATGCATGAAAGTCCATGTTGGCATGGAAGAGATGAGGTGGACCTAAGTTTGACCAGTCAAACTCTTATATGGAAAGCCACTGATTGTTGATTAATCTTGAATCTGAATTGTATTGTTGAATACATGACATGACTAGGAGATAAGCCTATTTTCAATAACCAATCAATTGAAGATTTGACCAATTAACTGTAAATAGCCTTTTCCTACATGGATGATGAGTGGTGCATTTAGATTGAACTCCTTGTTAGCTCTCTACCTTGAATTCTCAGATCTTCATATTCTACATGTATTCCTTCCTATGGAATTTTTTTGTGTCTTTGTCATGGATTTTTATTTTACATGTATTTATCTATTCAGTTTGGAGTTTTATCTTTAGGATTTTTTAACAAACTCTCCACTAGTAAGTCTTCTGAAAGAATTCTTTCAGAGAATTTGTTTGAAGGAATTTCTTCAAACTTTTAATCTGAAACTTTTCTTTTGTTCATTTCCTTCAAATGAATTTTTCAAAATAACTATATTGGGATTCCTTTCCAAATTTCCCTTTGATCTTTTAAAATGTCCCTTTGGCACTTCTGAAAAGACCCTTCAGTATTATAGTAATGGATTTTTCTAGAGGGATTCTAACCCTTTGGATTTTCTACTTGTCACTTCCCAAAAAGAATGAACCCTTCATCTTTCGATAAATTCCCTTCGAGATTTTTGAAACATCCTTTTTTGAAGGGATAAATGACCCTTTAGATTTCCAAGTGGACCTTTGGCCCTTTTGCTAAGTCTTTTTTTGAAGGGCTAATAACCCTTTGAATTTCTTATTTTGAACTTTTCCAAAAGGTAGATACCCTTCGATATTTATGTAATTGATGTTAGGACCCAGAAGCACACAATTGATTACCTTTGTATAAGCAACTAAACATGGAATTTAACCAAAATGCACAAGTAACAAGAATTTAGAAATAACACAAAATATGAGAGATAATACCCAATTGTATTAATACTCTTCCAAAAGGAAATACAATAAAGAAGATGCCATAGTCTTCTTCCTTACACACCTCTAGGGCTCCCACACCTCTAGGGCATAAACAATAAATCTCTTCAAGATCTCACTCTCTCTCTTACGATCCCAACACACAACTCAAACACAGAGTTGGTGTTCACCTCCAACCAATTAGTATCACTACTACCAGTACCACCAGTCAATATCACTACTGCCAGTACACAAGTACTCCACATACTCCATGACTGAGTACACACTGTACTCTAAGTACACAACATACTCTAAGTAGATCTCCCCTGATCTTGCTCCTTGATATGTTTCTATCACCTTTGATCTTGCTACCCCACAGACCTCCTTTGACCTCGCACACACACACCTACAAATCAATGATCTTACTTACACATGTAGATCTCTAAACGTGGCCTTGCACACCTACCGACCAAGATCATACACACATGAAGAACCCTTCTGATTCTCCAAACTAACACCCCTGTGGATCTCTACCAGAAATTGCACAACCTACAGCTCTACCTGATCATACACACTCGGCACCCCTATGGAACTAGGAGGAACACACCTTGCTCTCTTCCCTCTAAAGGAGCTAACCTTGCTCAACTCAACTAGCACACTTTACAATACAGCCCATGAGTCTATTATATAGATCCCATGCAAACAATAATTAGACATATAATTACAATAATTAGATCTACATCTCCAAGACTAAAATTAGCCTTTTACATGCAAACAACTAGTTCATTAACAAACTATCCGTAAAACTCATAGTTTCAAACCACACAGGTGACTGACGTCGGTCCCTATCTGGCTAGAGATGACCGACATCGGTTGATCCATGACCGATGTCGGTTGCTTTGCTCATTAGATATGACCAACGTCAGTTGCTCTGTAACTCAGCAACCTCTCAACAACCTCCTTCATGTCTGCATCAGTGAAGCTTTTAGCTCCACAACCTAACAATCTCCCACTTGGAGATAAACAGTTGCACTGTACCTATACCTATACACCATCTAATCTATTTTCTGGCTTGTATCCCTCTTCAAGCTCAATCTTGAAGACCAACCACCACACAACCTATGGTATAACACCTATCATCCAAGTAACCTGCCACATCTGAAGTCTTAACCCTATATAGCATGTCGACCTGCTATTGGTCCCTCTCAGATACCTGAGAACCCACTGAAACACTTTCCAGTGCTTCCTTCTCAGATTGGCTACAAAATTTATGATAGCACCCACTGCTTGGGAAAACTCAAGGAGTACACATGTACTCAAGGAGTACACATGTACTCAACCTCATCATGTGATTGGGGACCCTGTTCTATGAACTATCCATCCATAGGTGTGCTACCTGATTCTACATCCTACACTACCTTCACACAGTCATCCTATGACAACATCAACTTGTGATCTTCTCTATCTCTAGGATTACTCATGCCAAAGAATTTTGCTGCTCCCAAATCCTTCATGGCAAACCACTAAACTAACCTTACCTTTAGCTCAGCAAAACATGTATGTCTGAACCTACAACAAGCTCATCCTCCATATACAGTAACAGGATAATGTCATGACCATTAGCCAACCTGGTAAAGAAACACACAATGGTTATAATGACATTGACTAAAGCCATGCTTTGTCATTCACCTGTCAAACCTATACCACTATCTTGCAGCTTCCTCAAGACCATATGACCTGGCCTTCCATCTCACGTGCCCATTCTCTCTATTCTTTAACCAAGGAATCCATTCTTCTTTCAGTGCTTTCATACCGGCTGGCAACCCTACCAAATCTCCCACTTGGTTTTGCATCCTAGGAATCAAATTCCTCATCATGCCATGCTCCCACTATTTCCTAGATCCTTCCTTCTCTATAGTGAGCAACGAGGATAAAGAAGAGGAATAATGAATTTGAGGCTTACTTACCCTTTCAGTCCTCCACATGGGTGTTTAAGACTCCTTGATAGCTTGTTGTCTGCCCAAAATCTATTTTAGTGACAAACCTCGGTCACCACACAGTCTACATCTGATCAACGTCAATTCCATGCGACTATCTAGGTCACCGATGCTAGTTATCCTACCAATGTCAGTCTCTACCTGCTCGATACCACCAACTTTGCCTATCTGCACATGACTGACATCGGTGCCTATCTATTCGACACCGGTTTCCCATAACCGATGTTGGTATCTATGTTTTCTTGTGAGTGATGACTTTTTACCCATGAGCTTACTTTAAATAACAACCCTATCCAAACTGTCATGCTCAGAGTTACTCAGGCTTCTCCACTGATCTCTATCTGTCATCTCATCCATGAACACCAAGGCTTTCCAGTTCTTAAGTCTGTCAAAGACATCTGACTTCCTCTTAAGAACATGCATCTCCTTCTTACTCTTGTGACCAAGCCTACAAAGCCACATCCTTACAATAGAAGAAGAATCAGTAATACAAGCAAGTAGATAAAGAGTACTTGCTTTCTTACCACATGCTAATTTAAGTGCATCCTTGGCAACATTCTAAGAATCTACTGTGAGAGTTACTATGCATCTCTCATCACCCAACTTCCCTAAATAAATTAGCCACATCTTCAAGACTGGGACCTGCATGACCTCCCTTAACACCCATGTGTTGGTCATCTGTAATTTTAGCCGCACTTCCCCTTTGCCAATACATTGACAAGGCTCACCAACCCCTCTATTTGGGGCTGCATGGAAAGAGGCAATAGAATCTATAAACCAAGATTTTACTTTATCCAAGGAACATCCTAGAGCATCTTATGCAACAACACCTGCAACATCTACTTCTTCAGTTCCTTCATGCTGATCTTCTACCAACCAACAATATTTCTTTACCTACTCTTTCTTTCCATAACACCATAATTAACCATTCATGCTTTTGAATTCCTCCATTCTTAGTGTACTTTCTTCTACCATTGCTATACTCCCACTCAATCAAAAACCCCTGAGAGTGACCTGTAATCAAACACAAACTTGCTCTTTACAGCCTTAGCTTTGATACCACTTGTTAAGACCCGAAAGCACACACTTGATTACCTTTGTATAAGCAACTAAACATGGAATTTAACCAGAATGCACAAGTAACTAGAATTCAGAAATAACACATAATATGAGAGATAATACCCAATTATATTAATACACTTCCAAAAGGAAATACAATAAATAAGATGCCATAGTCTTCTTCCTTACACACCTCTAGGGCTCCCACACCTCTAGGGCATAAATAGTAAATCTCTTCAAGAGCTCACTCTCTCTCTTACGGTCCCAACACACAACTCAAACATAGAGTTGGTGTTCACCTCTAACTAGTCAGTATCACTACTGCCAGTACCACCAGTCAGTATCACTACTGCCAATACACAAGTACTCCACATACTCCACAACCGAGTACACACCATACTCCAAGTACATAATGTACTCCAAGTAGATCTCCCCTGATCTTGCTCCTTGATATGTTGATGTCACCTTTGATCTTGCTACCCTGCAGACCTCCTTTGACCTTACACACACACACACCTACAAATAAATGATCTTACTTACACATGTAGATCTCCAAATGTGGCCTTGCACACCTGCGGACCAAGATCATACACACATGAAGAACCCTTCTGATTCTCCAGACTAGCACCCTTGTGGATCTCTACCAAAACTTGCACAACCTGTAGCTCTACCTAATCATACACACTCGGCCCCCTATGGAACTAGGAGGAACACACCTTGCTCTCTTCCCTCTAAAGGAGCTAACCTTGCTCAACTCAACTAGCACACTTTATAATACAGCCCATGAGTCTATTATATAGATCCCATGCAAACAATAATTAGACATATAATTACAATAATTAGATCTGCAGCTCCAAGACTAAAATTAGCCTTTTACATGCAAACAACTAGTTCATTAACAAACTATCCGTAAAACTCACAGTTTTAAACCACACAGGTGACTAACGTCGGTCCCTATCTGGCTAGAGATGATCGACATCGGTTGATCCATGACCAATGTCAGTTGCTCTGCTCATTAGATATGACCGACGTCGATTGATCAGACTGACGTCAATTGCTATGTAACTCAGCAACCTCTCAACAACCTCCTCCATGTCTACATCAGTGAATTTTTTAGCTCCACAACCTAACAATTGATCCTTTTCCAAAGGGATTCTACCCTTCAAAATTCCTTGCAAAGTGAATTTCTTGAAGGGCACATACCCTTCAAAAAAAATGAAATGGTCCACTCAGATCCCTTGAAAAGTCCTCAAAATTGTCCTTTAGGAAAGCTAAAGTGACCCTTTTAGATTTTCTCCAAGTGACTCTTTGGAAATATGAAATGGTACACTTGCCCCTAAA
Organism: Torreya grandis; assembly: GCA_037957365.1. Taxonomy (NCBI): domain Eukaryota; kingdom Viridiplantae; phylum Streptophyta; class Pinopsida; order Cupressales; family Taxaceae; genus Torreya; species Torreya grandis. The sequence continues at coordinate 350,427 of JARHVA010004615.1, read as the reverse complement.
AAGTCCTTTGAGATTTTTGACTTGGTCTCATTCTTTTAGCTTTTTGTCTCTCAGATAAAATTTCCAAAGCTCTACTTTATACACTTTTCCTTCGGATGAAAAGTTTCAAGGAATTATCTTAGATTTTACAAATAAACTCTCTAAAGGGAAAGTACCCTTCAGATTTTTGAAAGTGTCCCTCAAAATTTTGAAATTTCTTTCTTCCAAAGGGCACATACCCTTTATCTTTCTTGATTTATCCATTAAAATGCCTCCTCTCAAAAGGAAAAGACCCTTTGGAAGAATGAAATAGACACTTTGGCTTCTTGTAAGAACCCTTCAAACTTTTTTAAATGCACACTCTAATGAAGATGCCCTTTGTATTTTGGCAAAGTGTCACCTTTAGCTTTTTTTGGTCATTTCCATTGAATAAAAGGTCTGAAGGAAATTTATCTTTGACTTCTCCTTTTAAAATGGACAATTCCTTCAAACAAAAGTCCAAAGGAATTCTTGTATAGTAACTATTACAAAATACCCTTCAAGATTTTAGAAAAGACTTTCTCGAAAGAATGAATTCTTCAATAAACTTGTAAGAAAATCCTGAAGTCTTCTTCATAGAGAACCTGAAGTCTTTTTCCTATATATATTTGAATGGTAGAGGTTACAATTTTACCTATGGGCTCAAAATTGTCAACATTTTGGTGACTCAACTAGGAATCATGCTTGTTATACTTGAGAACTCAGACCATAAACATGATATTGAACTCACGAAATAATGGTAAACCTAGTCCATAACTACAAATCTCCTTTGACTAGACATGAAGTAACCTTCATCCTTCAAAAAAAGAAGGGAAATACACAAAAATAGGAAAGCTAACTAAACCAAGAAAATGTGCAAATAAGCACTTATTTATGATAAAACATAATAAACTAATGTGATTGAATAGAACTTAGAGGAAAGAAAAACAAACTAACTATGTACAAGGAGCTTTTGCTTTTTAGTAATAATGTTTTAGATGTATCCCATTGATTGGGATTGGAATCTCCTTGCCATCCATCTTTGTAAGTTGGAAGGCATTATGGGATTTGTACCTATAAATTATGTATGGGTCACTCTAAAGGGAATCAAACTTTTTGTGCCTTCCTAGTTTTGCTCTATCCTCATCCCACTTGAGGACCGAATCTCCTTCTTTGAAACTTTGTGAAGAAGCTCCTTTGTGAAAAGTTCTCTTCACTTATGCTTGATGAATCTCCATGTCTAGCATGGACTAATTTATTATCTATTCCATATCTATAAGCTTAACATACCTGATTTCCATAGGCTCATTCTCTAACAACTCAATTTGATGCATTAGTTTCAACGCAAGAAATTCAAGAGAAATGGGTAACCTTGCTTCCTTACCATATACCAGCCTGTATGGAGAGTTGGATATTGATATTTTATATGTGATCCTATCATCTCATAGAGATGAATTCAACTTGATATTCCATGACCTCTGATTATCTTCAATAGTCCTTCTTATATAGGTTCTTATTCATAGATTCAGCAAGGCCATTGACTTGTGGATAATAGTTTGATAAAGTGTTGAGGTAAATTCAATGTTAGACATCCCATTGACTAATCTTATATCCCACAAATTCCACTACATTATCATAAATAATAGTTGAAGTAACTCTAAATCTAGCAAGCAAACCTTCATAGAAATATAAAACATTGGTTTTATTTTCTTCTTTCAATGTTATTGCTTCTATCTAATGTGTGAAGTAATCTATAGCAGTGAGAATATATTTATGCCCTAAAATTGAAGGAGGATTTATGATACCAATAAAGTCTAATACCCATTGGAAAAATGGTTGATCTACTACAATTGGTTGAAGAAGTAAGGCTGCAAGTTTCACTTTTCCTACAAATATAGCACAATATTTGCATTTTCTAACCCATGCATGGAAATAACCAGATTTACTAGGCCAATAATACCCACCTCTCATGATCTTAAGGGTTTTATTTATTTAAAAAATATTTCCTCCACCATGTCCATCATGGAATTCTTCAAGTCTGAGTTTGACTTGGATGTATACATCTTAGTAGCATGCCATTGATATCTTTCTTGAATAACACACCATCAATAAGCAAAAATGGAATTGACTAAAACCTAAAATATCTTCTTATTAAAGAACTTAGATGAGAGGGATAAATGCCATGGTGGAGATATCTTACCAAGTCATGAAACTAGCTAGAAGGTGAGGTATGAACATCTGCAATATCCTCATCATTTAACACCAAAATAGCCTCATTAGTCTCTTACAAGTATTGAGATAGGTGATCATAAAGTCCTTTGACTATAATCAGCATTGTGACCTCAATTCCCACATCATATTCCATTACCTTGGTTATCCAACCAGCTCTCTTCTCATTTATATCTTTGTTCAAAAGAAACTCTTTGATGCTTGGATGGGAAACCATTAAATGTACTTTATTGTTAGACAAGTGTCTAAACTTCTTAAGAGATATTATAACTAAAAGGACATGATTTTTAATAAAATAATAACTTGTTTCATACTATTCTAAGCCTTGGTTGAATAAATATATTGGCTACTCTAAGGCCTCATGATTCTATTGCATAAGAATACATGAAATGGTGTCCATGTTAGCATAAGTATACAAAATCAAATCCTTTATGAAATCTAGATTTATAAGCATAGGAGCACTAGTTGTGGCCCTCTTCATATATTCAAAAAAATTTACTCCTTATTTGGACTACTTGAAGACCTAATCCTTCTTTAGCATGGCTATAAGTGGCTTTGCTAAAATGGAAAATATGAAATATATCTCCTTATGAAGTTGATTTTCCCAAAGAAGCTTTGCATAGACTTTTTGTGCTTAGGAAAGGAAAGTGAAAGAATGGATTCAATCCTTTTAGAATATATGTTTAAACCATGCTTTAAAACAACATGTCCAAGAAGCTTAATTTCATGAATAGAAAAAACACACTTTTTGGGATTTAGAGATACCCCAAATTGCCTACACCTTTCAAGAACTTTCTTGAGATGAACCATGTGATCTTCTGAATTATTTCAAAACACTATTATATCTTCCAAATAAACAAGTAAAAACCTATTAATAATGCCTTTGAATGTCATATCCATGTCTCTCTAAAAGGTTAATCTAGCATTTGATATACTGAATGGTATCTTTTTGTATGTAAATGTCCCCCACTTAGTTGTGAAGGTTTTCTTAAATTGGTCTTCTTCCTTGACTAAAATCTCATTGTAGACACTATATGAATCCAACAAAGAAACCCTCTCTAAACCTGCAACAAGCTATAAAATTTGTTCCATTGATGGCAATGGATAGTGATCTTTAAGTGAATCCCTATTCAAATAATGGAAATCAACACATAAATGAATCTCACCCTTCTTCTTCCATACTATAATGAGATTGGCCACCCAAGTTGAGTTCTTTATTGGAAATATAATAGTTGAATCTATGAGCTTGTGAAGCTTAGCTCTCATCAAAGGCTCAAGCTTAGGATTGATGGGCCTTTGTCTTTATCTCACTAGTTTAGTTTTAGCCTCCAACTCAATGGTGTATTGAGCTAAACTTGGATCAAATCCCTTGATATCACTATAATTCCATGAAAATATATCAAAAAAACTTTTGCATAACTCAATAAATGATTTCTTTTGTGAAGGAGTACATACCTTACCCAACTTCAAAATATTACTAGTTGCAATCTCTACATTGGCATGGTGTTCTTATTTTATTGTCAAGGATGACTTCTCATTCCTTAGCTCATCATCACCACTAAAAATGTTCTCAAGTGTGACCAATCTCTTGGTCAAATTATTCATTTTTAGTTTCACAATCTGATCACCATACTACTACAAGTGCTTTGATTGGTTTGTTGAAGAAAACTTAGCCTTCTCTTGTAAGAATATCATGATTTTATTATCATCTTCGAAAACCTATTAATTCTAATGATTATATAGAATAGAAGGCCTTACAACCACATTTATGTGTGACTTATTTTTTTTCATTTTTTACATCAACTGGGATACTAAATTGTGACCCAATGACAACCAACCTATCATCATGTTTATTCTCACCTCTTGATATTGCCCGAATGTTAAAATCTTGAAAATATTCAAGTCCCATATTCTATACATGTAAGACTTAAGGAAAAAAAATTCATAAATTTAAACCTCTTACTTGGTGATCTATAGGTTCACTATCACCAAAAAATTGTAAGGTGTTGACTTTCATCTTCCTAGCCCACTACAAAATGTGAACTAGTGCTTCATACTTAGCAACATTGTTTAAACAACTAAAATAAAATTTAATAGAAGAGAAATACCTTTGTTTTTTTAGAGAAACGAACATAATTATATCTTCAATTCCATTCTTATTCCTTGATCCATCAAAGTACAATTACCACAAACCTTCATTAGACTCATCTTCTTTGACCATGGCTAGAATTGGTGCATCATTCTCATGAAGGCAATACACACCAAGTCCTTCAATCAGCTTGTATGAATCATGATCATGAAATGTAGAAGCCCAATAATCAAGTAAAAAATATGTAACTCCATCCAAAGGTGATTCACTTTCTACTTCACTAGCTTCTAGTACTTCATTTGAGATGATATAATTAGTATTCACAACACATAGCATATATGGCTCCATATGAAAATGTGTAATAGGTTTAGAATAAATTGATACCTTGGTACCATACCTAGTTATAAACATAAAATAAGTCTAATAAGCTGATAAATATCCCCTAATATTTGATATGAAGTATCTTGAAAGGCACATAGCAAAGTAAGGAGGCAAGTCTACCACAACACCATCCTACTGAATCGTAACATTGGGACAAACATGTAATGTCAATTTCAAATATTTTATGATGCCTATCATAATTTTTGGTGACCCATATAATTGCAATACTCCTTTATTTTTTGAACATACACAAGTCCAATTTTGTATATAATCTATTTAGGCACAACTGTACTACTAGCTCCACTATTCACCATACAATTATGAACCAAAGTATCATCTACTCTAAAAAAATGTAAAAAAGATGAGTTTTCTTTGATTTTACCTCAGTTTTGTCCACCTTTTCCATCTTATTTACTTTTTATACATATTTCCTAGTTGGCTGATCTAAATTATTCAAGATCACACCTTCTTTCTCAACTAGTTTTGAAGACAATTTTAGAGCTAAAAGCTATGGAATGAGTTTATCCTTTTCACTTAGAATGGAAAGATAATCCCACATACTTATGATGATATTATATTTCTTCATTTGATCCACTATAATAAAATGAGATCCACTAACCTTTGGTTGTACCTTTTGAAGTAATAGTTGTTCATGAACTAGAAGTAGTTGATGAACCTTACCAACCTCTATATTCTAATTTTTATATGTTTTAGGGACAGCAAGTTGCTATTTTGTATTCTTAAAAATAACCCTAGGAGTACTTAAATCATTTATTACCTCTTGAGCCTCTTCAATGGATATTATTTTAGATCTATTTATAGTTTCAACTTGACCACTTGAATTATTAGTTTCATAACCTTAAGTAAAAACAACATGATCATCTACTTGCCAACTTACATTAATGGCATCAAAATACCATTGAACTTGATGAGTCTCTCCTTGTGATGTCAAACATGTATCTTGGTAATAACCTCCTTGAAAATAAAAATCTTCTTGTGTCATTTAAGGCATAGTGATGTTCTATGATACCAAGGCTTGCCTTTGAGCATCATTGAGATTTGAGGGCTGCCAACTTGAATCTTGCATCAAGGGAAACATATGGCTTAGCTAGAGTTATGGTTCCTTATGCTTGATAAGGTGGTCTATTTTCTCTAAAACCCTCATAAGGAGGCCTTTGATCTTTGAAGGGCTGATAGGTGTTTTTATTTTGCTTTGATAAGGCCTATTAGATTGAAATTATTACTTATTGATTTTCACTATTTTAATCCCAAAGGATTTTAGCAAACTTTTTAACTCTCATACTCACTATATTGGCTAGTAGGGGCTAAAATTTGAGTTGGAGGTGGTGGAATAAGAGCTAAGGATAAAACTTGAGGAATTTGAGGGGCTGGTATGGAATTTAATTCTATAAATATAGGAATTGAAGGTCTTGGAGAAATCTTACTAGCTTGTATTAAACTATTTTCTACCCTTATTATAACCTCATAAACATCTAGCAAAGTAGTACCACCCATTAACTGTATCATTGCACTAATGTTAGAATTAAGGGCTTTCAAATAGTATATAAATGCATATTCATGGGATGGCCTTATCAACATAGGTATTTTTTTCCATGTATTTTAGAATCTAAGGTTAAAATTAAACATAAACTCATGAGGAGCCCTTGCTATGGTAATCAATTACTCAACTAAAGATAGGTGATCATATTTTTCCTCATATTGTTTGACTAAGGCTGCACCTAATTCATCCCAGGTGGAAATGGAGTTTAGTGGAAGGTTTCTATACCATTTCAATGGTTTTCCTTTGAGGGAGGTAGTAAGAAATCTAATAGCAATATTATCCTCAACAACAATATAGACTGAATAGAGATTAATCACATTTTGGATATGCTCAATAGGGGTTGTTTGATTTTCTCCTAAGAAGAATGGGATACTCTTGAGGGTAGACACTAGAATTCCATCAAACTAGGCTAAATTCAGTGGGCTGCCTCTATTGAATGGAGCAAACACTTGATTTTTGATGGCCATTTAGATAGTGGGATTTGTAGTGATTAAAATAATAGGATAACCAGGAGGCAAATATTACTTTTGAGGATATGGTTTTTCCATCCTAAACCTTGATCTAATATAAGATATAAATTCAAAAGGAATACCTTTACTTGCTAACCTTGTGGTAACCTTTGGCATGAAAGAGTTGCCTAAATGATGTTGTGAACTCTATAAAGTGAAGAATATTTAGCTTGTGATGAAGATGAATATTCTCATCTCCTATAAAACTTTCCATCTACTTTGAACTTATTTATATCTATAAATATTTCTTTATGGTCCCACCAAGTATGCCAAAAACTATTATCAATCAGATTTGCACCCCTATGAAGGTATTTTCAAGCCTTCATAGTCTACTAAAACATGGAAATAATCCTAGGCTATGGGTGACCTAATCAGTGGATTGAATCTGTAGATTTTAAGGGCTAGCTCCCCTTGGTGTATCAACTAGGATATTTTTTCTATGCAAAAAACTACCAAGAAAAGAGAGAAACTTAAACAAAAATCATATCTAATCATGGTGATACACCTATAGTTTTTTATTGATCCACTCAATTTGAGCTGCTAATAACACTGATTTAGACATGAAAAGGGTTGAACTTTCAACTCTAATTGACCAATATGCATAAGTATTTCATCAAAAGGTTTTATTTGGTGATCCAAGATTGATGGAAATTAAAGAATAGGCATGATTTAAGGCACTAACCAACCACTTATATCCACTATAAACCTAGCCAAGAGACATCAAACATAGAACATGACCCGTATAAACTAATTAACTATGTTGCTAGGTAAGAATCAAGACTTGACAAGGAAGATAAATTCTATCACTTATGAAAATCACTGACATGAATAAACTATACCAACATTCTAGAGAATAAAAATAGTCTTATTATTTTTTAAAAAGGTTACAACCTCAATTTTTGGTAGAATTTGATCTTGCCAAAAGAGGGATACAATTCAAGGCTGAAGAGCCAACGTATATAGAACAAGATACAACCAAGAGATTAGCACTGAAAATAGAAGAAGAGGTCAACTCAATCTAACTTGTATTATTTCAACCTTGAAATAAAATCTAGTTTTATATTATGCCTTGCATGAAAGCTCTTCATCATTGAAAATGGATGGTGAGCCCAATATTGAGTCAAAACTTCCAACATGCATGATGCTACACCAATATCCAACTATAGAACTCTTCTTGAGCTAATGGAATGTTTAAAAGCTTTCTTTTGCATGAAATCAATGCCAAAATAGAATTTAGAACTCTGCTTGAACTACTAGAATGTTGAAATCCTTCAAAAAGATAAATAAGGACACATGCATGAAATTCCATGTTGGCATGGAAGGGATAAGGTGGACCTAAGTTTGACTAGTCAAACTCTTATATGGAAAGCTGCTACCTATTGATTAATCTTGACACTAAGTCAGATTGTTGAATGCATGAAATGACTAGGAGATAAGCATATTTTCAACAACCAATCAATTGAATATTTTAAAAAACAATTTTAAATAGCCTTTGCTTGTATGTATGATGAGAGGTACATTTAGATTGAACACCTTGTTATCTCTCTACCTTCCATTCTCAACTCTTCGTATTCTACATGTATTCCTTCTTATGGGATTATTTGTATATTTTCCATGGATTTTTTTGCTTGTCACTTCTCCAAAAGAATAGACCCTTCATATTTTGATAAATTCCCTTTAGTATTTTTGAAACATCCTTTTCTAAAGGGCTCCCTTTAGATTTCCAAGTAGATCTTTGACCTTTCTGCTAAGTCCTTTTTTGAAGGGTTAATAACCCTTTAAATTTCTTATTTTGAACTTTCCCAAAGGGTAGATACCCTTCAATATTTTTGTAATTAATCCTTTTCTAAGGGGATTCTACCCTTCAAAATTCCTTGCAAAGTGAATTTCCCAAAGGGCACATACCCTTAAAAAATTGAAATGGTCCACTCGAATCCCTTGAAAAGTCCTCGTCAATATTTTCCCTTGAGAAAGTTAAAATGACCCCTTTAGATTTTCTCCAAGTGACTTTTCGAAGAGATGAAATGGTACACTTTCCCATAAAAATTCCTTTGGGATTTTTGACTTGGTCTCTTTCTTTTAGCTTTTTTCATTTCAAACAAAATGTCCAAAGCTCTAATTTATACACATTTTCTTCAAATAAAAAGTATGAAGGAATTGTCTCAAATTTTGAAAATGAACTCTCTGAAAGGAAAGTACCCTTTGGAGTTTTGAAAGTGTCCCTCAAAATTTTAAAATTGCCTTCTTCATAAGGGCACATAGCCTTCAACTTTCTTGATTGGTCCCTTGGAATTCCTCTTTCTGAAAGGAAAAGACCCTTCAAACTTGTGCAAATGCCCTTCAAAAGAATGAAATAGACCCTTCAAATTCTCATAAGAACCCTTTAGACTTTTGTAAATGTACCCTGCCATGAAGATGACCTTTGGATTTCTATTACTTTTCCACTTCAACTTCTTTTGGTCATTTCTTTCAAACAAAAAGTACAAAGGAAATCTATCTTCAACTTCTCCTTTTAAAATGGATAATTCCTTCAAACAAAAGTCTAAAGGAATTATTGTATAGGAACTATTGTAAATTGCCCTTCAAGATTTTAAAAAATACTTTCTTGAAAGAATGAGTTCTTCAATCAACTTGTAAGTAAAAATAGAAGTCTTCTTCATTGAGAACCTGAAGTCTTTTTCCTATAGATCTTTGAATGGTAGAGGTTATAATTTCACCTGTGGGGTTAAAATTATCAAAATTTTGGTGACTCAACTAGGAAGCATACCTTCTATGCTTAAGAACTCAAACCATAAACATGATATTGAACTCATAAAACAATGGTAAACCTGGTCCATGAATACAAATCTACTTTGACCAGACATGAAGTAACCTTCATCCTTTAAAAAAAAAGGGAAATACACAAAAAAAGGAAAAATAACTAAACCAAGAAAATGTGAAAACAAGAACTTATTTGGGACAAAACATACTAAACTAATGTTCTTGAACAACACTTGAAGGAAAGCAAACAAACTAACTATGTACAAGGATCTTTTGCTCTTCAGTAACAATATTTTAGATGTATCCCATTGATTGGGATTAGAAACTCCTTGCCATCTATATTTACAATTTAGAAGGCATTATGGGATTTGTATCTATAAACTATGTATGCGCCACTCCAAAGGGAATCAAACTTTATGTGCCTTCCTAGTTTAGCTCTATCCTTATCCCACTTGAGGACCAAATCTCCTTCTTTAAAACTTCATGAAGAAGCTCCTTTGTGAAAATCTCTCTTCACTTGTGCTTGATGAATCTCCATTGTTATCATGGACTAATTTATTATCTATTATAGCTCCATAATCTCAACATACCTGATTTCCATAGGATCATTCTCCAACAACTCAAGTTGATGCATTAGTTCCAAAGTGGGAAATTCAAGAGAAGTGGGTAACCTTGTTTCCTTACCATATACCATCTTGTATGGAGAGTTAGCTATTGATCTTTTATAGGTAATCCTATCATCCCATAGAGATCATTTCAACTTGATATACCATGACCTTTTATTATCTTAAATATTCATTCTTATGATCCTCAATAGGTTCTTATTCATAGATTTAGCAAGGCCATTGGCTTGTGGATAATAGTTTGAAGAAGTGTTGAGGTAGATTCCATGTTGGGAAGCCCATTTAATGATCCTAGATCCCATAAAATCTATTGAATTATCATAAATAATACTTTAAGTAACTCTAAATCTAGTAAGCAAACCTTCATATAAATCCAAAACATTGGTTTTGTTTACTTCTTTTAATGCTACTGCTTCTATCTAACATGTAAAGTAATCTATAGCAATGAAAATCTATTTATGCCCTAAAATTGAAGGAGGATTTATGAGACCAATAAAGTCTAATCCCCACTAGATAAAGGGTTGATCCACTACAATTGGTTAAAGAGGTAAGGCTGCAAGTTTCACTTTTCTTACAAATATAACACAGTATTTGCACTTTCTAACCCATGCATAGCAATAACCAAATATACTATGCCAATAGTACCCACCTCTCATGATCTTAAAGGTTATATTTCTTGTAAAAAAAATTCCTCCACCATGTCCATCATGGAATTCTTTAATCAATATTTGAGTTTGACTTGGTTGTATACATCTTAACAATATGCCATTGATATCTTTCTTAAACAACACACCATCAATAAGCAAAAATAGAATTGACTTCAACCTAAAATATCTTCTTTATGAAGCACTTAGATGAGAGGGATAAATACCATGTTAGAGATAGCTTACCATGTCATGAAATTAGATATAAGGTGAGGTATGAACATCTACAATCTCTTCATCATTTGACACCAAAACAACCTCATTAGTCTTTACAAGTCTTGAGATAGGTGATCACAAAGTCCTTTGATTATTATCATCTTTATGACCTTAAATTCCACATAATATTCCATTACCTTGGTTATCTAGCTAGCTCTCTTCTCATTTATATCTTTGTTCAAAATAAAATCTTTGATGCTTGGATGGGAAACCATTAGATGCATTTTATTGTTAGACAACAAGTTTCTGAACTTATTAAGATATCCTATAACTAAAAGGACATGATTTTTACCAAAGTAATTACTTGTTTCATACTCTTATAAGCCTTGATTAAATAAATATATTGGCCACTCCAAAGCCTCATGATTCTATTGCATAAGAATACCTAAAATGGTGTCCATGTTTGCATAAGTATACAAAATGAAATCCTTTGTGAAATCTAGATTTATAAGTGTAGGAGCACTAGCTATGGCCCTCTTAATATTTTAAAAACTATATACTCCTTATTTGGACTAAATGAATACCTAATCCTTATTTATCACGATTGTAAGTGGATTTTCTAAAATGTTGAAATCTAAAGTATATTTCCTTATGAAGTTGATTTTCCCAAAGAAACTTTGCATAGCCTTTTTGTGCTTAGGTAAGGAAAGTGAAAGAATGGAGTAAATCCTTTTAGAATCTATGCTTAAACCATGCCTTAAAATAACATGTCCTATAATCTTACCTTAATGAAAGGAAAAAACACACTTTTTGGGATTTAGAGATACCCCAAATTGCCTACACCTTTCAAGCACGTGCTTGAGATGAACCATGTGATCTTCTGTATTATTTGAAAACACTATTATATCATCCAAATAAACAAGTACAAACCTATTAATAAGGCATTTAAATGCCATATCCATGGCTCTTTTAAATATTGATCGAACATTTGACAAACTGAACGACATCTTTCTTTATGTAAATGTCCCCCACTTTAGTTGTGAAGGTTTTCTTAAATTGGTCTTCTTCCTTGACCAAAATCTGATTATAGTCACTATATCCATACAATAAATAAAACCTCTCTAAACCTGAAAAAATCTATAAAATTTATTCTATTGATGGAAATGGATAGTGATCTTTAAGCGAAGCCCTATTCAAATCATGGAAATCAACACATAAATGAATCTCACCATTCTTCTTCCATACTGGAACAAGATTGGCCATCTAATTTGAGTGCTTGATTGGAAATATAATAGCTGAGTCTATGAGGTTTGAAGCTTAGATCTCATCAAAGGCTCAAGATTAGGATACAAGAGATTGGCACTAAAAATTGAAGAAGAGGTTAGCTCAGTCCAACTTGTGTTATTTCAGCTTTCAAATAAAATCTATTTTTGTCTTATGCCTTGCATGAAAGATATTTATCATTGAAAATGGATGGTGAGCCCAAGATTGAGTAAAAAATTCCAAAATGCATGATGATACACTAATCTTCAACTATATAACTCCTCTTGAGTTGTTGAAATGTTTAAAAGCTTTCCTTTGCATGAAGTCAATGCCAAAACTAAATTTAGAACTCTGATTAAACTACTAGAATGTTGAAAGCCTTCAACAAGATAAACAAGGGCACATGCATGAAATTCCATGTTAGTGTAGAAGGGATGAGGTGGACCTAAGTTTGACCATTCAAACTCTTACATGGAAATCCACTACCTTTTGATTAATCTTGAAGTTGTGTTGGATTGTTGAATGCATGAGATGACTAGGAGATAAGCCTATTTTCAATAACCAATCAATTGAACCTTTGACCAATCAACCGTTAATGGAATTTACTTGCATGGATAATGAGATGTGCATTTAAATTAAACTCATTATTATCTCTCTACCTTTTATTCTCAACTCTTCATATTCTACATGTATTCCTTCCTATGAAATTTGTTTGTGTAATTTCTATGGATTTTTATTTTAAATGTATTTGTATATTCACTTTGGAGTTTTCTATTTGGGATTTTGTAATGAAACCTCTGCTAGTAAGTCTTTTGAAAGAATTCTTTTGAAAAAAAATTCTAAAGGAATTCCTTCAGACTTTTTGTCCACAAATTTCCTCTTGTTTATTTCCTTTCCTTTTATTCATTTCCTTTGGATGAATTGTCTAAAGGATGGGCTTACTTTCCAAATTGCCCATAGAGATTTTAAAATTTACCTTTGGCACTTCCAAAAAGACCTTTCAACATTATTGTAATGGACTTTTCTAAAGGGATTATAACCCTTCATATTTTCTACTTGTCACTTCCCTAAAAGAATGTACCCTTCATCTTTTGATAAATGTCATTCGGGCTTTTTAAAATGTCCTTTTCTGAATGGCTACATGACCCTTTTGATTTATAAGTGGACCTTTGGTCTTTATACTAAGTCTTTTTTTGAAGGGTTAATAACCCTTCAAATTTATTATTTTTAACTTTCCTGAAGGGTATATACCCTTCGATATTTTTGTAATTGAACCTTTTGTAAAGGGATTTTACCCTTCAAAATTCCTTGCAAAGTGAATTTATCAAAGGACACATACCCTTCAAAAAAAATTAAATGGTCCACTCAGATCCCTTGAAAATTCCTCCTCAAAATTATACCTTAGGAAAGTTAAAGTGAACCCTTCAGATTTTCTCCAAGTGACCCTTCGAAAAGATGAAATGGTACACTTGCCCCTAAAAATTCCTTTGGGATTTTTGACTTGGTCTCTTTCTTTTGGATTTTTATTTCTCAGACAAAATGTCTGAAGCTCTACTTTATACACTTTTCCTTTGAATAAAAAATCCAAAGGAATTATCTCAGATTTTTCAAATGAACTCTTTGAAGGGAAAGTACCCTTCAAAGTTTTGAAAGTGTCCCTCAAAATTTTGAAATTGCCTTCTTCTAAAGGGCACATACCCTTCAACTTTCTTGATTAGTCCCTTGAAATTCCTCCTCCTAAAATTAAGAGACCCTTTAAACTTATGTAAATTCCCTTTGGAAAAATTAAATAGACCCTTTGGAATTTTGTAAATGTACTCTCCCATGAAGATGCCCTTCGGATTTTTACAAAGTGTCCCCTTCAGCTTCTTTTGGTTGTTTCCTTCAGAAAAAAAGTTTGAAAGAAATATATATTTGAATTATCCTTTTAAAATGGACAATTCCTTTGGACAAAATTCTAAATGAATTCTTCTATACAAATTATTGCAAATTTCCCTTCAAGCTTTTGGAAAATACTTTCCTAAAAGAATAAATTTTTAAAACAACTTGTAATAAAAACTTGAAGTCTTCTTCCTTGAGAACCTAAAGTCTTTTTCCTATAGAGCTTTGAATGGTAGAGGTTACAATTTGACTTGTGGGGTCAAAATTATCAATAATAATATTTTAAATATACACAAAGAAATAATAGAAAATTGGAGGATATGTGTGATGGAGACAAGTTAGAATTTATTAAGAGTTTCCAATTTTGATAAGACAATCATTATCTTATATCAAGGTGGAATAAATACTCAACCTTAGGAAACACTTATAACTTTTTGAAAGTTTCACATTCTTGACATAATAGTGAGTATTAATTTTGAATTTTCCATGCCCTTATAATTTAAATATCATTAATTATATTAAAGGGTTAAAACTTCATCAACTCCCAAATGATCAAATCACATTAGTAAACAAGATTTTTTTCATTGAGATCCATTATAAAAGAGTGTGAGCCACATGGAAGGTATTGTGATTTATTTTTTAAATAGAACATGTGAAGATGAGTATATTTAAATGGAAAAATGAGTTCAATAAGAATAAAATTTATGTTACCTCTTGTTCAACCCAAAAACTTTAACGATGTTAAATTTTTGCAAGGAATTTTTTCCATCAATAGTTTCAATGAGTTATATTATCAAATAAAAAAGTGGATAATTATGATGTGGATGATGATTCTATAGGCTTAATGAATAAATAAACTAATGATATTAAAATAAGTATGGGGTTATATTTTCTCAAAGTATCTACCATGCTTGAATTATTTCCATACACAGACTTAATTGAAGGTATCTCTCAAATTTGATCGGTAAATAAGGATGTTATAAACATTTTTAATGGGAGTTTTATTTTTTTAATCATAATTTACATTATTTAAATGTATTGATTATTAGATCATATGGTTTCCTCATAAATACAATGCATGATTAATGGAATCTACATGTGATTAATTATGTTCTTCAACTTTAAGTAGGAGAATCCAAAAAAAAAAAGGTAGCTAAATCCAATGTAAATCAACACTCTATTATGAATTTTAGGCCTTGAGTGATGATAAAAAAGGTAATGTTGAAATTGTTATACAAATATTAAGAAACACAACATGTAATTTATTTACAGTTCTCATTACTCTCTACTATTCTTGAGAATAGCTCTAAAGTGAATTTTAGGATAATTATTTCATTTAATTTGAAGAGACAAATAGAGGTAGCTGAAATAGAGGGTAACGTATATATGGCATCTTATTTGGTGGATTTTTGGTTCAAAAATATGACCTTTAACTAATCCTAGTTCCCAAAATGGAATCATTCCTTTGACACTACCATTCAAGAGTCATTTATTACATTATTTATTCTGAAATTTGTAATTATTTCTTCACAATGATGTATGGTAGAATTGAAGAAAAGAAAATTTAGATTCTCTCTCATGTTATCATGGATACTTTGAGGAGAATAAGTACCTAGTGGTTTATTTTAAAAGGCATAATTATTAGAATTGAAGGAATTATCTAAGGTCCTTTAATAATTCATGATATAATTAATGAAAGGTAAGTGTAGAGATTCTCCCATGTTATCCTAGATAATTTGAGAATAACAAGTAACCAGAGGTTTATTTTAATGGTAATAATTATTATAATTGTAATTATATGAGGTTTTTATATATTACCCTATTTTAGGATAGTAGATTAAAAATTTTGATATTTTTTACTAGCATGCATATGGAATAATTAAGGTTTAAAAGGAATAAGTTGATTCTATTTATTCTAATTCCATTAAAAATATTAATACACCCTTTTATATAATGTCCTAAGATTAATAAAATGTGAACATCAAGACAAGGCATGGAATCCTAAAGGGTTATTGACACATACATCAGGGGGATAATTAATAATCTATGCTTACATGTGCCCAGCCCAAATTAATACATCTACTATGTTAATCCTTCAACTTATGAGGATATGGATAATTGACTAATATATACTATAATATTGTATCCTATACCAAATACAAGATATTAGGAAAAAAAAGAAGGGAGATTTAAGGACTGGAGGAAACTATGTATGTTTATCACATCTTTAATGAAGGACTATCTAGTCCTCATGTTACATCACCTTCAAATCAGGATGCTCAAAATGTAATTTTTGTGCCCCAATGATCCTTATTATCTTTAATATGTTATTTACACATGCTTTTATTCCTAATTTTATATCATGTATGTTGAATAAACCAAGTTTTCATCCTATTTTAATAAGTGTTGGTAGTTTAGTTATAGAAAAAATCACCATTCAAAGCACAATTCCCATACCCACATTCATCTATATGATCTCACCTATGCTTTCACCATCCAAACCTCCATCAAAATAGATGATAAATTCCTTGATGAATAAAATTTCTTGGGCACACCCATAATTTCAACTACACATATTATTTATTTTTAACCCTTAGTTTCATTGAATCCTTGTGTAAAAATTCCAACTAATTCCAAATATGCACTAGTTACCTCATTAGTACATACATCATCCATATATGTACACTCAAATAAGAAATAAAAAGATAAAAAGGATCAGATCATGCCACCACCATATCCATACATTAAGGTTATTAGTGTTAATTCATCCATCCTAATTTGACTCACTAGTTTATCTATAAAAAAATGTCTCAAGTATCACTTTTAGGTTCGTACACCTCCATTATTCAAAAATATCACCATTCGATATTTTCAATTATAGGGAATGGATGATTTTTAAATCCATCCATACCATATTTAATCTACTATAATCCATTATTGAAATAGAATCCTATGAATTGGATTAAAAATTAAAATGATAATATTTCAAAAAATGTAGTAGGTATGTATCTATTTTAGAGGAACCAATTTCATAAATTAAGTTTAAAATAAGTAATAGGGAATTCAATGTGGTAACTTAAAATAAGTTCAAATTTAGATGGAAAACATTAGATTTGTAAACCAAAACGATCATGATAACCCCCATAATGAATAAAATAAATGATTTATGAGAGGAATAAATCATTCTAGAAGACCCAAATATAATGGTAAATTCCTTTAACAAGTTCATTCATCACTAGATGGATGATCTCAAGGGATAACTAAAAGGTCTCAATGAAAAGTCCCAACTATTAATTCCCTCCTTTATATCAAAAAGTGTTTAAGATTATTTGAAATATTTTTTAATAAAATTGTTTAAGAATATCAAAAAATAAATTATGGTTTATTTATATAATTATAAGGTGAATCCAATGAGGATAATGTATGACAATTTAGAGTTAAACAATAAATATATGGAGTGAAAAATATAATGTAGTATATGTACACTATTACTCAAGTTTTCAATAGAATTTGAATCCTTGAGGAAGATTTATTTATTAATTTGAGATTAAATATTACCAATCCATTACTAGATAATTCAAAAAATATGTTTTGTATGTATTAGATATGCTAGTTAAATCTACCAATAGCATGGATATTTAAATTCAAATGGTGACCGAGTTATTATATTATTTGAGGTTGAATAAGATAAAATATAGGGATGGTTCTTAGGTTTTAAATATAATATAATGGATCCCTTACAAATCATTTATGACTACATTAAATAAGTAGGTGAAGAAGTGAAAAAAAAGTAGATAGTAGGAAAATTAGATTTATCATAAAAAATATGAAGATGACTAAAATGACCAACATTCTCTCTAAAATCATTTTGGAGATATTATAGGAATGTAACAAGGATATAAGACAAAGGTAACCTCAATTATATTATAACATCATCTTGGACATAATTTAAATAGCCTAGATCTAAGATCAAGGTACTAAGGAGTGCAAGAAAGTCTGTCTATATATTTATTAAAGTTATATACTTGTATAATTGTTAAGGAATCAAAACTCCACCCCAAAATTAATAGGGGAGGCAATGACCAATTATATAAGTAGTTTATTTATAAATTAGTCAAATTTCATAAGAGCTTGTTTTAGATAAGAAATTTTATAGAATTAGGTTGTGTTACATCTAGAAACTCTTTATTTTAAGTAATAATTTAATTTGTGTTTATATTGATGGTAGTGATTTTATAAATCTTAATATAAAACCTATGATTTTCACTAAAAATTATGTGATATGAAGTATTTTTTATTTGATATGAATGGTTTAAATCATAAAATATCCTTGTATAAAGGTAAATTAGTATGTTTGTATAAAATACTCATTAAATAATATAATAAGTATGATATAATTAATATGATTTTAGATTATATGTGCTTATGTATCTAATTCATTAAAGTATAATAATTCAAGGGTGAAATAATTAAAGTTTTTTTAATTAGAGTTAAACACTTTATGTTTTTGGTCCAATTGATGATCATTATATATAGCTCATTATATCTCATATAAATTGTCCATAAGTGTTTCCCCTTGGTTATATATTTTATTACATTTAATATTTAATGTCTCATCTAAGTAGGAAATGAGTGCAATTGTCTTTTTTTTCTATGTGATATATTTTTGATTCTCTATCTTGTTATTTGTGTCTAACTTGGATGAAATGAGTACAATTTTTTATACAAAGATATATCTCTATGGCAAGATTATTTTGAGAAATAATCAAAAAAATTGACAATACCTTTTTGGAAATATTTTTAGAGACTCAACATAGAACACAGTGAGCTACGAAGATCCTTAGTCGAGTTCCAAAGATCTGCATAAGCAGCTCCAAAGTTACTCCATAAAGCTATGAAAATGTTATGTTAAAACTTTGAAGATCTACTAGGTAGCTTCAAAGATCCACCTATGCAGTTATGAAGATATTTTAACAAAGCTCTAAAGATGTTTCGATGAATCTTCAAAGACTAGTCTAGTTATGCTCTGAAGAGGCCTAGCTTCACTTTGAATATGCCTAGCTATACTCTATAGATTAATATAGCAAATCCAAATATATCTGATATACATAAATAGATTTTACTTCTTTAGATATCTTATTTTAGACATTACTATTCATAGTAATAATATAAAATGATACAGTTATAAATGTATTTATATTATGTAAATTTGTACATAATCTCTTCATATATGTGTTAGGTATACCCAGTCTGTTAGTATTTGAATAAGTTCCAATGCCTCCTATAATTATGGGATCTAATTCCTAGATATTCAATTTAGAATAGGTGTATTTTTTGTTTAGATCATCATATTTTGTATTTTAAGAATGATTGTTGAGATGTACTTTAGGTACATATCTCCTTCTCATTCCAAGGTAATAGAGAGAAAATAAAATTAGGAAACATTCAAGTGTAATTTTGTAGTATAATTCATAGAATTTGTATATGTTCCTTTTGATAATGAATTATTAATAAAGTATAGTATTCTATTTCACTACTGAGTTAAAGCTAATCTTATTTTGAAGAAGGAACAAGGGCCCACTTCTCTCTGAAGATCAAAAAAATTGGTCTTTCTAGTTTATAGTGGAAAAGTGTATTTCTTTTGACATAGGTATATTTCATTTTACTGCAAGTGTGATTTCCCTTTTAATGAAAAGTGTGTTTCTTTTAATGCAAGTGTGATTTCACTAAATGCAAAGTTTGTTTTAGTTAAATGCAAGTGAATTTACTCTATGAAAGTGTGTATTTTAATTCTCATAAGAGTAAATTTAATAGAAAAGTTTGTTGACAAAAAAAACTCATCTCCATATTTAGGATATGTTAAGAAGCAATTTAGGTGATAATAGGCAATAAACATTTTCACATTCTAAAATACAACACTATCCTACCCAATTGGAAAATTCAAGTGAGGGAACTATAGTTTCTTATGCTAGATGATGATGGCATGAATCTAATAATCCTTTTAAAAAGGAATGCCATAGGGTATATTCAGTTAGTAAAACTTTCTAGATTTACCTTTTCAACACCATAGGATTAGAATCTTTTTGTCTTCCCTTAGGATTCAGACATCAACAATAGAGTAAACACCCCCTAAAAAATGAACTATTAACTCAAATATCTAACTCTCATTGCATATAGCCTTGGGCACTGGCCTTGGTAGAAAATGGCACCAATCCATTGATTACTTAAATGAAAGGTATAGCAACAATTTATCATTTTTGGCATCATTTCTAGGGACTCTTAATTTATAATTAATAAGTTTTAGTGAGATCCAATATTATAGTTCTATAGGGGAAATTCAAAAACATTCATATACCCCAAAAACATAAAGTCAATCAATGACTCCTTAGATTTATGAACCACCGAAGAGATTCTCAAGGATGGTTTATCTCTAAGGACTCCCATATAAAACCAGAAGAAGAGAGGATTCTATCCTTGCTACAAAGATCAAGAAGTTAAATAAGTATATTAAAATCTATATACAAATTTTTTTAGTCTTATCCTGAAAAGGAATCATCCTCACAAATAGATCCCACAAGAAGAATTAATACTAAGGATACCCTTTATGGAATAGTTAGATTTGATCCACAAGATCTACAATAAGAAGATATAATAACCAATGAATAGTATCCTCTTGAGCTAGTAGACCATAGGTTGATAATCCAAGAAGATAACTTGAACTATATTGATAACAAAAGTTGGGTATAAAATATGGGAAACAATCATGCACATATAGAAAACCCTGAAAGACAACATCAACGTGATAAAACCTTTTTACTATCTAATCAGCTTGGCTCTTGATGATAGAACCTCCATTAATAATATCTTGCCATTTATTTTACCTACTTTTAGAGGTAAATCTTCAAAGGATCTAGATCAATTCCTCTTTGAATTTTAGGTTCTCTACCAAACATGTGACTATGTCACTGACAATTAGAAGTTGAATTTATTCCCATCTACACTTAAGGATGTAGCCATGAAATGGTTCATGGGCATTGAGGATAATTTTATAAGTACTTGGGAAGAAATGAAAACTAAATTTATTGATAAATATCAGGATTATTATAGAGTTAGATAACAAAAAAAAAGATTTTTTCAAGATAAAATAAAATGAAGATGAAACCTTAGAAATTACCTTGATAGGTTTATATTTTCCCATAAATGTAGTGGTTACCAACTCATAGAGGAGGTCATCAAGACAATTTTTCTTAAAGGAATAGATGATGATGCACATGATGTTTTGAACCGAATGGTAAAGGGTGACATTGATAAGTTAACCTTTCATCAGATTTTAGTATTATGTACTAAATATTCCAAGATAAGACCTAGCATAAAGAAATCATAGTTCGGAAAATCTATTGAAATTGGAAAATTAATGAAATATTTTACTAATTTCAAAATAGATGTTATAGTTTAATTAAACCATATTATATGATCTCAAAGTAAAGGGCAATGCCACCAACATTGAATAGTTATCAATATATTGTTCTAGATATAGTCTTAAACACATGATTAAAGATTATCCTTTAGATAAAATAGAGGCATGTGGTATTTGTGACCTAGATCATGACACCAAGAGCTGAAATCATCTTCCTACCATGAGAAACTAGGTAAAAAATGTAGTACATGTAGTTGAGGAAGTAAACTTTATCTAAAGACAAGGAAACTAGTACTCCCAACCTAAGAATCAATTTGGTCCAAGATTTTCCCCCAATCCATGGATGACACCATGGGCTAGATAAGTCACACCACAAATTTGGGGACCAACGCCATAACCAAAACCATGGTGTACTAAAGAATGGATGCCATAGATGTGGGGGATGCCTCAAAATCCTTTACAACCCTAGGTAGGGAAATAAAACCAACAACCACATTGAATATAGTAGTCACCACCTCAATGACCAAATCAAAAATGGTCTCATAATCAAACATAGAGAAGGTTTCCTACATAGTAGGATTTGATGCCTTCACAACCTTCGGTACCACCAATTGAGTAGTAGGTTAACCAACCATAGTCTCATGCCCAACTAGTGTCAAATCTTAAGTATAGGAAAAATACTCATGTTTATGGATCTAATCAACTGTAGATCTACTCATAATTATTCTTGGAATACATTGGTTAGCTACATTCACAACACAAATTAACTATAGATCTGGTAATATGACCATTTATAATGGAATACATGCTTAAAAAATCTCCCTTTATCCATTTTATAAACCTTAAATGGATCTTTTTGAATAGATATGGGTGGATCAAGTTGAATATAATTAGAATAGTATGTCTTCCTTAGCCATGGTTACTATAAAATAACATGTCTAAGAATTTGAGGAAGATATAATAAAAGATTTTTACCAAGACAATCTAGATCTAAAGTTTGATAGCCTAGCTCTAAATTTGGATAGCCTAGCTTTGAAGTCTAAAATCCTAGCTCTAAAGATTGATATCTTAGCTCTAAAGACTGAAAGCTTAGCTCCAAATACTAATAGATTAGCTCTAAAGATGTACAATAATGAATGGAAAGAATTTAAATTTACTAATGAGAACCAAGACAATGTCATAAGTCCCCCAAACATGTTATCTAGTCCATAAGATATCTATAAATACATAGTTGACTAGGTTCAAGAGGGATATAATTCATTTTTAAATGCTTTTCATTATCCATTGAACAATATTCTCTCCAAAAGTGAATTTTTTTACAAGTATGTGGTTGTATTTCACATTCTAATAATAGATTCATGTCCATTGAATGTTTTGATGAGTGAATACAAGCAAGTAAATTCCATTGTTCCATGTATTAAAAAGATTGTAATCCATCCCAATAAATTGTTGGATATCAATAGTTGGTTAACTAAGTATAAATAAAGTAAAGTGTTTGACGTATAAGTACAAAAAATAAAAGTATTTTCTTGGATTACATATATGAAATGAATACATCATAGTGTCTGTACCCATCACATTTACACTAAAGGTGTTAGACCAGTTAGATAACCACAATGGAGAATTAACTTAGCCTTGAAAGAAATCGTAAAGATAGAGATACAAAAACTATTGGAATTTAGCTTCATTTACCCCATATATGATAGTCAATGGGTTGCACCTCTAGTCATTGTACCTAAGAATAATGTAAAATGGAGAGTCTGCATATATTATATAGAGATGAATAAAGTCACTATGAGAGTTTACTTTCTTTTATCTTTTATTGATCAAGTTTTGGATAACTTGGCAAGAAAATAATATTTTTATTTCTTACATGGGTTCAATGGATACAATAAAATTAGAATAGCCCCTAAATATCAAGATAAAACTACATTTACTTTCCCCTAGGGAATATTGGCTTATACAATCCTCAATATACATGCTACCTTTTAGAGAGTAGTGTTAGCCATATTTTTTGATCTTATAAATGATTGTGTGGAAGTATGCATGGATGACTTTAGTATCCATGGAAACATATTTGATGAATCCTTGATAAATTTAGATAAAAGTGCTTACTATATGTAAATAACACCAAGTATCCTTGAGTCATGAGAAGTGTGTAATAGTGGTTGATGAAGCTATAGTCTTAGGACATCATATCTATTCTCAAGGAATAAAAGTGATCCCAATAATATTGATGTAATTTTTGGTCTCCCCATTCTTTAAACATAAAAAAATTTCAAAATTTTTCTTGATCATGCAGGATATTATAAAAGATTTATTGATGACTTTAGCAAAATAATTGTACCCATGTTTTCTTTGCTAACAAAAGATAGTGAGTTTGTATGGAATGATAAGTGTCAAGAAGATTTTGAAACATTAAAAAAAACTTATGACTTCTCTAGTTTTGAAAGGACCTAATTAGGAATAGCCTTTTCATATTTATATTAGCACTTCCAATAATGCACTAGGGATAGTTCTAGGACAAAGAGATGAGTAAAGAAAAATGTATATCATCTATTATATCAGTAATAATCTTACTCCCATAGAGAAAATCTACACTACCACAATAAAAGAATTTCTTTATTTTGTTTATACGATAAACAATTTTAGACATTAAATTACAAGTTATCAGGTATTTATTTATAAAAATCATTTAGCTATTAAGTACTTAATGAATAAACCAGTAGTAGGTGGTAGAATTATTAGATGGATACTACTATTACAAGAATTTGACATTACCATTATAGACAAACATATAAATTATAATGGTGTTACTAATTTTTTTTTATATTGATCTCTATAGGTGAAAATGAACCTATGGAGGATACTTTTCTAGATGAACAATTATTTTCTATATCTACATACTCCCCATGGTTTGCAAACATGGCAAATTTCTTGGCAATAGGGAAGTTTCCTCATTCCTTTAATTATAAATAAATAAAATGTTTGATTATAACTAGTTCTCATTTCAAATGGTTTAAAAATGTGTTATTTAAAACTAAACCTAATCATGTGCTTCACAAGTGTGTTAGAGAAGATGAAGTATTTAACATCATAAGAGCATGTCATAGTGAGCTAGAAAGAGGACATTATTCAAAAAGAAATACCATTCATAAGATTATTGGTGTAAGTTATTATTGGACATATATTTATAAGACTATAAAGAGGTTTTTATGCCAATGTGATCCTTAGCAAAGTATGGGTAAGCCTACTCTATCCTCAGAAATGCCTCTCCATCCTCAAATAGTTTTAAAACCATTTGAGAAATGGGTTTTGGATTTTAGTATAACAATAAATCCACCATCTCAAAGAAAAGGGTATTTATTAGTATGTACTAATTATTTTTTAATTGGGTTGAAGTGTAATCACTTACCTTTACTCAGGAGGAAATCATTGTTGATTTCCTATGTCAAAGGATTATGTTGACATTTGGATCTCCTAGATCTATTGTTTCTAATCAAGGGCCTTAATTCATATTTAACATGATCAAGTATTTTACAAAATTTTACCAAATAAATAAATATAAATCCTCACCTTGTTACTCCCAAGCTAAAGGGTAAGTGGAGGTCACCAACTAAGATCTTGAAAACATTCTGACCAAAATAGTGAACAATGGTAGGAAAGATTGGGTAGATAGAGTACATGAAGTAGTTTGGGCATATAATATAACATAGAAGACTAAAAAAAATTCTCTCTATATGAAATTGTGCTTGGAAATAAACATGTATTTCTAATGGAGTTTAAATTATATACCCTAAAGATAACATCTGATATGAGAGTTAATCTTGATGAAGCACAAAAGGAAAGACTCATGCAACTGAATGAGCTAGATGAACTAAGAGTGGATGCACTCACTCAAATTAGAATGTTCTAGAATCAATGAAAATAGTGGCATAATGCTCATATTAGAGAAAAATAGATTTAACAAGGTGATTGGATACTTCTATTTTATTCCAAATTATAGAATTTCAAAGGTAAGCTCAAGGCAAGATGGTTGGGTCCATACTTGATCAAAACTATCAACAATAATAGCTTTGTCTAACTTTGACCAATTTATGGTGACTAAGGGACACTTTTGATCAATAGTCATAGAATTAAAGCATATAGGATACCTCTCAGTAGATAATAATTCTTTAAACATAATCAAGACCAATTTAACCTTATAAAAGAACTTGGTACTTCCATTAAGGCTGAATGATCTTTCTAGCAGACATATAATAAGAGGGAGTGTTGAAAAATAGTAAATGGTGGTTCTCCTCCCTTAAAAAATTAAAAATATAAAAAATATATAAAAATGAAAAATAAAAAATAAATCATCAAAAAGAAAAATAAATCATTAAAAATAAAAATAAAAAATAAAAAAACCATTGAAAAGTGAAAACCAGAAATGACACTTTTCAGATGAAACTTCTACAATAAACATGAGCTATTGTCTTGTCAGCTAACTTATTTTCTCATTTTTTTTTAATCTTATAGGACACATGGAAAATTTAATAGATAATCATGGTTCCTTATAGTATAATTATAGTTTTACTTCCTTCCCAATAGGTTAGACTTTTTCCATTTTATGTTTTGCATGTATGACCATTAGGTAGACAACACTTCTAAATATGGATAAGTTTCTTTGACATCAATTGCATGTACTATTGCCTAATTTCAAGACTTGACATGGGGTTATTCTAAATAAATTTTCAAAATATAATTCATAATTCATAAATAATTACAAATATCATTTCAAGTGTCACCAAGAATAATCTATCATTCCATGTAATTGATGTTTACCCTAAAAGTAATCCCTCATTAAAAATTTTCTTGCTCTAAAGTGCTTGTCCATCATATATGCTATAATTTTATGGTACTTATTATCAATTACATATGTGCCACACTTTTTATACATTTATTTCTATTCATTTATGCATCATGTCCCAACTTCTTTTCCCTACTCAGTACTATGTGAAATTTTGAACTTAGTTTTGCATTATTCAAGTAAGTTTTTGAGAATAATGTGGATAGCTACAAGGATGGGGGTAAAAAGAGAAGTGAACTAGAGTCGTCAAAAGTTATTTTACAATATTAATCTACTAGAGTTGTTTTTGAAATATTAGGATGGCTCAATTTCTTAAAGACATTCTAGGGTTTTTAGGAGAATATTGTTCAAGAAATTTTAGAAAAAATTGATGAAGATCATTTTGTAGTCTAGGGTGAACACATTCCTATTGATTCCTTTGATATCAATGAAATTTCATGGAACCCTAAGGAAGGAATTGTTTTTATTGACAAATTAAGTTTTGTTGATCTAATTTAAATGTTCATTGATAGTAATGAACCCCATCCTAAATTGGCTAAGACTCCATAAGGCATTTTCAGAGGGATCACTCTAGATAGTCTTCCACCTTCAAGGCATAATATAGCATATTGGATCATGAAATACCTTAATTATGATGGATAGTTCACCATGGTCAGTGGATACACTATGTAAATTATCATTCATCTAAAGAAGGGGAATTACCAAACCTGAGTGTTAGGTAAACCTTCCTTCTTATATTCATCATGTTATCCATCATATGGCTCAAAAATTGAAAAGGAACACTAGGTCAATTAAATATCATCATTTAATTTATATCATTTTTAAACACCATTTACTAAATAAACCAAAGGGTGAGAAAAATTTGTCTTCATTTCTTTCAAATTCACTCAAAATTCTTGGTAATAAAATGCAACATCCTATTTCTCCTCCCATGATAGCAATAATAGAGGAAGGTCCATCTTTGGCACCTACAGCTTAGAAGATATTGTGAAGGAATTCAAAAATGAAAATGAGGGTTTTTATAGAAAACCTTACCCCATCTGTCAACCCTTAGTGATGTCATCAGTTGATTCTCGATGATGAAGAAGAAGGTGAGGCACAAATAGCTAAAATTTTAGGTAGTTTAAGCTTTATTTCTCTCATATAAGTTCTAAATGTGTGAGCAGATAGTTAAAGAAACACAAACCCCTACACAAGAGATTTCACCTAAAGAATAAACACCCTTACCTTCCATAGTTGACAAGCATAAATCTCAACTCATGGAAGAAGCTTCATCATCTCCTCAACATGTTCATAAAGACAAAGATTTTTAGCATGCTATGACCCTATCATGACATGATTAAACTATTTGGCAACACCATGTAGAGATAGATTTTCTTAGATTGACCTTGCAAGGTAAGGAAAAAACCATTTCTAGTTTATAAAACTGATATAGAGATTCTATTTACTAGGGTCAAGCATACGAAGTGATTATAATAATAGTTAATTTTGAACAAACTAGAATTCATAATCAATTATTCTCTCAATCTCATGAGCTTATCACTGTAAAAAATTCTCGTGAAATTAAGGATAATCATATTGATAATATACAACACTTTATTTATAGTATGGATGCACTTCTTGGTCAATGATACTCACATACAAGAACTAACAACTCAATATGTTGAGTTGTAAGTTGCCATACAAGTTATGGAGAAGGAATAAGGGAGATAGTTATATAGACTAAAGAAACCACAAGAGATTTTTATCCTTTTTATCTAACCCTTCATGACATTATTTAAATTTGGAAGAAATTTCACAAAAATATTCAAAAGTTAGAAGTAGATAATTCGATAATCAAAATAGAGTCTCAACAATAGTTGCAACAAGATTAGAGTTCTATTCAAATTGTTTATGAAATTGCTGAGAAATTATTATCTTACATAAAACCTTCTTCTATATATGTGTTATTTATTCATGAACAATTTTATAAGTGGAAAATGAAATTTATTTCTCTTGGTTTCCCCCATGTCATTAAAGATGAACATATGTTCATGGATATCTTTCTTAAAATCACTACGAAAATAAAAAAATCTAATTTGTGAGTTTTATCTTTGTAACATGTTATTGGGACACTAATATGGAATTTCAGTTAACTTATTTGTGGGAAAAACATAATTACATGCTTTATTTTCCACTATGATAAATAAAATTTATTAGGATCAAACACATAATAAATTTTTAGAACTAAAAAATACTACAAGCTTATGTATAAGATCCTAGTTTCTAGAAGATTCCAAACTTCTTGTTGCCTTCTAGCTTTTGTATCACATGTTCATGAAAGATAAGTATCATGATTTGTTAAGAGTAAATGTAGTATATATTTTGTCATCAAACATTCCTATAGCTATATCACAACAAGTATGGTTAGATGGGAGACTTTACCTATTGCCTTCAAACACAGGGAAGTCATAACTCCCACTACCATCAATTAGAGTCTTGAGAGAGCTAGCGGCAACAAGATCAACACCTTCTTCAGCAGGGCACAGGTAAGTACTCTGTTTATTTTCTTTATGCTTTCTAGTTATCATGTTTTAAACTAGATTCAGCTCTTCTACCCCCCAAACTGTTAACCAAACCAGACAGACCAGGATTCCTATCTCCCTGATTGGTCTCCTTTATCTCTCTGTCCCCTTCTGCCCATTTGACTCTTTTGCACCTCTGCCTAAGACCATCCACAGACCCGTCCACAGACCATCCTTAAACAGACCACAGACCAAGCCCAGACCAGACTCTGTCTAGACTCGACCTGACCCTGCCTATTGCCCTGACCGACGCCGGTCATTATCCAGACCGACGATGGCAACATAGTCGACATCGGCAAACCCGAAAACCGACGCCGGTAGGACCACCGACGCCGGTGACTGCAACCAGTTTGACAGCTTCTTCTAGGTAAGCCTTTGCTTCCTTTTCTCTTTCAGTTTGCTATCATTTCAGTCTATTTTAGCATTCTGTGTTTTTATCAGTCATTTATCTTTTATCAAACAGTGGGTTGACCTCCCTTAAGGAAGTTCTCATACTTCTGGGAACAGGCTTTTGCCTGGCAACCCACCATCTATCTATCTAACGCCTTTTTGTCTAAGTTTCCTTCTTTCTTGCAGGTGTCATTCCTCCAGCCAAAGAGGAGTGCTCACAAGCGTCTAGATTTATGGTGCGCAATCTTTATCCAGGTACTTCTCAAGCCTTGTCCATTTATCTCTTTAGTTTCTTCTTTCTCTTAAATCTGAAAAGCGAATTTTGAATAGAAACATCTCTGGCACGCCTGGTGGGACCCTAGGTTCCTCCTGGGTTCCTTTTCTTTTTCATTCATTTAGGAGCATTAGGTTCTTACCTTTTCTCCTCCTTTTTTTCTCAATGACACTTAAGCAGGACTAAAACGAATCTTTCTTCCTTGCATTTCTAGACTAGTCCAACATCATACTCTCAACCCTTTCTCAAACTTGTCTTCATAACAAACATCACATTTCGACTTGGGCATTAAAACGTATTGCACTTTCATTTCTACTTGTGCTTACATTAGTCCACATCTAGTAACTTAATCTGCATATTGAATAAATCGTAGACACTTGATGTTACACTACCTGACCACATGCACTAAAACGAACATAAACTTACTTGAGACAAGGCCCGACTGGGATTTCATCCCCCAGCGGATACCTTACCCGTCCCAGTGACCCTACTTGGATTTCATCACCAAGGGGGAAGCCCACTCCGTTCTCTGGCGGAGTCTAAACTCTAGGCGAGGTATATCTTGGCTAAGCGAGACCAGCTAACCACTGGAATCGTGAAGTGAGGGGAGCTTGCTCCTTAGCACCAGGCCACGTACCAGACCCTAACACAGACTTTGAGCACCTAAAACAACACCCGAAACCATCTTTAGACCGCCTTCTTCTAGGACCCATTTTTCAGCCAATCTCCCCAAACATTCATCTAAGACATAAGCCACAAGTTTCTAAAGTTAATTCCTAGGATTTATCGCTTAGGCTTGTCTGTCTCTCTCTATTTTTCCTCTTCTCATCTATTTATTTGAGTGAGTGAGGACGCTTTCTTCATTGTTTTTCCAAGAACCTTTTGGTTCTCTGGAAAACACAGTCACCGACATCGGTTCTGCCACTGACGTCGGCTTTCCCCTTGTCACCGACATCGGTTCTCCTACCGACGTCGGCTTCATCTGTTACCGGCATCAGTTATCTGACCGACGTTGGCCACATTTCTTACCGACATCGGTTTTTCAACCGACGTCGGTCTCTGTCACTGTCCTTTTTTTTCTTCAAAACCAGCAGCCTGAAACCTGTCCCTTCTCTGTCAAAGACCACATTCTGGTTTTCTGAGACTGCAAGAACACAATTTCTGGAACCAGGACTCTCTTCTTAACCACTTTAGCCAACAACCACTTCCGTCTACCCCGTCCCTAGCCAGTCCTATCATGGAGTTCCACTCGGAGACTGAAAGAACTCCTACAGGACCGACCCCGACCCCGACCCTGACTCAAATTCCCATCATCCCTGAAGGGGACCAAGATTTTGAGAGATTTTTGGACCTCAACACCGCAGCCCTCCAAACTATCTCGCGAGAAACCCAACGCGAGACCTTTCGGGTGACATGGCGACGACATCCACACCATTCACCACCCAACCCTTTTTGACTCAGCATTTCACCTCAACTATTAATCCAACCATGGCCAATACGCAAAGTTTGGCCTCCCCGTCTATTTTTAGACCGACCTCCATCGGGGTTCCATTACCCCCTCAACCGCCGGCAATTCAACCAAGTTCTACATCATATCAGAACTTGATTGTCTCGACCCCTCATACTCTTGCGCCCACAAATGTAGGAGTGCCAACCTCTCTTTCTACCAGTGCTGCCATTCAACCACCTTTGGCAGTGCCCAGTCAACCTATGCCTTTGACCTTCATAATGCAACCACCTTTAGCCTCCACTTCTGTCCCTGCGACTAGTCATCCGTACATTGTACAACCGACTATGTCGCACGCCTCCTCTAGCCTCTTCCAAGCGCCTTACAACCTAGGGGGCGCTTAACCCGCCAATCCGTCAGCAGATCTTATCAAGATGCTGATGGATAAAATGTCCAGTCTTGAAGCTTCCATTTTCGATTCAAGCAATACTTTGTCATATGAGCAAATTTGCAGCGAGCCCATCCATCCTTCCGTCCCTATTCGACCATACCCTAACCATTGGGAGCTTCCTAAATTCACTTGCTTTCAGAGTAAGGAAGACCCACAACAACATCTACGGGCATTTAGACATGCCTGCTATCTTATTGCCCATGATGATGCGTTGCTTTTACGCACGTTCCCTATGTCCCTTTCTGGCCCTACCCTTGACTGGTATAGTTCTCTTGCCAGACACTCTATCTTTTCATTCATCCAACTCGCCCAACTATTTCTTGACCATTTCTCAATCAACATCACCAAACAAGTCTCAATCACAGACCTTTACTCCATCAGGCAATTTGACGACGAATCAATTATCAACTTTGTCACTCATTGGAGGGGCCTGATCAACCAGCTCTCCTTCTCTTTGCCTCAACCCGAGCTCATCGAGCTCTTCTCTCGAGCATGTGCCAGACACATCTCTTCTACCTTGCGGATTCAGACATTTTACACTTTTGACGAAGCTTTCATCATGGCTCGAAAGCTCGAACTCTGCGCCCTTGAAGAAGATAAGGTCAAATTGCGTCATACCAACGCAAAATCTACTGGCCATTCCTCTTCCAGACCTTCTTCTTCTGCCAATTCTGAATCTAAAGGAGTGGCCAACACCGTGGTCGTTAGATCACCATCATCGACGTCAACTAATCAATCTCAAACTTCTACATCTTCTAGTATCACCAAAAAATTCCAACAATGGTACATTCAGCATTCTTACACTCCACTTGGAGAACCATACGCTTCCATTTTGGAAAAACTACTCAAGCAGGGGGTCCTCAATCTCCCTCCAATCTGACCACCTCAATTCGACCCTTCAAAAGCCATCCCTACATGGTATAGGGAGGCCGACTTCTGCCACTTTCATCGTGTCCAAGGCCATGACATCGATAACTGCCAAACTTTCAAAAACATCATCCAAGACATGATCGACAAGGGGGATCTTATTTTAGATAACCCGAACGCCCCTCCTAACCAACATATTGACATTTTCAAACACCTTTTTTTGAATCATCCGCCTACTCAAAACAACGTCCAGACTTCGACCAATGACCCTCAAGACCATGACATTCACATGATTAGCACTATCTTGCCTCTTGTTCTTGACCAACCTCTTCCATTAAAGGATGAAGAACCTTCTTCTCCTACTAGTCCTCCATCTACCTCCCTTGTATTGGAGGACACTTTGACCACATCAACGCCATCAAGCCCACCTCCATCTGAAGACCCTACCTTGCCTACTCCTCAACTACAAGTAGAAGGCATGATCATCCACGCCCTCTGCCCACTTGAGGAGCCGCCCTCTCTTATTTCTTCTCCACCAAGAGAAGAACCAGTCTCTCCACCCATTTCAACCAAGGAAGACCCAGTCACGGTTTCCTCTTGCCCTTTGCGTGAGATTTCTACATCTCACTCACCTCCGTCCACATCTAAACCCAAACCTATATCTAACCTCGCCTCGCACAACGGTGGCCCTCGACCCAAACACACGAAGACCACTAGACCACATCGGAGGATCCCTCCTCCACCTTCGTCATTGCCTTCAATCTTGGGCCCGCATCCGTCCACTTTAATAGGAGTGCTTCCCACTCCCATCTTTTATAGAGGAACATCACCTCTATTACTCCCTCATCCCATCAGACATACATCTCATCCAAACCCTCGACCAATGCCTCTCATACCTCCCAAACCAACGTCACCAACCCTCACTGAAATAAAACATCCTGACCTGTTAGCAGGTTCATATGCCTTGCTCTTACAGCAATTATTGCGGTTGTCTCGTATCGACCTCCCGCCTCTTAGACAATATCAATCTCTCAGACCTAAACCACCTTGGTTCGACCACACTTGTATTTTTGCGTATCATTGCACACCTGGACACGACACGGAGCATTGTTGTGCCCTCAAGGTTGCCATTCGCCAATGTTTGGAGAATGACACCTCCCTTTTCAACCACATCATCAGCAAACCTTCAACACTGCCTCACCCATCACCTCTCGGATCAAGGCCATCTTGGTTCGACAACTCTACATTCTGTCACTATCATCACACTCCGAGACATGACACTGAGCGTTGTTGCGCTCTTAAAGCTGTCATTCGTCAACACCAGAAAAAGGATTCCCTTCTCATCAAGGATCCTCTTGACCACCTCTTCAACAAAACATCAACCCCGACTCATGCCTCTCCAACCTCATCACCTAAACTAGGATCCCCACACCAGACTGTGGTCCCTTTGCCACTTTTGACCCCCTTATTCGACATTAACACTGTCCATCTGACCACTAAACCTCAACCGACCTTAACCAATCTTTCAAACATTCTCCCTACCCGCTGGGGGAACTCATCCTTCATCCAAACCTCGACCAACTTTTCAACCCAGTCTCTACCACATATCAATCACTCATCTCGACCAAGTGTCCATCGACCCAACCCCCGACCAATTATTCGACCAGTCCCAACCAAACTTCAACCAAATATCAATCAACCAGACCTCTCGACCAAACATTCAACCTTTTTCAACCAACCAACGACAATGTCAACCAACTTCACATCCATCAATCAACACCTGACCAATCTAGAAAGAGCCAAATTGGGGCAAGTTTGCTCCTAATTGACTCGAACCTTATCATAACATACAAGCATGGCCCAGGGTCTTATTAGACCTTAAACCCCTTCTTATGTCTTGCGTCTTCGACCATTCTTCTGTTAGTCGAGTACTCGTCTACTTGACACGTAACTTGAGCTCGTCCCCTGAGCAATCCTTGTCCTCTTAATCCTCATCCCTTTCAACCCTATTCCCCTTTAACAAGTCCTCTACGACCCTTTTATGATGCATGGATGCTTTGTCCTAATAAAAGGGGCGTCCTTGAACTTCTACAGTCTTGTCCGTGACTCTAATTCCTATCAAAAAATATAAATCAAGATGTCAAAACATATCCAAGGTCACATTAAGTCAAATCAAAAAGATAGACTGATCCCTCGAAGGACAGCTGTACTATCATTGCTGTAGCTAATAGACTGATCCCTCGAAGGACAGCTATTCAAACCTTTCTATTAAGCAAAAATATAGACCACTCCCTCGAAGGATGGCTATGACTAATCTTGCTACAAACAACACTTTTCTTAGAAGCTTCCCGCATTGATCAGCTTCACAACCTGACCATACATCAAAAAGACATCTCTATGTAGGCTTCCCGCATCGATCAGCCTGCACCCAAAAAAAAAATAAATAAATAAAAAAATGAGTCACGGACTTGGCTTGTAGTTGTCTCAGGGTCTCCTATAAAAGGGGCAAGGTTATTCCTGTCTTAAACTGGTTACCCTATCCTCCTCCTATCACCTGCTCAGGGGACTTCGAGCTCACTTTAATGTCAAAGTGATTCGATTATCGTTCTAACACCATACTGGTCAACGATGTGATGCATGAACGGGGCTTTGGTTCTAACAACCCCTATCCATGCTGTCCTTTTTGGTCCTTGTTAATGAAAGAGTGATTTACCTTTCACCTTTTCTCTACGCTTTGGCCACGTCAATTGTTGACTCATCTCAAACCAAGCCATTTTCATCATTTTCAGCTGACATCATCCTAGACCATTTCACATAGTTTCTATGGACACCAATACACATGGAAACTATCGACCAGACCCAATTTATGTTAAGCATAAACCAATACTTGTTGAAGCATAAATAGACCTTTATTCATTCTTAGCATACATCCATCGCGACTATGGAAACTTGCTAGGGATGAAAGACTCTCGACCATTTCTACAGAATACACTATCTGTAGCATCATTTTATCCTCATCTTACCCTCGTCATTTCAACACATGACCAAACTCATCATCGACCATTTTGACCCTCGCAGTCCGAACTACATTGGTCTGAGGCCCTATGACCAGGGCTATGTAGGCAGCACTCAGATACCACATCTTCTAAGGTTAGCTCGACCACCCCCTTTTGTTCGTCTCTATGATGGACAAACCTTCTCTTCTTTGACTCTTATCACGCCCAACTTCATCAACTTTGACCAAGACCTTTGACCAAGACCTTTGACCAAGACCAATCATCGACCTTTGACCAAGACCAATCATCAACTTTGACCAAGACCAATCAATCCCTCTGACCCTTCCTCCCTTTTAGGGAGAACTACATCGGCCTGAGGCCCCTACGATAGGGGCTATGTAGGCAACACTCAGTTGACACGGGGTCTTCTGGGGTTAGCTCGGCCGCATCCTTTCATCCATCCATCCTCTTGACCAATGACCATTGGAGATCATGCCTATCTTCTTCAACCTTCGACCACTTCCAAGCCAATGTTGCCTTGGTTGTTTTGCGTGTATGTTACCTCACGGCTGGTTAGCAAAATTGTTCGCAGACTATTTTTGACCCTTCACAAGTATAGGATCGCGAGCCAGTTGATCCCTACTACTTGTGGCTTTTTCGTGTTTCTGGGAGCACTTCCTGAGCCCTGGATACCTGGAACACGATGACCATTTGGAGCTTCAGCTTAGATTGAGTGACCCGATCAGCAGACGACTAAATGCTGGGGCCTGGTTACTTCAATTTTGGCACTCCTCGACCCTTGACCTACGACACTTTTGACCTGACCATCTTGTGCAGTGGTATGCACACAATCACGACTTTTGCAGCATTTTCACTCACTTCTTTTCTTTCTCATCCACCTTTTGTCAAATCAGCACCCGACATCAGGTTCCTTCCCTCGACTCCCACTTTGAGGGGGAATACCTCATCCATACTTCGGGGCAATCCACATCATCCTTCACCTGGGCCAACCACTCCCTGTTTTTGTCTTGCAGTTTGTCCAAAACAACCAACAAGACAAAAAGGGGCAAATGTAGACACCTAAAAAGTGTCTAACCCTTGGTCTTCCTCTCTCCCCTTGGTCCCTTGCCACTTCGACTATCCCTAACCTACCTAGGTCTTATTAATTAAAAATAATCATCTATTTTTAATTAAATAAGTCCACCTTTTCCCTCTCCTTGCCACCTCGCCACCCTAGGATACCCTCCTTGGATCCCCTTCATTCCCCACATGGCCATTTAATGCCTTAGACTCCCATTCCAACCTCTCCTCTCGCCCATTTAACCCCGTCGACCGTTTCATCCTCGCATTCATTTGACCCAGCCGTTGGGAAACGGATGAAAGGCTATTTTTAGCCTTTCTCCAGCCTTTCAGCCGCTGACGTCGGTCAGCCTTCGGCTGACGTCGGTGATATTGCCAGTGTCGGCACCCTTCATAATAGTTTTCTTCACTGTTATCTCTCTCTCTGTTCATCTCTTGGCTCTTCTTGGCATCTCTGCATTTTTCCCTGGCATCCCGACTCTTCAACCTTCGTATCAGACCCTTGTATCCACCCTTTTACTTGACCTCTCTCCCAATCAATCTGACTCTCTCCCTCAGGTACACAGCAATCATCTGCAAGTGAACAATAGGGATTCTTCATCAGCAACAGGTCTTCAACAAGCGGCAACAAGATCAACACCTTCTTCAGCAGGGCACAGGTAAGTACTCTGTTTATTTTCTTTATGCTTTCTAGTTATCATGTTTTAAACTAGATTCAGCTCTTCTACCCCCCAGACTGTTAACCAAACCAGACAGACCAGGATTCTTATCTCCCTGATTGGTCTCCTTTATCTCTCTATCCCCTTCTGCCCATTTGACTCTTTTGCACCTCTGCCTAAGACCATCCACAGACCCGTCCATCAGACTCAGACCCATCCACAGACCATCCTTAAACAAACCACAGACCAAGCCCAGACCAGACTCTGTCTAGACTCGACCTGACCCTGCCTATTGCCCCGACCGACGCCGGTCATTACCCAGACCAACGATGGCAACATAGCCGACGTTGACAGACCTGACAACCGACGCCGGTAGGACCACCGACGCCGGCGACTGCAACCAGTTTGACAGCTTCTTCCAGGTAAGCCTTTGCTTCCTTTTCTCTTTCAGTTTGCTATCATTTCAGTCTATTTTAGCATTCTGTGTTTTTATCAGTCATTTATCTTTTATCAAACAGTGGGTTGACCTCCCTTAAGGAAGTTCTCATACTTCTGGGAACAGGCTTTTGCCTGGAAACCCACCATCTATCTATCTAACGCCTTTTTGTCCAAGTTTCCTTCTTTCTTGCAGGTGTCATTCCTCCACAGCCAAAGAGGAGTGCTCACAAGCATCTGGATTTACAGTGTGCAATCTTTATCTAGGTACTTCTCAAGCCTTGTCCATTTATCTCTTTAGTTTCTTCTTTCTCTTAAATCTAAAAAGTGAATTTTGAATAGAAACAGTAGGATATTCTTCTAATATTCATGCATTATGTATTTAGTTGTCAGTTATATGTATTTTATCCTATCCTCCATGACTTGTAATAATTATAGAAGATGAATAATTTCCTATTTTGGAACCAAAGTATGAGAAGAATGTGAAAAATTGAGACTGTAAATGAATATATATGTATGTTTATATGAAGAAGAGGGTTTGACCTTTGTTGAGATCAATATAGACTATTTGGTTATGTTTACCTATTGTATTTCTTATTTTGTTCCTTGCATGCACTTTCTTTGTTAATGTTTGGCTTGTTTCCTTCCAAGTTTATTCTGAATGCTTTTTAAATGTTAATAAATTATTGGTTATTCCTAATTCATATCTAACACATGATAATTCATCATTATCATGCTTTTTATTTTCCTATTAAATATGAATTCTTTACACTATCATACACACTTGAGTAAAACTTAGTTATCCTCATCCTTAGCATGTTATGATGCCTTGAGAACCTCTGATAATAATGGTGTGGTGAGTGTGAAAAAACTCATTTTTGAGGAAACTATGATAATATGGTCACTGAGGTAGAGAGACATTAAGATGTAGTTAGAACAAAAAGTATGGAAATTTTAAGAAGAAAAATGTAAATAGACTAGTCTTACCACAAGTGAAATTATTCAAGATCACATCTATGGAGAGATATAAAAAATATTCTAGTGTGAATTACCTGAATTGATAGCTAACTATTTGATAGGATTGGAATACTATTGCTTTAACCCAGGAACAAAATAAATAATTATTTGGACTGAAGAGAAGATAAACCAATTGTAGAAACTAGAAACTAATTACACGAAAGCAATAAACTATTGGGTTACTACCACCATAGATAGATACATCACCAAGGTTTTAGTACAAGGATATATAGCATTCAAAGTTGTGCAAGACCATTTTTTTTGAGGAATTAGTGGAATATTTTTGCAGCAAATACCTCTCCTTGTGAAGATGTTGGTTATGGATAAGGCCATGGTGCCTATTCTAACTAATATAGAGTATTCACTTTGGGTATATGGGGGTGTGTGAGACATGATGGTGAATTATGGTTAAATTAGTAAGTAAGGATTGAACCTAAATACAAAATAGAGACATGAAGATAGAAGATTTAAAATCAAAGTTTGGATTTAGAATGAGAACTATGACAATAGAATAGATGGAATAAATATAAGAATACTTAGGTAGCTACGAGTAGTGGTAAGATTAGTAGTAGATTTGATGATTAATGAGTATGAAGATGTGATGAGTGAGAAGATAAATGAAGTATGAAGAAATAATATAATTAATTTTGATAGATAGAGTGAGGTGATGAAGAATGAGATGAAGATGAGATGTTTGAAGAAGAAGGTGAGAATAGTTTATAAGTAGATGATAGATGTAGTGAATAACATTAAGAAAGATTACTATCAGAAGAAGAATTATGAAAATAAATATAAAAATATCATAGGTCAAACATAAGTTAAATTGTATGAGAATAAGAATAAATTATAGGAAATAACCATTCACTATAAGAGCACACATCACATAGCCCAATATTTTATATTCTAGTAGAATTTTTAAGCTAGGAAGATATGAAGGTAATAGTTGGGAAGGACAATTTGTAGAGAATGTGAATCATTAGGGTACAAAAATTCAAAAAATATCAATTCAAAAGGCTTTGAAGGCTATTGGGCTTGTTGAAATAAATCAAAGTGAAGAAGGAAGTACAGAAAAATAAAGTGCACACATTGACTCTCCTAGTGTATAGAGTAATACCAAGAAAGATCACCTAGAACATAGACTGCTCTAGTAATAGAAGTAAATTAGATTCTATTGACACCAATTTTCATCAACAAGTATTCATAAACCTAGTAATCTATGATGGGTTTATAGATCCTACACAATACTTGCTAAATTGTGAGATGAGATGGAAAGTTAAGGCCATCACTGATGAAGCTATCAAAAAGAGTGAGTTAGTAGGGGTACTATTCAAAAGAGAACTTGAGTTAATATACCAAAGATAACTTCAATAGGAAATTATATAATATATTAAGGACTGTCTTGTTACAAAATTCAAGATAAATAAATGCACCAATCAAATAATATATGACTTGAAGGAAATAAGGCAAAAGTCTAGAGAATTACTCTATGATTATAACCATATATTCTTTGATGAGATGAATAAGGTAGAATTTGACTTAAAAAATAAATATAAAGATACATGGTTCATCAAAGGAATACACTCCAAAATAATGTTTTCTACTGCTAGACTCAATATGCTACAAAATTAAATGCAAGAGCTACTTCCTTACATGTAGAATAAATTGAAGATTATGGAGAAGCTCCTATTGCCAATTCCAAGATTGAAAATAAACTAAAAACATTTATGAATAAAATGTAGTAATACCATGAGGAAAATAAGTGTATATTAAATCTATGATGTATGGAGTGATAAAAGGAAGGACATCATAGGAATGATTATTTGAAGAGAAAGACATAATTTTGTGAAATTTATCGAGTAGTGGGGCATGCAATAATGCAATGCCATTTTCTACAACAATATGTCAAGAGCCCATATAATTTATATTTAAATTTATATAATTCAAATAATCATGATGAAAATAACTATAGGGCTTTGTAGGAGATCAAGGAAGGCATCACTAAAAATGTATTCACCATCTCTATACAAAAAATGTCCTCAATAAAGAAAATTATTTAAGGATCAAAGGTTGATAAAGGTTATATGACCCAAATAAGTCCATAATGGATTCCTATTTCACCAAAGTGTCAACCTTAAGGTCTGGCTATATGGACCCCTCCTTCACTGAGTTGGACACCTCCATCCCTTTAGTACCGGTATGTAGCACCCTAGAGCTCAACCATGATGTAGTAAAAATAAATAAGGTTGTCCCCACTAGTTGTGAAACAACAATTTGGAATTGGAGATAATAACTAGTAGTACCAACATTGGAATACTACATAGCAACAAGGAGGGTATAAAGGTGGACATTAGTCCAACAAAAGAGGAGCTCAAGGTAGATACATATGAGGATACTAAGGAGGTAGAGTAAACAACTATCAATGGCCTCCTCTATAATGCTACCTATGCAAAGAGTAAAATAATGTAATATGAAATTACCCTATGAATATTTAATGATAGTCTTATTGTGCATACTATAGAATCTCTAACTAGTATGACACAAAAGATTGTCTTATCTTAGAAAATCAAAAAAAGGACAAGGCCATCTAGAATGTGAATATGGTGAGTGTGCATCCTAAATTAAATGCATTCCTAAATGTTTTTACATTAGAAAAACATGCAAAAAAAGGTTTTCCTCCACTTGAGATACCTTAGGGTCAAGGAATCTAAAAATCAAAATAGGATAAATACCCAAACCTAGCTACAAAAAAGGGACTCATGTATGAAGCTACGTAGATGTTGAAAAACATCCAACATCAAGACACCACTAAAAGAGATACTTTAGTAATATATGTAAAAATTTATGGCCAAATTTTGTGCATTATGTACTAATATGGAGTCATCACTGCACTCACATATTTTATAAAACTTTTAAGCACACTGCATAATGAAGACATCTCATAGAACATTATAAACCTACTACATAATCTACTAGAGTGTGTGTAATGTGGACAATAGAAGATGGAAAATATGGTTTGGTATGTCAAAATATACAATCATTTATATTTTGATGAATGAATTGACATTGAGGTTATTGGTAATGAGATTCCAAATGCTATCTTTGATTTTGATAGCATAGTCAACATGATTACTAGGTCTACATGGGAAGCTATTAGATGATTGATTTTGAGTTACAACCCAATAATTTTGAGCTTAGATGATTATGGAAGGGTTAAACCTTTTTATATATTAGAATATGTAGAGATTAAATATATAAAATTGATAATATGAGGTGAGTATGAAGTCATTGACATAAAGACTATAACAATACATTAACCTATACTAATCAGTAAGAAATGGGTATATGATGGTCAAATGAATATCAACATGATGTAGAATCAATTATAGGTGAAAAATTTGATAAGGTTATTGTAATCCCTCTAAATAAAGTGCACAAACCTTACATAATTCTAGCTAAATCAGATACTCCATATAATATACAAGAAACTAGTTGGATGAAGGTGAAATTTGAGAAAAATCCAAAAGATCTATGCATAGGTGAGTGTAACTTATTTTAAGATCATACAAAAACTCAAGTAAAATCATTAATAACTCAATAATTGAAGACATCATAATAATGGAGGCCCAAACCAGTAGTTATGTAGTCATTAGCAAACTAGTTTTTCATAGAAGATTATGCGTCTATATCTTTAAAATCCCCTACTCAGTCAAAAGTTTACTTCCTCTATCAAGATGAAGATCACATGTAGGACTATACATAGACAACTAGAGAAATCACTCTACCATGGGAAATAGATTCATATGTTAGTTCCTACTCAGACATACACCTCCTTAATTAGGCCTGAGGTGATCATGAACTCTGACTGATGAGAATGGTCTTTGCACATGAGAGACAACTTCTTGTGTACTATGAAACTAAGGATATCAATAACCTGATTTTTCAACTACAAGTTCATACACCTAATATCATCCAACAATTTAGTGCATTAAATTATACTCTAAAGGGAGTTGTTGTGACATGGTGGGCAATTCATTGAAATGACCAACTCAAGTGGGATGAGGCCTACGAGCTCATGATTAGCAAGTTCTAGCTATCATGGTTCATCCAAACCAATTTACCTTTATTAAAATAAGGTGAGTGTCTTGAAATTCATATTTATAAATTCATTGAATTCTAGACTAAGTAATGTGTGGCATTAAAGTATTGGGTTCACATTTTCTATTATACACTTACTTCATTACCATCAACATGGTGTATACTTCAATACCATTAGCATGGTATATTCATCAAGAGTGTAGATGGTAGACAAAGCATTAGGCATAGGTCTAAATTGATTTTATTTAGACATTTTTTTGAGATTAAAATCCTTTGGTTCATAATGTACTCCATAAATTAAACAATTCTTATGCCATGGGTGCACATAAGTTTAAGTACCATGACATAATTCACTACACATAAAAATGCAAATTTTGATCTTAATTTAGCATTACAAAGATAAAAATATACTAATAAATAAGAATAATCTCATACACATCCATGCCACTAAATAAAAGATGAAGAAGAGGACATTGAGGATTTTTATTCTAATAGTGATCTGCATTTGACTAATTTATTTACAATTGAATGACCTGTAGAACTAGTAAAAGATAATGGTGTAGAACTTACTAAAGAAGACAAGTTACACAGCATACAAATTCCAAAATAGGAATGGAAATAGAAGATATAGGAACCTATTGATGAGTAAAATCACAATATTTACCAACAACCCATCAAAAATCATGTTGCAAACATCATAACTAAGGAGGTTCCAAAATTGGCAAATATAGGTGATTATGGGATAGAAGCTAAAATTTCCAAGGCTATGAAACTTAAGAGGGATTATTAAGATGTTTTTCACACTAAATTTTCAAATGTATAATGATTTTATCCATCTCCATGGAAGATTCATATCAAACTAAAGGAGTGCACATGACCTAGAAAGAATCAACCCTACAAGCTAAATCTAAATATGAAGCTCAAAGTGAAGGTTGAACTTGATCAAATGTAGGATGTAAGAATAATATATCCAATAGAAAAGGTAGATTGGGTAATCCCTATGGTAGTTAATCCAAATAAGATAGGAAAAATCTAAGTATGTGGGGATTACTACATTTTAAATGATGCTTGTGTAAATGATCCATTCTTAATTCCTTTCATAGAAAAAGTTTTGGAGTCTATCAAAGGACATGAAGTCTATTCTTTCATGGATGGTTTCAGTGTATATCATCAAATACCAATCACAAAATAATATAGAGACAAAATTACTTTTTCCATGGAATGGGGATCATTTGTGTATAAGGTCATACCTTTTGGCCTTAACAATGCACCTATGGTGTTTTCTTGTGTAGTGGTGACTACATTCAAGAACTTCATTTATGACTTACTAAAAGTCTATCTTGATGATTGGGAAGTCCTTTATTTTTTTAAAGAATATTTTTCTAAGTTTTTCCTAATGTTGAATGGTGTTGAGCCTTACACATTGTGCATTGAATTTAAAGAAATGTCTATTATTTACA
Organism: Torreya grandis; assembly: GCA_037957365.1. Taxonomy (NCBI): domain Eukaryota; kingdom Viridiplantae; phylum Streptophyta; class Pinopsida; order Cupressales; family Taxaceae; genus Torreya; species Torreya grandis. The sequence continues at coordinate 306,273 of JARHVA010004615.1, read as the reverse complement.
CCCTTTGGTGTTTTGATAATACATGTAGTATACAATGAATACATTTTGGTAAATTAGGAAAAAATTGTATTAATCTTGAGTATTCCTCCACCCATCAATTCTATTGAAGAGCAATATTTTCTAGGCCACACAGGCTACTATTAAAAGTTTATCAAAGACTATGCAACTATTTCATCCCCATTGGAATATTTAGTATGAAAAAATGTGAATTTTGTCTAGACTTTAGAGTGTCAAGAAGCCTTCATCAAGATGAAATAGAGATTGGTTATTTTACCCATCCTCATCTTTCTATACTGGAGCAAGCCCTTTCAAGTACATGCAAATGCTTTGAGTATCATAGTTGATTCTTTTCTTGCATATCCAAGAGATGTTAGACTCTACCATCCTATCCATTTTTATAGCTATAAACTCTCTGATGTAGAGAAAAACTACACAACCACTGAGTGAGAAGCATTGGATATCATGTTCACACTATATAAATTTTGACATTATCTATTTATGACACCATTCAAAGTATTCACTAATCATCAAGCCTTGTGATACCTTCTTAAAAATATGATGCTAAGTGGATACATCTTTTAATGGTTGATGTTATTTTAGGAGTTCTAATTTTTCATTAATGTAAATCCAAGAAGAGAGAATGTGGGATTAGATCATTCCAACCACTTTCCAAATGATGAAGAACCAAAAAAATTAAAACAAGACTCTCCTGATGCACACCTCTTTTATGTTTCTGTGATTCTTAAAAAAATTGAAGAAATTTCCAACTTATTAAAATAAGGGGTCTTCCATGTTCACTATCAAGAACATAATAGTAAGTAGTTTGTTACTAGAGCCCTTCCATATACCATCATCAATGGACTTCTATATCACTTGGGGAAGGACTAAGTTCTTCACATGGTTGTTTTGGAACATGAACGACCTCAATTGTTATATGAGGCACATCAAGGAGTTGAAAGATAACATTTTATAGGAGAAGATACTACCAAGAAATTGTTAAAAAGTGGGTTATGGTGGCCATATCTATTCTAAGATGCACACAGAGTAGTATATCACTATGATGTCTACCAATGCATGGATAAACCACTACAAAATGATGAAATGCCTTTCTAGCCTCTCTTAGTTATGCAACCTTTTGAACAATGGGACATTGACTTTGTCAGACCTATAAATCCATTGAGAAAATATAGTAAATTAAGGTATATCATTATTACAACTGACTATTTTACTAAGTGGGTTGAAGTTATTGTGACACCTAGTTATGGTGTAAAAGATGCAATGAAGTTTCTCTATGAGAATATCATTAAAAGGTTTGGATGTCCTATAAATTTAGTCATGGATCAAGGAATGCAATTTTTTAATAATACCATGAAGGATTTGACTGAGGAATTTATGATTTCTCCTCATAAAATCACTATGTACCATCTTCATGCAAATGGCCAAGCTAAAGCTTATAACAGAGTAATAAGTAAAATGCTAAAAAAAATATACAATGTTAAAAGGGATGATTGGGAAGATCATATTCCTATGATTTTGTGGCCATATCATATGCTCTATATTATAACCATAGGATTTATGCCTTTCTAATTGGTGTATGAACTTGAATCAATCATGTCAATGGAATACCTAGTGCTTAATATACTCATTGCCATGATCATTCAACTAGGGGATTGTGCCTCTCTAACTAAAAAATTTCTTAAAATAAATAGGATGGACAAGTAAAGATGCAGACAAATGTGGATGTAAGAAGTGCACAAGTAAAGCCAAAAATCATAGCATGATAGGAATCTGTGCTAGAATAATTTCATAAAGATCAATTAGTATTACTATATGATAGTCATTTTAGAGCATTTTTGGGCAAGTTACAAATTCATTAGAAAGGGCCCTATATTATACATGAATTAATGGAACAAGGAAAAATGGTTTTAAGATATCTTTAGGGAACCATTTTAATAGGGTGGGTAAATGGATGTAGGCTTAATACCTACTATTAATAATCAAATTGATCTCATTCTAATAAGTGAGTGGGTGCTAAGTAGCACCAAATAGATTAGTATTTTTCACTTTTGCATGTTTTTGTCTATTTATTTTTCTATTTGTGTGTGTTTGTAGATGATCACTTTAACAACATTTTAAAATCAAAATACCAATTAGTCATGCATAGAAGGATTCATGTGTGCCATCATGAATGTCAAAGAAGAGTGAATGAAATAAATTAAGTTCAAAAAAGGTACAAAAATGTCTCATCAACAAGATCTCTATTATATAATGGTCATCTACCAAGAATTAAATGTCAGACCCAAGGGTCACTTAACATGATATTGAATAAATCAATGGCCCATGAAAATCATCAAATCATACCCCCCATATGGACACCAAAGAGCATAATGTCATAACTTCACACATGTGTTAATGATTAACTATCATAATTTCTAGATAGGATAGAGATTTGCCAAATCCACCATCTTATTCAATATGAGTGGATATCTAAGCATGGAATTAATGCAATATCTAATAGGTATGAATTATATAAAATCCAAGTTCAAATATCAAATCAAAATTGCATCCTTGTGCATATTTTTCATGATCTATAATTTATTCAAGCTAGTTTTCTTATGCAAAGAGTAGAGATTATTGAAAATTCATCACTTCCATAGACTAGATACTTCAAGGCCTATCTAGGGCTTAAAGAGGCTAAAAAATAGGCCATAGGTGTCAACATGGAGCTTAGTGAAACCAAGTATAATGACATATACAAATTTGATTACCTCCAATAGGTAGAATAAAAGTTATTTCATCTAGATCCTATTGATGTTGCAAAATTACTCACCCTCATAGCTCCCCATAGATTCCACAACATAGATGTCAAATGGCTACTATAAATGCCTATCTTTGACAACTTGGGGGAGATAATTCAAGTATTCATATGTTGATACAATTATGGAAACATCTATCTAGGCCTAGATGTCACCATTATAATCAACATAGAAGCCATGGCCCAGGCTTTGAAAATACTTATGTGAAGAGATTCCTTATCTCCATACAAGATGAGAACTATCCCATTATATAATAATTCTATGATTTGTATGTAAAGAGTAATAGATGGATTTTGATTGATGAAATTCTAGCTAATCTAGTACACATCCTTATCAAGTGCATCACTAGGAGATTTTGGTAGATAACTAAGTCTGTAAATAAAATACCAAAATGCATGATGGATATCACTCACTAGATGATCCAAAACAATGAATAATTAAATTGGTCAGAGTAATTCATCTAAGAGTTACTCACTAACATTGAGAAGTGTCACACTTCTCCAAATTAGATGTTCTAATCTTAGTTCATCATCTTCCTACTCTACTTCATGCAATGAAAGACCATATAGGGATAAGTGCACCCTGACACAGACTATTGGACGACACAAAAATTTCAAAATCTCATCTATATGTAGGAGCATGGATCCATAGTAGATGAGGGTAAGTTCAAATATTGGTGGGACTAATGTTTATAGTTGACTATAATACATCCTTGAGTACCACCTAACATCATGCAATATCTAGGTCATCATGCATTTGTTACCTTGTTGTCAAGGGGTGTGTTCATAAACATCCATGAGTTTTCATGGTCACCCTTCTAAATTATTTCTTTATTTGTCACAATGAACATTTCATAGGTTTAAATCACCAATAAAAATCCTTTGCATCTAGATGTGCAATTCTATTACATGCCATACCACCTGGCATAGCCATCCTTACACTAAAACAACTAGAAAAAGCTAATAGTTCATAACATCAAAGTAAAATCATAAAGTATAACATCATTCAACATTCCCTCTAATTAAATCCAAGACATGAAGCACAACCACCTAGATGGATGACCTAAAAGTGCCTTAGTAGTGCGACTTCCTCTAGATGGGCACAGATGAGTAAGATGTCTTCTAGGTCATGATGACAGACATGATTGGATATTTTTATGACAAAGAGGAAGAGAAGGAATTTTTATTTTGGATGGATGTGTATATATTGTAAGTGTAGAAGTAGGTTCCCCCAAAGCTATGGGTGGACCTCCCATCTTGCCCACCTTTTATTATTGTTGATATTATCTGAGAAGAAGTGGAGAAGATGTAGAGGAGGATCAACTTCTTCTAGCCTCAACCTACATTGAAATTCATATTTTTACCCCTTCTAAAGATCCCACTCAAATCATTACTACATAGACAACATACAAGGTGAGAGTCTAGGGTCTCCCTTACATTGGAAGAGTACATCTTTGGAAGATGAACCACTATGTAGGAAGCACAACCTTCTCGTGCATCTACTACATCACCACCAAAATGTAGACTAGTCATTCTTAGGAAGAGGAAGGCACATGTTTCTAACTTATAAGTATGAGCTAGTGATTCACTATCATCACCCTAGGCCCAAGAGGTTAAAGATATCACATTATATCAACCCAAAAAAGAAGAAAAACAAGACTCAAGGGAAGAAGTAGCTTACACAATAGAATGGTAAGTGTGTAAGGAAAAGAAGAAGAGACAAAGAATAAGCATAGAAATAATAATCCATTCATCAAGCTAAAAAAATTTAAGGACACACAAATGACCAAGGATGTAAAGGTTGATATATAGAAGGCCATGGATGTGGCCACAAAGGCACAAGAAGTGCTGATGCAACCTAAAAATCATAAGAGAAGTGAGAGAGGAAGGACAAGGAAGATGAACTAGCTACCAAAGTAAAGGAAGAGGAAGAAGAGAAGAGAAAACAAGATTCAGCATCCCAATCATAGTAGGCCATGAAATATATAAATCATGTATAACATTAAGCAAAGGAAGTTGAAAGGAAAAACAATAAAGAAGAAGACAAAGCCCTGCATCAAAAAAGGCATAGGCTTAAGCACAAGTATATTCATAGGCTCAAACTACACAATATTAAGCCAAAGATATGGTCCTAGTAGAGTATAAGAATGGGTAAAGAAATTAAAGGCCCAAGAGGAACATACAAAGTTGTAAGTTACATATCAAGAGTTGAAGAATAAAAAGGAAGAAGAAGAAAAATGTAAGTATTTTGAAGATGTTGTGCAGTAACTAAAGGCCACAACATAGTATCAATAAGCACCATCATAACCTCACATCTAATTAGAGTAATGTGCATAGTAGAAAGCACCAATTGTATCTCTAATAGGTTTTTAGCTACCTGAGATGCCATTGGGAGGTGTTTGGCTTTGGGATGTTCCAATAGTTGGTTCTCATCACACCACCTTCTCACTCACACTTTCCATAATCCCATGACTAGACTCTGCCACATCTACAAGCATGTTGGCTACACTCCTAATCAAGTAGGTGGCTTCTTTATATACCTCTAGATTTCCCTTAAATAAATAACTGGAGGGTATAGAATCTTTCTAGGAATTAATTATATAGAAGGCCACCTCTTTAGATCAAGAATGGGATCAATATAAGGCAAATAATGTGTAGTTTAAATATTGCCTTCATGAAGCTATGAGATGATTCAGGACACCTACCTAGATTTGGTCATTTGAGTAATCAGGGACTAATTTATGTTTGACCAATGTAGGCTCAAGATGTTAGGCTCTAAGCTCACTAAGGACTAGTGTGTATCCCAAAAAATTTGTGTAGTTAATACATTAGTCTATATCATGAAGATGAGGTAACCACATTGATAATCTTTCTATGATAGTACCATATCATGATAGATATTACAACACTCCAAGCACATTAGGTTGCACAAAGTCTACTAGACTAGAAGTAACACCTTGATGACTCTCTTATCAATTCTAGTGCATATTTAACCTCATCTAAAACCACCAAGACAACCATGGATAGTCTAACCACATTATTGGATGAGAATGATAGAGATCTCCAAGACTTTTTCAATACCTAAGACAACATGCATGATAAAATTCTTGACTGGTAGAGTGAGCTTCAACATTGTTCATTTTTAGGTCTCTAGGTTGAATGCCACATAGACAAGTTGGAGAAACTAAGTAGAAAGATGTAGATTAGGGTCAAAAATATGAAGGTATCCATGAGAATCACTAATGACTTAGACCTAAATTAACTCATCATATATCATGTAATGATGCACATCCTATTGTGCATGGTTTAGGAAGTGATGATTGATTGGCATACTTATAAGAGTGACCTATCTCCATTCTACAATAAGGTTTCCTAGATCCTTAATGTTCTAGTCTACAAGCCACCATCCAAACTTCAAAAATTTATTGCATAGTGTAAGGTTACATAGTTATGGGCCAATGATCCTACTGGCTAGTCATCATCTACATGAATACCACCTCCCTCAAGCTAAGTACTTTGTAAGGCACAAATTTTGAAATTTTGTAAACAATTTTGTATTGAGAATGAATAGTAAGATAAGTAGGGCCAAGATAGTTAAAAACCTATAAAGGGTGGCCACCTAGTTATGCCATCCTATTAAAAACACAAAAGGGTAGTAGGTTGGTATGTTACTTATTTGAAAACTTGAAAGGGTGTCTAAGTAGTGTGTAAGAGGTGAAAACTAGAAATAATTCCTTGAGTGATTATTGTGAATCTTATTCGTCTAACCATTTCTTTAGCTTCTCGCCTATGTGCACAATTAGATGATCATGAAATGTTGTCTTAGGATGAGATAACATTTTAATTCTAAGAAAGTGTTGGGAAATGAAACTAGATAGTAAATCTATGTAGGATATTCTTCTAATATTTGTGTGTTATGTATTTAGTTGTTAGTGTAGACACCAAAAATCCACACACCTATGATTATGAATGCCAAATTAGTCTTCTAAGTACCCTTGGACCCTCTTAGTACCAACCTACACCTATCAAGCCTAAACCAACCAATCTGTACTTAGTTTCACCTAACTAACCCTAGCCTTCAAGACCCTATCCCTTGGGACCTTGACCATCGATGGTTAGGATCCACCTCTTCACTAAGAGGATGTAAGATATACCACCCATTTTATAAATATAAACTTGTCTAATTTTTGTTTTGAGCCTTTTCATTCATGAATTATATTTATATGGCCCACTTATACCATCACTTCCACCTCTTGCTTATGCTTATAAGAGGGAGAGATCTGGGAGGTCAACTGCATTTGCAATAATTATCATGAGCTCAAACATTCAAGAGTTTTCTTTTGTAGGTCAATAAGGTTAATTATCATCATCAGTGTTTTAAGCATTATCATCTATCTTATTGAGAGACAATAATTGTTATCTCTTAACCAAGCTTTCAGGTATCATTACTCTACTAGAATCAATCCAGATTCTACCAATAGGCTAACTACATGAACCACCCACCCAACCAACTTTTGGTAACATATGTACTTGTTTATTACTATTCATATACTTTTTATTCCATTTTTTAATCAATCTAGCCCTTTCCTAACTCCTAAAATTCATCTTTGAAATCCTATCATCTTCTGTCGATCAAACCCAAAATTCCATAGCCAACCATTGATGGTTAGACCCCAACCACCAATGATCAAGCCTAACCGTCAATGGTTAGCCCAACCACCGATGGTCACCTATGGAAAAAAATCATCAAGCTGATTTTACCCACCCACACCTAACCAAATCTACCTTTCTATGTTTCTGACCACTCATAGACCCTTCTAATTTTCTAAAACATACCCTGACTCATTAGCACTAGAATGAATTGGTTTATCACTAATTAGATCATTTTTAGTCTATTTTTATATTAATATTTCTTGTATTCATTATAATACCTTTTGATTATTGATTTAAGTAACTTATTTCCAATTTATCAACTTGATTGTTTAGATCATGTGGATTGATAACCCCTAAGGAAGCTCTCGCTTCCAGGTTCTAGATATTTCTAGGTAATCCACCCAACTATCTATCTAATAAATAAGTTTTCTTTAGTGCTTTATTATCTACAGGCCTTCCTCTCAATCCAAAGAGGAGATCTCATAATCAATTGTATTTAACATATGCATAAATAAATAGGTTTTTCAACCATACCCATATCAAGTTTCTTTTCTCTCTTTCTTTACAACTTAAGTGGAAATTTACATGAAAAGGTACTGAAATGAATAGAAGAAATATCTATATAAAAATAGACTATAAATGATCTAACTAGTGATAAACCAATTAATTCTATTTTTAATGGGTTAAGGAATGATTTATAAAATTAGAAGGGGTTTTGTGAGTGGTCATAAACATAGAAAGGTAGATTTGGTTGGGTGTGGGTGGGTAAAATCAGCTTGTTAGTTTTTCTACCATAGGTTACTATCAGTAGTTGGGGGTACCGAGATGATGGGGTCACTATACCCTCTTTCATAGACCCAAACCATGGAGAATATTTTATCCCTAGATATGCTCATAGAAGCATTGGAATTATCACATATTACCTCAACTAGCACATTTAAACAAACAAGCATTCCTAATTTTCCACCTCCACTAACTACCAAACAAACTACCACACCTATGGACATCATCCCTAGAGGATAATGGAGGAGTTATCTATCCTAGCCCTACATTCCTCACCTCAAGAGATCAATGAACCTACCAAGCATCCTCCCCAGCCTATAAGTCTATCTATTGCATCCAGTACCCATGAATCAAGACCAATACACAAACCTTTTTCTACATTAGTATAAAAATTAGAATTTGCCTTAAAACTAGACATGGATAAAACCACTTTCTAGAAATAGTTAGGGCTTCCCTCCATTATAAAAATTGAACCTTTAAGTATGCCTCTAACTAACCAATCCATCATATCTCCACCACCTCTTAAGCCAATGCAAACCTCTAACAACCCCTCAACTTCTTAGTCAAATAAAACATCCACTACCTCACCAGCCAAACCTTTCAAAACTCTTGGAACCTTCCCTACTTGGGTTTTGGTTCACCCATCCTTTAAAGTAGACTTAACTTCACCCAAGCCTATACCTAGGTCTTGACCCACACCAACCAAGAAGATGAAAATATTGAAAGGACACATGACTAAGACTTTACCTCCCTTTACCTTGCCCTCTATCTTAAGGCCTCACCCTTCCACTTTACTTAAAAATTAACCCCCTTTCAACATATATCACCCACTACCATTGATTACACTAGCACTTTTATTATCTAACATGCTGGTCCTTCTCAGATTACAACTAGTCAGAACACCAAACTTGGTTTCCCCAACTACCAACATACCTAGGACAAGAACATCCTCCAAAACCACCTTACCTAAGCCATCTCTCACCCAACCTATTACCACCCACACACCCATATTACCAACCAAAATCATGAGCCCAAAACATTCCTTACCTCTAGAAAAATCCTATATAACCAGTATTCAAAGATTAGTGGAAACCTCCTACCTAACATTACCTCTTATCACACCTTTCAATCCTCTTACTTCAAAGCCAACCTAGTATAATGAACATCAAATATGCTCCTATCACAAGAAAATTAGGAATGAAACAAAGAATTATAAATCTCTCCAAGCCATTATCCATCAACTCTATGATGAGGATGCTCTTTTGGTAGATGATGTTCCACCCATTCCTTCACCATTACACCCAAAAACCAACCATGAACACATTCCTAATCCCCCACTCTCACCTCAAAGTAATGGATAATCTACCCAACCCCCCATCACAACTTCCCCCTCTATCCATACCATTAATGTGGTCATATGATCACAACAAAAGGATAAAGGGAATTCCAAAGTGTCCATTCCATAGACGTATCCACCAATTAACCCTAAACCAAACTAGATCCAAACCTCCGTGTTTACAACTAAGCCTAAAGTTACCATCATAGGCACATCAAATGCTAAACTCTCTAAATCCATCAAGAAGGTCATTCTTGAACAACTCCATCTAACCCCATCTAAGATGAGCCTTTATGATCTCATTTCCACTTCACCCCACCATTGTCAAGCCTTGATCAAGGCTATGCAAGCCATTAAAGTTGGACTAGGGGATGCCTAACCTATGGAGGAATTTGTTGGTTCTCTCCAACTCTCTACCCTTATTATCTTTAAGGACTCAGAGATACCTTCTATCTACCATGAAGACCCAAACCATGCTCTCTTTATTACCACCTATATCAACCAAACCCACATCAAGCAGGTTATGATCGATTGGGGAGCTAGTATCAACATTATCTCTTCCCATGCCTATGAGAAACTCAAGCTACCAAAAAATGTCATGTCTAAAAATTTAATCATCCTTAGATCCTTTAATGACACCATGACCATTACCGTGGGAACCATCATCCTTCATATTCGACTAGATCCTTGCATGCTCCCTAAACTCTTCTATATGGTTCAAGGTGAATTCTAATAAATTTTTTTGATAAGCAGAGCTTGGATCCAAACCATGGGTTGTATACCTTCCACCTTCCATCATTATGTCAATTTTGAACATGAAGGTTAAGTTGTTACCATACAAGCTGACCCTATCCCTTTTGTAGCTAGTAATATGACTTACCAACCTAATGATGTTCTTTTGCCTCCATCTAAAGCACTAAAAAAACCACCATCAATCCCTCACCCATGGAATCCAAAGCTATGACTTCCTCCCCTCCCACTAAGGTATCCACTAACTCATTTATCCTCATGGACCAGATACCCATCACTAATCCTTTGGAACCTACCTTCCAATACCTTACACTTGGGAAATACTATCTCCTCACCCTTGATGCCCTCCCTACTCCCTAATAATATAAGAAACTCAACCACCAACCAGTTTATGCCCCCAACATTAGGGTGATCACCCCCTTAGGACCTATGATCTATCAAACCCACTTTATCAATGGGGGAATCAACAAACCACTTAACTTTTCCACCACTCCCTCTCCACCTCAACCATTCACCTCCACCTTCTCTTATTTAGACAACTCAAAATTCACCAAACTATACCTTCGTAGATGTGATTAGAATGGATTTGGTTTGGGATGAGCACATCCCACATATTTTGACCTTGATCGAGACTCAAAATCCTCATGATAAGCATGGCCTCAGATTCATTCTACCCAATAAGAAGAAATCCAAACAAAATACCCCTACCATTATGGAAGGGGAGACCCCTTCTTCACCAACACCCCCTCCACTTATGGGTGAGGATGAGGACATCATCCCACCTAATTTTTTTTCAACATGATTACCCTTATCCCCATAACTTATTAAAAGGAAGGGGCATCTATATCCATCTCTATGACCCATCCTAAACTCGTGGAAGAAGACTCTCCTACCATTAACACTATTTAGTGTCAGGATGATGATGTTATTGTCACCTACCTTGGTACACCAAATTCCTCCATACACAAATATTTACCTCCAAAGACCTCAACCATGTTGAATGAATCTATCATAGACCTTGACATAGGCACTCCATACAACCCCCATATCATTAAACTTGGCCAAACTCTCACCCTTGAAGAACTATAGGACTTTTATACCTTCCTCCAAGATCATAGTATTGCATTCACCTAGTCATAAGCCTACATGCCTAGTATTGACCAAGTTGTTTCCACCCATAACATTGTAATAAATCATGATGCCAAACCTATCAGACAAAAACTTTGTTTAATTCACCCTTATATATCCCTCTTTGTCAAAGAAGAGATTTAATACCTCCTTTCTATCAATTTTATTCAACCCATCAATTATCCCCAATGGGTTTCAAACATCATGCTTATCACTAAAGCCATAGGGGGACTATGTATCTATGTGGACTTTCATGACCTAAACCTCACCTATCTAAAGGATGACTTTCCTATACCTAGGATTGACCAACTTATTGATCTTATAGTAGGCCATGAGATATTATCTCTCATAAATAAATTCTCAAGTTATAATTAGATTTTGATTACCCTTGAAGATCAGCACAAAACTACCTTTATCACCCCATGGGGGACTTTCAGTTATAGAGTCATGCCTTTTAGTCTTAAGAATGTTGGCATAACCTACCAATGTGCCATGACCTATATTTTCCATGACCTTATCCATATAATCATTGAAGACTATGTGGATGACATTCTCAAAAAGTCCAAGCTTTTCAAAGACCATTTATCCATCCTCAAGATTATCTTTGAGTGACTTGTCCATTATCACATCTACTTCAATCCTAAGAAATTTATTTTTGGGGTTTTTTCAGGCAAACTTCTTAGTTTCATTATTTCTATTCGAGGAACCAAGGTTGATCTAACCAAAATAAAATCCATCCTTTAGATGCTACATCCAACAAATATTAAACAACTCCACAACTTATATGGGAAACTTCAATCCATTTATTGTTTCATCTCCTAGCTCTTTGATTGGTGTCAACCTTTCCACCACCTCTTAAAAAAGGATGTCTCTTTCAAGTGGAATGTTGATTGTCAAAATGCCTTTGATGCACTCAAAGAGTACCTTCTATCTCCACCTATCCTTATACCTCCTAAGGATGTCCAACCTTTCTAACTCTATATCTCTACCATAGACCACTTCCTAGGGGTGATGTTTGTCCATTAGGATGAACAACACAAGGAACAAGCCATCTATTACATTAGTCACACACTTGTCGAATACAAGACATGGTATACACATACTAATAAATTATGTTTGGCTCTAGTCTTTATGGCCACCAAACTTCACCACTACATTCTTAACCATAAATTTTTTTTCATAATTAATATTGACCACCTCAAATACATGCACTCTAAACCATACCAAAACCAATGCATGGATAAGTGGCTCATGATTTTGGCTAAGTTTGACCTTGAGTTATTCCAACAAAAATCAATCAAGGGACAATTAATTACCAACAAATTGGTTGAAGTACCCCTAACAAACAACCAACCTCCCCTTCTTGAATTTCAAGATGATTCAATCTCAAGTTTATCTCAAGCATATTTCACCAATCAGTTAACCATGTTTTTTATGGTTCTAAATGTTAGCATGGGGGGAACTAGTATCATCCTTATCCCCCTTATCAATGAACCACTTCCTTTGTCATTTAATCTTGACTTCAAATGCACCAATAATGTGTTTGAGTATGAATCCCTAGTAATATGTCTCTAGACTACCTTAGCCTTAGGAGTCAAAACAATTAATATATTTGGTGACTCCTAACTTGTGGTCAACCAAGTCAATGACATTTACCAGTGTAATAATGAAATGATGCAACTATATAGACAACTAGTCATAGAGAACCTAGCCTCATTCAAACACTACCATATTCAAACCATCCCATAATCTACTAATTTTTTTTTTGATACCATGGCTTCTCTTGCCTCTTAGATCCCATTGGAACCTTTGGACTCCAAACTATTAGTCATTGTCCATCACCTCAATGAACCTTCCTACACTAAATCAGATGTGCCAACCATCTTTAGTGTGGAAGATATTCTACCTAACCTTTGGTATCAATAAAATTTTGACTACCTTCACCTTAGCATAATTCCCTCTAGCCTTTTAGGCATTTATCCAGAGCACCTCCCATTATACCATTCTGGGAATATTTCTCTACAAACTTGGTTTTGATGGGCTCCTATTTCATTGCCTTCATAGTCCAGAAGCCTCTCATGATATCAAAGAGACACATGAGGGTATTTATGGGGGCCAATTTAGTAGAATCATTATGGCTAAACACATCCTCTACCTGGGTTATTACTAGCCCACCCTTAACCAAGATTGTTGCAATTATGTGAAAAAGTGTGTCAAGTGTCAACAGCACACTAATTTACATCACATACCTAGAAATAACCTTCATATTTTTGTAGACTTTTGGCCCTTCTCACAATGGGGTCTAGACCTTATCAGTGAAATCAACCCCCATTCTTCAAATTGCATCATTCTATCATTACCGCATCCAAATATTTCACCAAATGGGTAGAGGCTATTCCCCTTGTCTAAAAAGAAGTTGAAAATATTATTGAATTTATTATCCATCACATCATCTACCATTTAGGTGTTCTCAATAAGATCTTAAAGTATGTACCTCAGTATCAAGAAGATGAGAGGTTCATAATTAATAAGTTCATTGTGGGATTAAACTTCCAAATTAGTTGTGAGGTGGATGTGCATGGTCCATATACCATGGATTATGTATTTAATAAGGTAGTTAAATAGGAACATAAGTTGAAATATCTTGTCTGAGTTAAAGATAAGTTCAATAAAAATTTTAGAAGTTCTAAACCAACTTTAAAAAAGAATTGGAAGTAGAGAAGTGGAGACTCCAAGATCCATTCAATGGACATAATTCTAGCTTGAATAGTAGCTAAGGCAACAAGAAACCTAGAAATGTTTTGAGGGAGGCTTTAAGGGAAACCAATAGTTAGATAAGAAAGGGACACCTAGAGGTCATTTCATTTGTGGAGGTGACCATTACACTCAAGAATGTATGTAAGATAAGTTAGGTGGTAAGAATAAGGATTTTTATTCTTAATATGAAAATTTTCAATAGTCAATTCATTCAGTTATTGACAATCATTAGATTGAGTTATAAGCTTTTTCCATTAAATTATCAGGTATTTTGTTTGATTTCTATTTTTATTGACACTAGGTCTACATAATGTTTTATTACTAATAGAATGCTTAATAAGTTGTCTAGAAAAGATGGATTTATGGAAAATGCATGATTATTATAGTATGTGAATGAGTCAAAGGTCAAGGTTGACAAGTGCTTAGTAGAAGTTGAGACAAGGTTTCTTGAATTCACTATAATATTGGATGTGTGTGTTTCATTGTTAAGGTCATATGAAGGTGATATTCATTACACTTCTCAAGGTAAATGAACAAGATGTCTGATTTTAGACACTAATGACATTTCTTACACTTAGAGATAAAAAAATACACTAACTACACTTCATATGGTTGAAAGAGTAAACATAACACAAGGATAGATGATTATCACTTGTCATTCCACTATACACTACTTCACACAACTAGACAAGAAGTTATGAACTCAAAACCAGATTTTAAATATTTATTCAAATTAAAATATTGTACTCAAACTAGTATGGCTTTACCATACTAGCTATGGATATTCTTACAATGCCAAAATGGCTTGAATATATAGAGTATAGGAGAGGAAAAAGAAGTGAAGTAGACACTCACAATTCCAAGTGTCAATACTTGAAAATAAGTTACAACATGAGATAAGGAGTTATAAAATAGGATATGAACTTATCTTAGACAAGTGTCCATCTGAAACATGACACCTTTGAAGTTAGCACAAAGATCTTTATAGTCTTATTTAAAATTGACTTGATGATGAGGAGTCACTTGATAGTCTATAACTACCTTGGGAAGTTATTAACACATACTCTAACTTGGGAAGTTGGAAAAAAGATTTTGAAATCCATTATATACTCCATAACTAATAACTTCCTCTTTGACAATTGTCATTCACTTCCTTGTAACTGATCACTAGCCCTTTGGGCCTGATTCACACATTTGTCATTATAGTGACTTGTATGTGCTCATGGAAATTTTTTTCATATAGGTGAGACTCCTCATAAGACCTTATTTTTCCTATGGTCTATCAAATAGACCTTAAAATTTTCAATATCATACTTATCACAATCATACTTAGGTAGTCACATTACTTCTCACTATCTTGTTCAAGACTGACTATAACTACCAATATAAAAGAGGGATTTTCATGTATAAAAAAGGTTAAAACTGGGTATGAGGAGTTATAAAAAGTCTCTAAATACATTATATAATAATTTTCATTCACCTATTCCTTTCTTCACCTTCAATTCAGCTTGAAACATGTAAAAAACATAGTATTAATCCTATTCATATAAGTGATAGTATAGGATGAATTGATGGTGAGGATCTTGGGAGAGTTAAAAAAAATTCCAAATAATATTCCTATCTAATTTACAACTTTTGGATGCATCTCCCTTCATATCTTCTTCATTGGGTTCATATGAGGGTTTTAGTACATTCTAGTTCTTAGTATTAATTCATAAAGGTTAGATGTTTAACATTAGAAAAAATTCCATTAAGTTGGAGTATAGGACCCAAATAAAATATACCTAGCTACTTGATGTCCCACGTACTTCATCCGTACATATTTAAGTGAAGGAAAGTGGCTTCTCGAGCTCTTACTTGCATTATGTATAGGCCTGAGATAGATTTAGGCCAAAATGGCCAATTTGAGATATTCTATGTAAACTAATGGTTTTTATCAGTCCTCCACTCTCCCTTGAAGGAACTTAAGCTTATTTATGAGATCATGTGATCATATGAATGAAGTTAGACACCATTGGCATTCATGTGTAGTTCTAGGCCTAGTCTTCAAGCTTGTGTATTTGAGTGTGACCACCTTTGAGTGCTTTCTATGGATATAGGCTCCCTTATTAACACTTTTTTACATCCATTAATATCTATACATCATACCATAGTCACTCAAAACTATTTAATTTATTTTTTCACCATTCATATACCATGTATGTAGGTTAGATTGACTATGGAATGCCCTCTATCTAAGATAATAGAGGATTCTTCCCCTATTTGTGTGACCTAAAGGATAAAATATAATCTTATTTTAGGTCATGAGGAAATTTTTTACAAAGTTTCAATGATTCATCACCTTTATATATCTTTCAACACCACAAACCCTTAAGACTGGCTTTTATGACTATGATTATGTGCATGGTTGATTGAATATGAGGTTAGAGTTCAGTTTTATTTATCTTTTATCTATCTTATTTTGATTTGAGAATAAAATGGAGTGTGATATCATATTTTTGATAATGTATTCAATTTTTCCATCCCTCTTTCACCACTATCAAACAACCAAATTATATGTTTCATTATCCTAGGCTAGTCTGCAGTTAAACTGTAGGTGTCCATTAGGAATATGAGAGATTATTCTAGGTGTATATTCATGTTTGAATACTATTTTCCACGCCTTTACTTTTATATAATTTCATTAGGCAATTTCACACCTATTTGAGCTCATCTCTACTTTGAAATCATGTAGTCACCTAACCACCCATGCACTATAGGTCTACAAGTTGCTCCAAGTTCATTTTGGCTCAAAGGTACTATGTTTTCTAACTATTTACAGTGAAAACTTGACTAATTTGAAATATAAATTACCATTATCTCCTCTCAACCAAACAAAATCCTCTTTTTTCAAGATGTGTTCCTTATGCCTACGTTATAAGAAGGAAACCATAAGAATTACCTAGACCTCATAGTCTTTCACCATAAAATGACACTGGATAGAACAAAGTCTCCTTTCAAAGAAATTAAGGTAACTCATCCCTCTTTATGAAATTTTTAACCTATGAACATGAATCTAGGTATGACTATATGTAATGTACTCACCATTATCACAATGATATTCTCTACACTCTCAGACCTGCTTGAAGGTTTCAATTGGATCCAAACACCTCCAAATCCCTTTCAAAACTACTCTTCCCTTTTTGTATTGACTTCAGACCATTATTTTTTATTGCCTGTAGGTGTCATTTAATATATGACTATGTACTAGGTTAGAACCTCATCATCATTCTAATAACCTTTCATTAGGTTCATGATTTTTATTTGAAAAAATAGTTAGGTTCAACCTTTAAACACCACTATACTTCCTTTCCTCAGGTTGAAATTTGAGTAACCTTCAGACCAATTTGTAGATGGCCCATTTAGGGCTACTTAACTATATCAAGTGTCTCAGACCTCATTTTAAATCCATGATCCCATTCAACATAGGAATTCAATGGATAATATGATAAACCATGCTTTGTGAGGTTGAAAATAAGTATATTACCTTTGATCTAAAGCCACTTGCACAAGGACAAACTCTTCAACTATGAAAATAATGTTTTATGGACCACTAGTGTTCACTTCTGGCACAAGAGAGATACTTTTATCTATTAATTCATATCCACACATGTCAACCAAGTTGAAACCAACATGAATAGGATAAAAATACTTAATAAGTTCTCATAAAACACTTGGTTCACATGGATCAATGTAAATAGAGGCTAAAACTAAGGTATTGGGAATGTGCAGGTAGCTTGGAGGTGCTAAAAATTTTAGTGGTTCTTAATGAAGCACAAACCACTAATATATAAACCATGACCATTGAATTATAGATCATGAGCACTACTAACATCCACCAAGTGAACTTAGTCTAACTCTTTTTCTCCTATCCATACTAACTAAAAATTATTGACCTCTTTTGACTAGTCCAAGGGAGTGATAAGAGATAAGAACCAAATTTGATCAAATTTAGAGATGTTAAATCCACCTAATCCTAAAAATTAATTTTAGGGATCTCAAGAGACTTCCTTTAAGCCTTCACACATGACAAACTAGTTGAACAATCTGTACAACTGCCTAAAAATACCCTTTTTTTAGTTGATCTCCTTTTTTATACATTGAACCTACAATATTTTAGTTTCACAACTATCTTATGACATTATATGATATAATGTACATTATTTTACATCTATAAACATTTATGTTCTTGTTAAAACTATATACTTTCATTAAAATGAACCCAAAGGTGACATAAAAAATTATTTTAAAAAAATGACAAATGTGACCAAGGTGAAAACATATTATGTGATCCCCAAACTATGTCTTAAGTTAATTTATGACCTTGATGGACATTCTAGACCTATAAGTACCCTGTTAAAAATTTGAATATGCAATGAATATTTGACCAACTTTGACCTAAGTGAAATTTGGTCAACATTTTAGTGATTTATAGGAGTAGCATCCCTTATATGCTAAGGACCAATTTCCTTATCCTATCCTTAGGAAATAAAGTCACATATATTATACATTTGACATTATTATGCCTCTAAACAGACCACAAACATGCACCAAACACAACAAGGAAAAAAATACACAAAGGAAGACACCAAAACACACACTTGTGTTCTTGAATAACTTAAGGAAAAAACACACAAAGACACACACACTTAACCTACT
The DNA here is from genome assembly GCA_037957365.1 of Torreya grandis. Taxonomy (NCBI): domain Eukaryota; kingdom Viridiplantae; phylum Streptophyta; class Pinopsida; order Cupressales; family Taxaceae; genus Torreya; species Torreya grandis. Next base: position 287,353 of record JARHVA010004615.1, on the reverse strand, counting down.
ATGTACAAGATCTCAAAACACTTGAGGTGAAGAACAAACTATTCATTACTTTAACTAGGGTCAAGGACAATGCTTTTAGCATCACTATTGGTCCATTAAAACAAACCCTCATATGATTCATACTTGTCAATGAACACTTTCTTATGTAGATAAGCAAATGACTTACCATTATTGGATCCTTTATTAAATATAAGTGTATCACCTAGAGATCTCATGAACACTCCATCTAGCTTTCTAAGAGGCTTTTTTGAGCTTGTAGCTTGCTTAACCTTTGTCATGTCTCTTTGATGTTTTTCATTTTGCTTATTGGGAAACATGAAACCCTAGTCAATCTCACATTTAGCTAGACCATGATGTATTTAATGTCTAAGACCATAAAAATTATCTCCTTGATACTCAAACAAGTTTTAAAGTGGTTAAACATTATATTGATATTTGGACAACTCCTTAATCACAAAACTTTCTAATTCGCTTCATTATAGTCTTTCATGATTTTAGCCTTCCTAACACTAGTTTGACACTCATTCTCATGCTCAATAGGACACTCTCCTTCATGTGTATAAGTTCCATAAATAACCTTATTGTTAGGTTCATGCTTATTATTAAGGAGATTTGGCTTACTTAGTTGTTTAAACTCTTGAACTATGGCATGGAACTACTACCTTAGATTATCTTCTTCTTCATAGCTATCACATCCATGAACTCTTTCATCTTGAGAAGTTATAATGGCATTGTATTCCTCATTATCATTATCTATCATAATTTTAAAACCATCTTCATCATGCATATGAATAAGATATTCATCCTCAACATCTTGTTGAAAAGGATCAGCGAGGCTTACCTTAGAATGTTTATCAGCTTCATCATGGATGATGCATGTGCCAAGGTTTGTCTCTATAATTAAATCATATGGATCACACCCATAATTTTTAGTACCATACTCATCTAGGAAAATATCATAGATAACCTCAAGTTTGGAAGGTGCTCCATCATCTATAGCATTCTCTTCTTGATCATTGATGGTATAATTTAAATTAGAGCTTGATTCCACATATGATTCAATGTGAAACTTGGCCAATAAATGTGTTATAATAGTAATCTTTGATCCATACCTTGTTTTAAAGGCCAATAAGTACCAATTATTCCAGATATATCCTCCTATCTTGGTGGTGAATTCCCTTGATAGGCAAATAGCAAAGTAAGCAATCAGATCTACCACCACTATGGTTTGAAGGATTGGAAATCTTGGATAGTAATGTAAGAAAACTTTCAAAATTTTGATGATCCATACTAGCTTAGCTAGTTTCCCATCAATTTAAAACACTCCCTTTCTATATGGATCATATTTCAATCCCAACTTATCTACCACAAGTTTGGGCATAACTGAAGTATTTATCCCACTATCCACAATACAATTGTGAATAAGATTATCTCTCATAATTATGGTTAAAAATTGTTATTATGAGTATTAGTGAGGGATACACCACCATGTCTTGATGGTTGAGGACTGATGTGGATTTAGGATAGCTACTTTTGAAGTAGTTCATTTTGACTGAACATGCGGAGCACACTTCCTAAAAAGATATGGATGTTTTAGTACTCTTCAAAGAATCAATTATATTCAAATAATAAAAAATCACATTTTATTTCATTCTTGTAGGAAATTAAGCTCATTGATATGGAGGTAATGGAGTAATTTTGAGTCACCCTCCACACATTCTGATTTTAAAGAGGTGTAGGACTTGTAGGGGCTACCACATTTGCATTCACACCTTGTTGTCTTGATTGAGTATTTTTTGGAATTGTGTCTACATCATGAACATCTCCAAAATATATCCTATTTGATATTTTTTTGGCTTAAACTAAGGTAATTTGGTTTATGACAAGTGTATCTTCCACTATAAATTTTTCAAGGTTCACTCCTTAAGGCTACCATCCTTCATTTGTTTCTGATTGCATGAAGATATCATATTTTGCTATCTATTGAGAAGTAATCCCTCCTTGATCTACTAAGTCTTGTACTTCAACTTTATTGGCATTAATATACTATCCTTGAGTCTATCATTATTTTCATTGAACCAAGTTACTATGGATTAATATCATGGCTCTTGTGTTGGGATTAGAGTTTGGATTATAAGCATTGGGTGGCCTATTGAAGTTAAGCTAACATTATCCCATTCCTTAACTATTTTTATAAGGTGGGAATATATTTTATTATGGAGGATAGGAATATGGGTTTTGGCTAAATATATATTATAGATTTATTTGCCTAACTTGAGCTTTCAAGGCCCTATATCTTGCCTTCCAATCAATAGTATCTTTTGATTTTTTTGGGGCATCTTTAGACTTATTGTTTGAACTTAAAATTGGTGAAATACTTGGGGGAAAAATAGACATATTAGGTAGAATATGAATAGATAATTTTTTGTAGAGTTTAATAGCTTGGATCAAATAATTCTTATCTCTAATGGATATGTCATAGGCTTCAAGCAAAGTGTATCCACCCATAGATAGTAACATAACAGCTATATCAGTCCCAATAGCTCTAAGGTATGTTGGTAAAATTAAACTCATGGTGTTGGAAATAAGATGAATAAGAGGAAGGAGGCATAAATTAGTATTTATAACTTTTAAATCAATTCCACTTAACCATACATGAATTATTCTAGAAATCATGTACATCTTAACAAGCATAAGCATCAAATCGTAAGAGCATGAAACACATGAACATGTCATATACATGGGAAAACGTCTAGGGGAATAAAACCCATTTATGAAATAGAAGTAATATATTCCTATAATATAAACATAAATCTTTAGTGAAGCACAAACTTCACATGGATTACCAACCCTAACTATCTCAACACCAACTTGGCTAGGCTTTAGCAAACACCCACTTGCATTGAGGTACCAACCCCCTAGATGACTCATCAATAACTCAACCACCTGATTATTTGATCACCTTTAGAAACCATTGTTTCTTATACAACATATGATGAGCTACTTCTTCATCTCTTCACTCACTTATGTCCCTCTCAAATTGGCCTTCAACCTTCTTGGCTCAACTAGCCCTCTTCATGACTTGATTAAGTCTTTTGACCTTGATCTTCATATACATAACCTATGTTGTATATTAATAACATTTATCTAATGGTCCAAATTACTTCCTTATACTCACCAATTATCTATATCATTCATTTATCCTTTTCTTCTCTCCTACACTTAACATCCTCTAAGTATCACAAATAGGCCTAAACTATCATGCTTTTATACAAGTCACTTGATCATATACTTATTAGTCAGCTACATATTCAAATCCCTTATTTAATCCATGAATATTTCTTATAATATTAAAATAATAGGCCTTAATTAGGAATAAATTAATATAATAGGCTGGCCATATATCAATTATCCCTTACTTCTCTTTTAGGCTTATGGAGACATAATAGGTCTTATTAACAACATGTTACCCTTGATCTCTTTGAAGCATATAAAAACACATCACATGGAAGGAAAATACCATACACCATTCCAATAGACCTTATATAACTTCAATTTATGTCCATAACACCTTTTAGGTTTAATGACCACTTAAATCCTTTCTCAAATCACTGCTGATAAAAGGCATGCACATATACAAAAAATTTATCATGAAAGACTAAGGCATATAATAAATTTTGTGAAATAAAAATGGTATAAAATTACATATTCAGAAACCTCATGACCTCAGGGTCATCACAAACTTCATATTATGATTCAACTCAGGGTAAACAATCTCAAACACTTCTCTATAAGATGTTTACTCAAAACTTCCAACTAACTTCAAAACACAATCAAGGAAAAATGAACATCTAACACATGTTTGAGTATATTAAATGTATTTTAATGCATTAATAGGATCACATAGAATACTAAAATCAAACTCAACCAATTAAATCACCATCTCTAATGAAAATTATTGGTCCTATAAACCAATCTACTGACCTTCTCATTCATAGACTCTACTCATCCAAATAATCCATTTTGACTTCAATGTTTCAACCTCTTAAACTAACTTCCAATATTATAAAAATCATGGATATATCATTCAAGACACAAAAAACATCATCATAAACCTAAATGCATCATTCTTACATGAAAAATCATCAAGAAGCATCTTCTCACTTTTATATGATTTCCTTATTGTCTAAACCACTAGGTTTGTTAACAACTGAATAACTTGGATCACCAAATTTCCACACATGAGATATGGAACCTATCCATAAATATTCATGAATAAAAAATAAAATTTTAAAAATTTGATCTTCATCCACTTAGTAATTTTGAAGTGATCAACTCTATCTACTACAACAAATCTCTGAAAGGCAAACACATTCCTATAGGGTTTGCTAAATTCAACCTAAAATCACTTGTTTGATCATATCAAACCATTATAATCTCTTTAGAATAATATCTCCAACATCAGGTCATTGTTAGGGTTTTATGAGGGTTTAGACTATCTTCTAGCCTTAATTATCATTCATAAAACTTAGCTCCTCTTTTTAGAAACCAATTCTTAAAAGTTTAAGCTAAAACCCTTAATAGTGTACCATGAATATATTAGGTTCTAATTTTTAGATAATACATGTGCTAATGATCACTAAAAAAACCTTCTCGAGTAGACAGGTCTTCATTTTGTATACTTGAGAAATCTTAAAATACTTTTCAAGCCTTTTTCTTGTAAACCAACACATAAAACTTCATGCACATGCTAAAAGAAACTTGAATCACCTATGTAAATGTTCACCTAGTCACCCACGTCATGGAAATTGATATGATTACCTCATCTTACCACCACTTCTCTTCTTATTTTGTAAGCCTTGACCTATAATTCTTATTATGCCTTGAATCTGACCTTCTTGCCACACTGTAGACTACACATTAAAACTCTCCTATGTTTTAATGTCTTTTGTGTATTATCAAGCAACTTCATACACTTACTCTTCTTTTTATCTTCAATATAACTTCTTTGGAGCTACTTATATATCTTGGAATCTCAATTAAGATCTTCATAGCATCTTTAGAGTTACAAACACATATCTTTAGAGATGACATTTTAGTTAATTATAAGGCCCTTAACATCTCATGAATAAACTAAAACAAACTATATCATGATCAATCACTTTCAAGTGTTCTTAATACAATTTTCATCTTTGTATCTCATTTGAAGCATCTTCAAAACTACTTACATAGATCTTTAGATCATATAATTTCTTCTTTAGAGATCACTCATTTCATCATGCCACCTACAAATACTATCTCACAAGGTCTAGACAAAGCATTAAAAAATGCTTTACACTTTATATACTAACCTATATTTACTCAATGATCTATTTACTATCATTCTTCATACAAAACTTTCACATCACTTCTCTTCATATACATACCTTAAGGCTTACATGGCCAAGCATTTTCACAAGAACCTTTGACATCAATGATATTATATTGACACAATGAAATAACCATGGATATTCATAAGAGCCTTTGACATTAATGACAAAATTAAATACCAAATCTCAACATTAAATTACAATGCTCAATAGGCACTCTCTTAATCAATATAATGTTCAATAATATCCCCTTTTGTCATTGATGGCAAACATACTTAGAAAACTCTATCAATCACTCTTGATGTCAATCATCTATTAGACCTAGTTCTTGCCTCTTCTTTCTCCCTTTCTGATCTTTCTCTTTTTCTCATATTTTCTAATATTTCTCCCCCTTTTACATTAATGATAATTTTTTTCCAAAATTATCATCTCTTTCATAATGAACTCAAATTACAGAACCATTCAACATAAATCGAGCTCAATTAATCTAATTGAATAACTCCCCCTCAAACCAAACATCCACTATGCTTATATTATCATTAGACATAAAATATCATCTAAAAATACTAAAATCATACTCTTCTCCCTATAAGCTGATATTATCTCTCAAATACACTAGATGACACATGGTCTTTAAAAACTATGGCAACCACTTATGAGAACTATTCTCAAAAAATTCTCAATTAGGTCACTCTCCTAGCTAATTCATCAAAATATCAATAATTATAATCTATGAAGCATCTTAGACTCAATCTCTCCTTTAATCCATGTATATAAAAAATAAATCACTTCTTTGATAAATAAACTAGACCTACCAAGCTCCCCCTTATACCAAGCATATCTTCTTTATAAGAACTAGGGACTTAAGATCACATACCTTTCTTGACATGGATGAAGAAGATAAAACTCATGACCACACACAAGGCTAACCCATACTAGATACAAAATGTATAAATAAGGACTCCCCCTTTGTATTCATAGATCTAAATCAATTACTCATAACAAACAGATCTCAAAAGCTTACCTCTTATATACCAATTTTCTGCACTTTTACTTCAAATAACTAATACCAATCTTAGATCTCTCATCATGATTCTACTTCAAACCACATAGCTATCAATATAGGAATGGATAATGTACATCTTAATCTCCTTTCTTGAAATATATATAACCTAGAATATTATAAAAAGAAACTTTCTTTTTCTACACCCTCATGCTTCTAATGATAGAATAATGTCTCCATGAAGCTTAATGGAGCCACCCCTTTTTCATAGGGCAATAAAATAATATGAACTCAAGAGATTCCCATATCTCCATATTTTCATAAGACTGAATATTCTTCAACATTTTTATAGACTTTATTGAAACTATATGTTTGATCTCATTATTAACCTTGTCATCCTTGTTCTTTTCTTTGAGTACCTTGTCAACACATGAAAATATCAAGTGTTCTTGGCATTCCATACTTGATTTCTTATCTGAGGTATGAACTATCTTAGTAAGCAGTCCACTTGAGATTTTAGACTAATCATGACTTGTATTTATTTCCTTTGGTTTCCATACATTCATTTGTCTTCTTTCTTGCATTTTAGGAGCTTCAAACTTCTTGGTTTAACTTGATGATTATCTAACTTTGTTAGGATAGAATCTTATAATGTGTCCTAAATTATGATAAATTTAAAAGACCACCTTATACATACCATTTGATTGATGATGACTATTAACTCCTTTTGACCAATTCTTATTCCACGAATACTAATTCTTGAATGTTTTTCTACATTCCCATGCTCTATGACCAAACTAACTACATGAAAAATAGTAACCATTAAAATAAATAGCATACCTTATAGCATTGGGTTGTCTGATAGGTTCTTTCATGTTTATTTTCTTGTTTTCAATAGTCTTCTTTTGAACTTGAGGTGCCTTCTTTTGGTCTTCTTTGAATCCAAACCTATCTTGTCCCTTTCAAACTTTTGACTACCTAAAATATCATCTAGAGACTCAGTGATCTTTTCAAATTTCACAAACTTCTTCACCTTTATAGATGTTTAATCCAACTTAGATTTTAGATATTCTATTTTAGTTTCATATCTACTACAATCTTCCTCTTTAGCCTTTAGGCTTGCTACTATAATCTTTACTATGTTTAAACTTATTATATGATTTATTTATACTCCTTGGAATTTTTTCTCAGTATTTTCTCAAATAATTCAATCTACTCCTCATAGTCCTACACTATGATTTTAGTTTCTTGTTTTTCTTCACAAGATTTAACTCTTATGAAACACTTACCAGCTCTACCTCAATATCCACTTCAACTTCTCCTTCTTCACTATCATAGTATACTTATTCATTTACTTATACATCAATCATAATGCCTTTCCCATTTGAACAACCCTCATTATTCGATTATATCCCTATGAAAAAAGCTTCATTATTGTCATGTTCAGATTCATTACTACCATCATCATTGTTAAATGTGTTTGAATTATTACATCTAAAGAACTATCTTATTTGGTATATAAACTCTTCTTATTCTTCAATGATCCTTTACTTCATTATTATTGAAATCTCTATTTTTATTTTTAGACTTATAGACTCTTATGTCATCTCTAAAGTTTTCATTATGTTCTTGATCATTATGTAACTTACCCTTGTACTTACCTAAGCCAAACCTTAACTTTCTAGAAAACATAGATATGAGTTCATCATAATAAATATTTGAACATACCTCATCTTTTAACTTCTTTGACTTTTAATTTTGTTCAACCTTGAAATTTTCTTTCTTATTAAGAGGTCTTCCTTTATTTGTTCTCATCTCATAGGTAGTCAAGATGCCATGAATCCCATCCATCTCTAGCTTGTTTGAATCTCTCATCTCTTCTACTATAGAAAAATTAGAGTCAAACTTAAGAGTTTTTGATATCAATACATTTTGAACAAAATTATAATATTTCACTTATTCTCCCAATCCTCTTATGATATTGATAACTTTATCAACCCTCGACATGTAGGATGCAATATTTTTATCTTCATTCATTTTCAAGATTTCAAACTATCTTTTGTGGGTCTACAACTTGGCCAAATTAACCTTGGTGTATCCTTCATAGATGTTCTTAAATTTTTCCCATATATATTTGGATAAAACTCAATGCATTACTTTTACAAGCTCTAATTCTGATAGGCCACATAAAATGGTATTCATTTCCTTGGAGTTATTTTCACTAGCCTTCTTACATGTCACATTTGTTGGTGGAATTAGAGGTGCAATATAACCATCCATAATTGACTAAAAATTACCATATATTTGTGGAATAATAAATATATTAATTATGAAATTAAAAAATTCATACTTATATTCATTAAACAATGGAGCCTTACTGGTAGAGAAACCACTTTGAGCTTGCTGACTAGTCATTCTTGCTTTTTAAGATCTTCTTTAGCTTGTCAAGCCTAATCCAAAGGACATGATATGATACCAATTATTGGAAATAAGATTATTAAAATTTAGGGTGGATAATTATTCAAAAACATTCATTTAATTACACTTAACCATACATGAATCATTCTAACAAGCATGTACATCTTAGTAAGCATGAGCATCAAATCATAAGATCATGAAACATATGAACACAACATATGCATGGGAAAACCTATAGGGGAATAAAATATAATAAATAATTAAATGGAATAAAATAATATAATAAAAACATTAACATTTAGTGAATCACCAACTTCACATGGAGCACCATCTCTAACTAGCTTAGCACCAACTCAGCTAGGTTTTAACAAGCACCCACTTGAAAGGAGGCACCAACCCCCTAGATGACTTGGCACAAACTCATCCACCTAATTATTTTATCACCTTAATAAACCCTTATTTATTATATAATATATTATTTTCTACTTATTTATCTCTTTACTCACTTTTGTCCCTCACAAATTGGCCTTTAGCCTTCTTCACTCAACTAGCCCTCTTCATGTCTTGATTAGGCATTCTGACCTTGATCCTCATATTTATAACCTATATTATATATTCATAACATTTATATAGTTTTATAAATTAACTCCTTATTATCACCAATTATCTATATCATTTTCTTATCCTCTTCTACTCTCCCACACTTAGAATCCTCTAAACATCATAAATAGGCCTAAATTGCCTTGCTTTTATACAAGTCACTTGATCATATCCTTGTTAGTCAGATACATATCCAAATCAATTAGGTTATCCATGAAGATTCTTATAATATTAAAATAACATTCATTAATCATAAATCAATCAATATAATAAATCATCCATATATCAATTAGCCCTTACTTCTCGTTTAGGCTTATGAAGACCTAATAGGACTTCTTAACAACACATTACCCTTTGATCTCTTTAAAGCATATCCAAAAACATCACATAATATGAAAACATAAAAAACCACTCCAATGGAAATTATATAACTTCATTTTAGGTCCATAACACCTTTTAGGTCTAATCACCACTTGAACCCTTTCTCAAATCACTACTCATAAAAGGCTTGCACCTATATATTAATTCTATCTTGAACAACTAAGGCATATACTCAATTTTTCCAAATAACCATGGAACAAAATTACATATTAATAAGCCTCATGACATAAATTATATCAAAAACTTCATTTGATGTGTCAACTCAGGGTAAACAAGCTCAAACACTTCTCTACTAGATGTTCACTTAGAACTACCAAATGACTCTAAAACATTGTCAAGGAAATATGAACATATAAAACATGATTGAATATATTAAAGGGATTTAAATGCATGAAAAATATCTTATAAAATCCTTATATAAACCTTAAAAAATCATATCATGACCTCTAATGAAAATTATTGGTCTTACAGACCAACCTCCTGACCTTCTCTCTCACAGACTCTACTCAGCTAGATAAGCCATTTTGGCTTTAATATTTCAACCTCTTACACTGAATTCCAAGTTTATTAAAAGCATGGATAGATCATTAAAGATAAGAAAACATCATCATGTATTTAAATGAATCACTCTTACATGAAAACACATTTGAAAACATCTTCTCACTTTTATCAGATTTCCTTACTGTCTATACCAATAGGTCTATTAGTGACTGGCCAACTTGGATCACCAAATTTTCACACTTGAGATATGTAACCTATACAAAAATATTCATGAACAAAAAATACAAGTCTCACTATTTTATTTTCATCTAATTATCAACTTTGAATTTGTCAACTTTGTCTACTATAATAAATCTCTAAAAGATAAGCACATTTTTGTAGGGTCTGCTCACTCACCTGAGAAACCAATCACACCTAAAGATGTCTGGGAGAGTTTAAATCACTTTTTTAATAATATCAAACTATTTTTATCTCTTTAGAATAATATCTTTAACATTGGATCACTTTTAAGGTTTTATGAGGGTTTAGACTATCATCTTGTCCTAATGATCATTCATAAAACTTATCTCCTATTTTTAGAAACCAATGCTTGAAACTTTGAGATAGAACCCTTATTAATTTATCATTAATATATTAGGTTTTCATGTATATTTTTCACATGACAACAAGAACTAAGAAAACCTTCTCAAGTAGATAACTCTTTATTTGATGCACTCAAGAAACCTTGAAATACTTTTCAATCATTTTTCTTACAAACCAAGACCTAAAAATTCATTCACATAATAAAAAAAACTTGAATCACCTCTATAAATGTTCTCTTTTTCACCCATGTCATGGAAACTAATCTTGTTACCCCATCTAGCCACCACTTCTCTTCTTGATTTCTAAGCCTTGACCTACAAGTCTTATTATGCCTTGAATATAACCTTCTAGGCACACTATAGACTCCACCTTAAAAATAGCCTATGTTTCAATGTCTATTATTTATGTTCATGAAAATTCATACACTCACTCTTATTTATATCTTCAACAAAAATTCTTTAGATGTACTTACAGATCTTTGGGGCTTAATTGGGATCTTCATAGCATCTTCAAAGCTACAAACATCGATCTTTGGAGCTGACCTTCTAATCAATTATAAGGCCATCAACATCTCATGAAAAAACTAAAATAACCTCTTTCATTCTAAATCATTATCAGGTTTTATTTTAAGTATTCCCATCTTCATATCTCATTTTGAGCATCTTCAGAACTACTTATATAGATCTTTAAAGCATATAATTTCTTCTTCAGAACTCACTCATTTCATCATACCACATACAAAAACTATCTCAAAATGCATAGAAAAATCATTATAATATGATTTATATTTTATTTACTAACCTATATTTACTCTATGATCTTCAATGATATTACCATCATTCTTCAAATAGAACTTTCACATCATTGTTATTCATATACATACCTCAAGGCTTACTTGACCAATAATTTGCATAAGAACATTTGACATCAATGACATAACCATTCATATTAATAATAAAATTTGACATCAATTAAAACATTAAATACCAAAGCTCAACATTTTATGACAATTCTCAATAGACTCTCCTTTAATCAATAACAATGTTCAACATGCAAGGGGTCTCATGGGAGGTAGTAACCTATAACATGTTCTTTAAAACCTCACATTGAAGTCCTGCATGGTTTATTTATGACATATTTGAATCACATCCAATTTATGAATGAGTTTTGTATGATCACTCTTGTATTCAAATCTTTGGGTCAACAACTCCCCAAACTCATCCTGAGTATTGATACATCTTCTCAAAAATGTTCTATACCAATAAAGGGATTTTACCCTAAGAGATATGGAAAGTAATATAATTGTAATGTTAACTTCAATGACATTATATATATTTCAAAATTTATAAATATCCCTAATATTCTCACCTAGGGTGATAAGACCTTACCACTGAAAGTGGGAACACTCTTAGTGGAATTTGGAGGGATATCATCATATCCATTTAGGTGTATAGTATTTTAAATATTTAAATATAGAAAATAATGATGAATATAAATGTTATCCTAAATTCCTCTTCACTCTCTTTCTCTTCTTGAATTTCAAAATATTCTTTCTCTTCAAATGTCAAGATAAGATCAGGATATTGAACTTCAAGAGGAAGTTTAGATTGTAGGAGTGGGTTTATAGGATTGTGAATTCTACTAGAATTTTTCCTAGTAAGGACCATAAATAATGAACAAAATTAAAAATAATAATTAGTATACAACTAGATATTACCTTCAGTGGAGTTTCCAAATGCTAAGTAGAACACACTTATGAAACTGTGATGTTGTCAAGACCAACATTTACCTTGACAAAATGTGCTTGAGAAAATAGTCACACCGATTGTGCTATAACTATTGTCACTCAATTTTTAACCCTTTTATATTTTATTTAATCCTCCCCAACATTTATTGAAACATTCTATTACCTCAAGGCATGTGGGTTGCCTATAACAGAGGTAAACCTATAGATTGAATGGCTAGCTCCCTATTTTTATCTTTGATAAATTATCACATATACTACTTGTTTGATTGAATGGAAAGAGATATAAGGAAACAAAAAATTAACTTATTCTAATGAGTTAGATCTCCACTATACTACCATATACTTGTATTATGAAATATGGTTCACAAGACTAGCTTCAACATCCTAGATTGCTCTAAAATAAGTGTCTTAAACATGGAGGTGATATGCATTGCACTTATAAAGGTAATTTAATAATAGGTATTATTTTAGACAATAATTATATTTATTACACTTATATATAGACAAATAAAATAACTACACTTCATGTGACCTATTAGAGAAAAGACTACTTACACCTAACATGAAAGAGTAAAGAGAATACAAGGATAGATGGTTATCACTTGTCATTCCACTATACACTACATCACACACTTAGACAAGAAGTTATGAACTCAAAACCAGATTTTAAATCTTTATTTAAAGGAAAGTATAGTATTCTAACTATCAGGGATACACCATTCTAGGTGTGGATCTTCTTACAATGTTAAAATGGATTGAATATATAGAGCATAGGAAAGGATAGAGAAAAAGTGAAGAAGAACAATCATAATTCCAAGTATCTAGACTTGAAAATTAGTTAAAACATGATATAAGGAGTTATAAAATAGTATATTAAGTTTTATTAGACAAGTTTCCATATGAAACATGACACCTTCTTTAAAGTTGACATATAGATCTTCATGGTTTTACTTGAAATTGCCTTTATGATGAGGAGTCACTTGAAAGTCTAGAACTATATTTGGAATTTGTTGACATATATGATCTAACTTTGGAATTTTGAAACAAGATTTTTAAATAATTTATATGTTCCATAACTGATAAATTTTTATTTCATAATTGTCATTCACTTCCTTGTAACTGCTCACTAGTCCTTTAGGCCTAATTCACACATTTTTCACTGTGTTTATTTGTAGGTACTCATGGAAATTTGTTGTAAACAGGTTATAAACCTCATCAAACCTTATTTTTCCTCTATTATATAAAATATACCTCAAAATATTCAATATCATTCTTCTCACAATTACACTTAGGTAGTCACTTTAATTCTCACTATCTTGTTCAAGACTACCTACAATGACCAACTTAGAAAAGGGGTTTTCATGCATAAAAAATGTGATAATTGGGTATTAGGAGTTAAAATAAGTCTCTAAACACATTCTAAAATGAATTTAATTTACTTATTCCTTTCTTCACCTTCAATTAAACTCAAAACCTATAGAAAACATAGTATTGGCATGTCCATACAAGTGACAGTAAAGAATGACTAGATGGTGAGGAGCCTAGGCAAGTTTAAAACAATTATAAATCATATTATTAGCTAATTTACCACTTTTAGATGAATATAATATCATATCTTCTTCATCTAGTTCATATGAGGGTTTTAGGAGTGTTTTAGGACATTTTGGTTCTTAGTGATGATTCATAAAGGTTATAAATTTAAACTTAGAACCAATTCCACTAAGTTGGAGTATAGGACCCCCATAAAATATACCTAGTTAATTGATGTCCATATATCTTGTATGTATATATTTAAGTGAAGGAAGTTTGCTTCTTGAGCTCTTACTTGCACTCTAGATAGGCTTAAGACAGATTTAGGCAAAAATGGCCAATTTGAGCTATTCTCTATAAAATAATGGTTCTTAACTATCCTCCACTCTAATTTTAAGGATTTAAATTTTATTTTATAGATAATTTTATCATATTATTAATTTAGACACCATTAGGGTTCATGTGTAGTTCTAGGCCTAGTCTACAAGATTGTGTATTTGAGTGTGTGACCACCTCTAAGTGCTTCCCATGGTTATAAGTTCCCTTATTAAGACATTTTTACATCCATTAAGTTCTATACATCATAATATAGTCACTCAAAACTCTATCATTAATTTTTTTACCCTTCATGTACCATGTATATAGGTTGGATTAATTATGGAATGCCCACTATCTGAGATAAAATAGAGGATGTTTCCCCTATTTATTTACTCTGAAGGAGACCTTATCAGCCTGATTTAGGTCATGAGGAAATTTTGAAAAAAATTTAAAATCTTGGTCACCTCTCTTGTGATCTTAACACCACAAACCCTCGATATTAGCTTTTATGACTATGAAAGTGTGTATGGTTGACCGAATATGAGGTTAGAGGCCAATTTGCTTTTTCTTTGCTTTGTATTATTTATCTTTGAGAACCACATATATTTTGATATCATTAATCTAATAATATATTCAACATGTCCATCCCTATTACACCACTATCAACCAGCCAAATTATATGTTTCATTATCCTAGGCTAGTATATAGATAAACTATATGTGTCTATTAGGAATATGAAAGATTCTTGTATGTGTATATCCATGTTTGATTACTGATTTCCATGAATTTACTTTGATTTGAGATTATTAGGCCATTTCACACCTATTTTATCTCATATATACTTTGAAACCATGTATTTACCTTATCACCCATGCACTATAGGTCTGCAAGTTGCTCAAAGTTAATTTAGGCTCAAAGGTATTATGTTTTTTTAGTGTTTTTAGTGAAAACTTGACTAAGTTGGAAGCTCACTTATCATTACCTCCTCTCAACCAAAAAACTCATCTTTTGTCAAGATGTTTCCCTTATGCCTAGGATAAAATAAGTAAACCATCATACTTATCTATACCTCATAATATTTCACCATAAAATGACACTATATAGAGAAAAGTCTTCTTTCAGAGAAGTTAAGGTAAGTATCCCTCTTTGTGACTTTCTTTAACTTGTGAACATGAATCTATGTCTAAATATATGTAATGTCCTCAAAAATATCACAATGATCTTCTCTATTCTCTCAAACCTACTTTAAGTTTTTAATTAGATCTAAACACCTTCAAAGCCCTTTCAACACTACTCTACCCTTTTTTTTATTGACTTCAGACCAATGTTTGAGATTGCATATAGGTGTCATTAAATATAGGACTATGTACTAGGTTATAACCTCATCATCATTATAATAACCTTTTATTGGGTTCATTATTTTTTTTTGAAAACATAGTTAGGTTCAACATTCAAACACCACTATGCTTCCTTTCTTCAAGTTGAAATTAGAGTAGCTTTTAAACCAGTCTGCAGATGGCCCATTTAGGGTTAATTTACTATATCAAGTGTCTTAGACCTCAATTTCCATTACTTTTCTTCTTCAACATAGGATTTAAATTGATAATATGATCAACCATACTCTATGAATTTGAAAATAAGTATATCGTCTTTGATCTAAAGCCACTTACACAAAGACAAACTCTATAACTATGAAAATAAAGTTTTATAGACCACAAGAATTCACCTATAGCATAATAGAGATACTTATATCTATTACTTCATATATACACATTCCAACCAGGTTCAAACCAACATGAAGAGGATTAATATACTCTATAATTCCTCATATAACACTTGGTTCAAATGGATCAATGAAAATAGAGGTTAAAACCAAGGTGTTTGGAATGTATAAGCAGATTAGAGGTGTTTGAATATTAGAGATTGTTCATGAAGAACATACCACTAATCCAAAAACCATGATCATGGAATGATATTTCATGAGTACTACTAACATCCCCTAATTGCACTCAGTCTAACTCTTTTTCTCTTATTTTTACTAAATGAAAACTATTGACCTATTTTGACCTATCCAAAGGATAAATGAGAGAGAAGAACTAGTTTTGATCAAATTTAGTGTTTTTAAATCTAAATGAGCTTAGAAATTAACTATGGGGATCTTAAGATACTTCCTTAAATCCTTCACATGTGCCAAACTAGTTGATAAGTCCATACAACTGTGTATAACTACTTTTTTTAAGTTGATCTCCTTATTTGTACATGAAACCTACAAAATTTTAATTTAAAAACTATCTTATTACATTATCTAATAGTTTTTAAATTATTTTATATCTTGAAACATTTTTCTTCTTGTGAAAACTATAAAATTTCACTAAAATGACCCCAAAAGTGACATAAAAGGTTATGTAAGACAAACAACAAATGTGACCAAAGTGAAAACATATCATGTGACCCCCCAAACTATGTATTAATTTAATTTAGGACCTTTGTGGACATTTCAAACCTAGAATTACCTTATGAAAAATTTTAATATACAAGGGATATTTGACCAACTTTTATTGAAGGTGAAATTTGGTTAACAACACTCTTCACATTTGTATTGATTATAGGATGTTAAACAAGGCAATAATCAAGAAAAGATATATGATACCTATCTCTTTGACTAGATGTGAGGGTAAACATTATTTTTTTAAGATTAATTTATAGTAGGGTATCATCAGCTGAGAATCCAAGATGAAGATATTCTAAAAATAGTGTTCAAAACATGGTATGGGCACTACAAGTTCATAGTGTTACCTTTTGGGTTGAAAAATGGTTATGTAGCATTTATGAATCTCATGAATAGTGTTTTAAGAGATTATCTAGACTAATTTATGTTGTTTTTCCTATATGACATCCTTATATATTCTAAGGATGAGGAAGAACATCTTCAATATCTAGAACTAGCTTATTAGCATTTTTAGAAGCATAAATTGTATGTCAAGTTGTCCAAGTGTACATTTTTTCAAAAGAAAGTGCAATATCTAGGACACTTTATCTCCACAAATAGAATTTTAGTCAATCTAATGAAGATAAGAGCCATAATGGAATGTCTAATGTCTAAGAATGTGTATTTGGTAAGGAGTTTTATTGGATTAACAGGCTATTACATGAAATTTGTTCTAAATTTATCAAAGTTATCTAATCTAGTTACCTCTCTTTATCAAAAGAATTAGAGTTTTATCTAGTTATAAAAGTTTAAGAGAGATTTTCAAGAATTAAAAAGGAAGCTTACTTCAAAACCTGTGCTAAGAGTTCTTAATCTTAATGGTCAGTTCTCAGTGACCAAAAATGTATCTGGAGATGGACTTGGATGATTTCTTATGCAAGATGGTTTAGTTGTAGCATATAAGTCCATAAAATTGAAACCTTATGAGGTGAATTATGTCCCTCAAGATATGGAAATTGATACAATAGTTCATGCCTTACAAGTTTGGAGTCATTATCTATTGGGTAAACCATTTGATCTCAATATTGATAACTTGGGACTCAAATACATTTTCACCCAAATAAATCTAAATTTACATCAGAGATGGTTAAAATTCTTATCTAATTATGATTTTTATATTAACTATATCAAGGGCAAGGATAATAGAGTTTTAGATTCCCTAAGCTATATAAGGGACATAGTAACCATGGCTACTATCAAGAGTACTTTATATGATCAAGTAATCAAAGTATCACCAAGAGATGAATTTTATGATCAGGTCAAGAAAGAATTGTTAGAGAATGCTTAGAATCCCATGTATAAAATATTCAAATTAGAGAGTGATGGTTTTTTTAGGTACAATGGTAGGATGTATATGCTTGATAGAGAGAATCTAAGGAACACATTACTAAAGGAATTGAACAATTCCCCTTATTTAGGACATCTAGGTGTAACCAAGATCATGGATGAGTTAAGACCTCTGTATTTTTGGAAAGGGATTAAGAAGGATGCATTAGATTTTGTGTCTCATTGTTTGTAATTTCAGCATGTGAAATATGAATAAGTCCATCTAATAGGATTGTTATATCCTCATGATATACTAGTTACCATTATCATGAACTTTGTCTAATAGTTGCCATTATCATGGAACCATCAAGATATGATCTTATTTATAGTTAAAAAACTAACTAAGGTAGATCACTTCATACCAGGAAACTTAATAGATGATGCACCTATGTTTATGAAAAAATTAGTGAAAGAGGTGTACTAATTTCATGGATTTATTAAAAAAATCATTTTAGATCAAGATTTGAGAGTGACTTCTAGATTTTTGTTGACTTTAAATTTATCTCTAGGCATGCAATTAAATTTTAGCATTGCATATCACCTAAAAACTAATGGATAGATAGAGAGAGTTAATAAAGTATTAAAATATATCCTTTGAATGTATTTCATGCATTAGCAATACAAGTGGTAAGAGTACCTTCCATTAGTTGAGCTTTCTTACAATAACTCATATCAATCAGCATGGAAGATGGATCTATATGAGGTATTATATGGAAGGAGGTGTACAACACCAATAAATTGTGATATGTTGGAAAATAGGGTAGTCTTTGGACATAAGATGATTATGGAAATAGAATAACAAGTTAGAGCAATCAGGCAGAGGTTGGCTAAGGCCAATGATAAAAATAAAATTTATGCTAGTCAAAGAGAATAATAAGGTAGTTTTTGTTGGTGATAAAGTATTTATGTGTTTTAAGCCTTATAAAAGCTTGATTAAATTTGAGAAGTTAGCTAAACTTTCACCTAGATATGTGTGACACTTAGAGTTTTTGGAAGTGATCAATCCAGTATCATATAGGCTTACATTTACAACATCTTTAGATCTTTTACATAATGTTTTCGATGTGTCATATCTTAAAAAGTATGTCATTTATCCTTCGTATGTGTTCTATTGGAATGTTTTGTAGGTTTTAGATCCCAAGGTGGTCATGATAGAACCAATCAAAAAAATTGACACTCATAAATTTAGTTTGTGTAATAGATAAATATCATAGTATAAGGTCTAGTGAGACCAATATTCTAAAGATAATGCCACTTGGGAGGATTATGATGATTTTTATAGGCTATTTCCACATTTTTTTAATTTATATATTTTTGGATATTATTTTATTTTCTACTAAATGATTTTTAAATTTAGAACTTGTGTTTGAATAAGTGTCATTAAGATGATGATCAGCTTTAGGGGGAAGGATGTCACATCCTATTTTTTCTATAAACCTAATAACCTATTTTATTAATCAATTTTATGGTTATTATTTCATAAATTATTGTTATAGTTAAGTTAGATTTCATATGATGATTTTTAGATAGTTATATGTTTCTTAATTTACATGATTATTAAATGTAAAGTTAGTTGTATTTGCATATTATGTACATGATGATCATGTTTGTTTAGTTTATTATAGTAGTATACCATGGAAATATATTATTTTAGGATAACTACCTTCATTATTATGAGGTGGATGTAGGATAGACCCATCCCTTAGAATGTGATAGTGGGAGGGCATCATCAGATAGGGTGGTATAGATGGAGGCATTGGGGGATGATATATTAAAGACTAAGAACCTACACACACCATGATAGATTAATGTGCTTTGATCAATGTTTGATTTAAATAGCTTTTATTATGTCTTGATATGATAATATGTTATCTGCATTTAATGACTGCTAATATTCTTGTAACTATGATATTGATTGTTGTTTGATATATTTATGTTTACATATTTAGATTGTCTCGTATGATGATGTTGCTTTGAAAATTAATTGAATCCACATGTCTTTAATATGTTTTTCTACTATCTTTAGGTATAATGGAATGTTTTTGTAATAGTATCTTATTTGTAATACCTTGTTAAGTAACATAATTACATGTTTTTTAAGTTAATTAAACTCAGCATTGTCTATATGATTAGCAAAAGAGTTAGTTGATTGGTAACTAAACACTAGTGTTATGCTAAATTAATGTTATTATAGTTAGGAATAATCTTTTGCTAATTCATTTTGACAAATGAATATGTTAATGATTGAAGTGGTCTTTAATAAGTCATTACTTTTTCTATAGCTATTTGGGGTTATGGTAACATGTAAGAGAATAAAATGAAAAGAGAAGAGGCCTAAGAGGACATGACTCAACACAATAGAGAAAGAGGAAGAGAAAGGTTAGATAAATTTTGGTGAAGGGATTGTTATTTTTCATACCTAAAACTTCATCATTGGGTTAGTTTTGTAATTAAATTCATATTGGTTTGTACTAGTTAAATCCATAGAGATTTTTATGGTTAAGCGTCTTGTTTTATTATTTTGAAGATGTGTAAAAACTAGGTTATAAGCTTGATGCTACAAATGGATCGACTATACATAGAACTAGGTTTATGAATTAAAAAATAATTATTTTGAATGGCCATGGTATATAACTCTTTTCTATGTATATATAAAATATTGAGCTCCATTTAAGAAAAAATTTGTGTATTTTATTATCATGAATTTAAACACTAGGTTTATTTGACCCAAGTGAAGGCTCAACTAGGTTTATATAAACTGAATTTAGTCATTTGAAATTTTTTGGATTATTTCCCTTATTATTTGAATGTTTACTTGAGTTTAATAATTATTAGTTTAAGTTAAAATTAAAACCCAAAATTAGAGTTTGATTGTGTATGATGTTGTTTTGGATATAATAGCATATAAATTTCATTTATATGACTTACCTGAGAAAAAATATACATATACACAGACATGTATATATAATATACAAGACTTTAGTGACTCGTTATATATATATATATATAGACACACACACACACACACACACAATCCAATTAAAGATTGTGGCATTTATTTATATATATTTTTGAATAAATTTGAGATCGAAACATATAATGGGGAGTTGGTTGGTTATATGTTTAATATAAATGAGGCCAAATATATAAATACTATAGTATAGATATTATTTTGGAATCATGTAACATGCATTAATATTTATATTAAACATGGAATTACTTCTTGCAAGTCATATAAGGTATACATTTGTTACTGATGTTTTTAATATATCTTAATATAGATATGGATATGGTATAGATTTATCAAATCAGTAGGAGAATAAATATATTCATATCCACCTTAAATTTAACTATATTTACTTATATTTGGATGGGTTTGTAATAGGATTATGTGCATATGGATCCATATTTTCCTTTATATATAAATTAGTTTATTTATAAACATGGTTGAGTTTATATATTTAGGACTAATTAAATCATGATATACAAATTGTGGATTTTTACGTATAATGATTTTTGAACTCAATCAAAATACCATATTTTTAAATGTCTTCATATAACATATAGACTTTACTAAACCATAATTCTGAATAAACAAGTTATACATGATACCTCTAGATAATGGCTAAAGATTTTATCTATTGAGTGTATATTGTATAATTAATGTTTTTTATTTTATTTATCTATAATATTTATCTTTATTAGTTGAAATATATGGATATATATAGTATTTTTTTTTTGTTCACTTGTACAAATCTAGATATAAGTGTACCATATTTAGATATGCATATGTTGGGTCCCTAGATTGGTAAGTAAAGGATTCATGCAAATAAACATCCACATAAGTGCAAAGGAATCATTTTGTGTAGTGGTTAGACCTTTTTCATTTTAGTGCTAGGTGGAAGGTGTAGTGTATATCTTGTGCCAGCTGGAAGGTGGCCAACTAGCTCCTAGATATAATTATACCATATTTAGATATACATATGTTGGGTCCCTAGATCATTAAATAAATGATTGATTCCAACATAACATCCACATAGGAGTGAAGGAATAATTTTTTTTAATGGTTAGAGCTTTGTCATTTTGGTGCTAGGTGGAGGGTACAATGTATATCTTGTGCCAGCTGGTAGGTGGATATCTATCTCTTAGATTTTTAGGGAATCTTATAGGATTTGGTAAGACATAGAATCTATAGTGAAAACTTTTCAAAGTCATATATCTATTAGGAATGATCACCAAAGTTCCATCTCGGCACTCAATGTGCACATTCCACCATTGCAAAGATGCTCCTGAAGGCTATTTAAAGAGCTCAAGCTAGATTGTTTAAAGGGAGATGAGGATTTTTAGAATAACTCTAGTGAAATTAATCCTAGATAGACATTGTTTAGATATCCATTAGGCTTAGGAATATAATGGAAGCCAAGAAGGCTCCATTTGTAAGTACCCAAGCTCACCTGTGAGCCTCTAGGTCATTAACTAGTAATAGTTGAGCATATACTCTGTTATGCATGTTATGAACTCTATACTCGATAATGAACCTTGGTTAATGATGAAGACTATTGCATTAAATTATACTCTCTTTGGTTTATTTGTCCTTATGAATTGTTAAGGGAATATGCATGTAGGTAATGTTTTACTTTCAATACAATTATGTTAATTAGTAGTTAAGAAATTTCTCTAATTTGATTCATTAATAGATTCACTTTAATAAAAGGTGATGTCATCATAAATTTGTATAAAGAATAAATATAGATTTTTAGCCAAGTGTTAATTAAATTCTAATTCCATGGAACAACTAGCCCAACATAAGCCCTAGTTCCTTCTCAACTACACTTCAAGGAAGTACATAAGGCTTGTGACTTATGTACATTGATGTTGGCATAGACAAGTGTTCAAATATTGAGCATAAAGGGAGTATCCCATTATTGCACCTAGTTATAATAGATTGAGAATTAACTAAATATAAATTTGTGCTCTTTTATAAAACATTTTGGATTTGTTGTCAAGACTCATGTTGAATTTTGTTGCTATGATGGTAAAATAGAATGATGTACCAACTTTTTCTCAAAAACATTGAAAACTAGTTTTAATAGGTGGAATATATATTTACACTGAGGCATCTAACCTATTAAGTACAAAATCCAATAAAATAGGGTTATAAGAATCTAGATGATGTTTTATATGAGTTGTTTTTCTATGAATTGCCTAAGCCTGTGTATAGGCAATTGACTACATATTCAACCCATAGAAGAAAAAGCTATGGATAACACTATGACTAGATGAGGGGGAACCTAGAGAGGCTTGAGACCCTAGATGCTAATTGGAATAGAGTAATGGATAAATGGTGGTAAGGATCTCTAAATAGTTACATACTTGAGTCACAGTCTCAACATATTCATGCCCTAAGGAAGCAGAGTATCAGTTTTTATGTAACCCTAAAGGCATGTTTGTGAAATAATTTGGTATAGGGCTTAAAAAGCTAATGGTGTATTAAAATTTTGAAAATTTGGGGATGTAATGATAAAATAATTTTACATATGAGCTACATAAAAGGGGATAAGGGGATGTGTAAGTGAGGAACAATGGAAGTGGAAGAGAAAATTGACAACCGAGAGCTCATAAGATAAACCTATAATAAGATATGGTGCCAACTGATGGAATATCTAGAACCTTTAGTGGTGATTTGGTTGGTTATATTTTTACTATAAATGAGGATAAATATATAAATACTATAGTATAAATATTATTGTGTAAGCCTGTAGCATGCATTAATATTTATATTAAACTTGGAATTACTTCTTACAAGTCATATAAGGTATAAATCTATTATTGATGTTTTTAATATATCTTAATAAAGATATGGATATGGGATATATTTATCAAATTATTAGGATAATAAATGTCTTCATATCCACCTTAAATTTAAATATATTTACTTATATTTGGATGGGTCTGTAATAGGATTATGTGCATATGGAGAGCATTTTCCTTTATACAGAAATTAGTTTATTTATAAACATGGCTGAGTTTATATATTAAGGACTAAGTAAATCATTATATATAGATTTTGGACTGTTGGGTATAATTATTTTTTAACTCAATCAAAATACCATATTTTTAAATTCTTGCATATAATATATAGACTTTACTAAACCATAAGTCTAAATAAACAAGTTATGCATGATACCTCTAGATAATGGATAGATATTTTATTTATTGAGTGTATATTATGTAATTAATGCTATTTATTTTATTTATTTATATAATTTAGCTTGATTAGTTGAAATATATGGTAAAGAATTATGATTTGTTTACTTAGTACAAATATAGATATAAGTGTACCATATATAGATATACATATGTCAGATCCCTAGATCATTAAGTAAAGGATTCATTCCAATACGATATCCACATAAGTATGAAGGAATCATTTTTTTTAGTGGTTAGACCTTTTTCATTTTGGTGATAGGTGGAGGGTGTAATGTATATCTTATGCCAATTGATAG
Organism: Torreya grandis; assembly: GCA_037957365.1. Taxonomy (NCBI): domain Eukaryota; kingdom Viridiplantae; phylum Streptophyta; class Pinopsida; order Cupressales; family Taxaceae; genus Torreya; species Torreya grandis. The sequence continues at coordinate 262,584 of JARHVA010004615.1, read as the reverse complement.
GTGGCTAACTAGCTCCTAGATATAATTATACCATATTTAGATAAACATATGTTGGGTCCCTAGATCATTAAGTAAATGATTCATGCCAACAAAACATCCACATAGGAGTGAAAGAATCATTTTTTTAATGTTTATATATTTGGCATTTTGGTGTGAGGTGGAGGGTACAGTGCTTATCTTGTGCCAGCAAATAGGTGGATAACTATCTCCCATATTTATAGGGCATCTTCTGGGATTTGGAAAGACATGGTAGATATAGTGTAAACTTTTCAAAGTCATGGATCTAGTAGGAATGATCACCAAAGTTCCATATCGACACTCAACATGTACATTCCACCTTTGCAAAGATGCCCTTGAAGGCTAGTTAAAGAGCTGAAGCTAGATGAATAAAGGGAGATGAGGATTTGTAACAGATCTCTAGTGAAATGAATCCTAGTTAGACATTTTTTAGATATCTATTAGGCTTAGGAATAACATGGATTCCAAGAAGGCTCCATTTCTAATTACCCAAGCTCACCTATGAGCCTCTAGGTCATTAAGTAGTAAGAGATAAGCATATACTCTATTATGAATGTTATGAACTCTATACTCTATAATGAACTTTGGTTAATGATGAAGACTTTTGCATTAAATTATACTCTATCTCATTTGTTTATCCTTGTGAATTATTAAGGGAATTCACATATAGGTAATTTTTTACTTTCAATATAATTATGTTAATTAGTATTCAAGTAATTTCTTTGGTTTTCTTCATTAATGGAGTCTTTTTAATAAATGGTGATGTCATTATAACACTATATAAAGAATAAATATAAATTTTGAGCCAAGTGTTAATTAAATACTCATGTCATGGCACAACTAGCCCAACATATGCCCCATTTCCTTCTCAACTACACTTTAGGTGAGTGTATAAAGCTTGTGACTTGTGTAGATTGATGCTAGCATAACTAAGTGTTTAAATATTGAGCACAAAGGGAGTATCTCATGTGTGCACCTAGTTTTAATAAATTTATAATTAACTAAAGACAAATTTATGCTCTTTTCTACAACATTTTGGTTTTATTGTTGAGACCCATGTTGAATTTTGTTGCTACAATGGTGAAATAGAATGATGTACCAAATTTATCTTGAAAACATCAAAAAACTAACTGGTGGAACATATATTTTCATTGAAGCTGTTTCTATGCAAAATTGCTTTCTACATTCAAAGAAGAAATAAGAAACTAAAAGAAATGGTCAAGGCTAGAAGTACCTGATAAAGTCGTGCGCACCGAAATCAGACGTTGGAAGATTCTCCTCTTTGGCTGTGGAGGAATGACACCTGTGAAGAAAAGGCTAAAACACGGAAAAACGTTAGTCAAAGATATGGTGGGCTGTCAGGCGAACGCCCGATCCCGAAAGTACGAAGACTTCCTAGAAGGATATCAACCCACTGATAAAAAAGTAGAATATTAGACGAAAGTAGATGATAATGACAGAAATAAATGATAGAAAATAAAGTGCGTACCTGATATGCAGCACTGTTCTGCACAGTCACCGGCGTCGGTTGAGGTGCCGTCGGTTGGGGTAGTGACCGGCGTCGATAGGGGCAGGTTCTGGACAGAGTCTGAATAGGATCGAGACAGGGTCTGAGAGAGTCGGGACAGGCTCTGGGCAAGGTCGGGACGAGGTTTAGACAGAGTCGGGACAGGGTCTGATAAGGTCAGGTCGGGTTTGGACAGAGTCTGAGAGAGTCAGGACAGGGTCTGGGCAAGGTTAGGTCAGGTTTGGACAGAGTCTGGGGGTTTTAGTCTAGACAGAGGCAGGGATATAAATGAGAGATACTGGGTCTGTGGTTTGAAGAATCGAGATGATAGAACTGATAAACAAAGAATAACTAAGAAGAAATAAAACAAACAGAATAAATACTTACCTGCTAGAAGACACGATGAAAGCCATAGTTGAAGTTGTCTGTGCAGTGCCAGATTGAATGCAGATTGGTTGATGTCGGAGAGTGGGTTGATGCTGAGAGTGTTGATCACGAGAGTGTTGATGTCAGAGTTTGCAGGTTGATTGAATGATTGCTCAGGTTTTGATTGATTAGCAAAAAATGGTTGAATTATGTTCGGGATGGTTGGCGGAGGCTGATGAAGGCAAGGGACGGTTTGAGAGATGGTTTGACAACCGTTTCGGGAAACTGAATGATAAATGGTAACGGATAACGATAAGGTGACCGACGTCAGCAGGATTGCCGACGTCGGCTGATAAGTGACTGACGTCGGTGACATCGGCTGGGAAAAGACCGTCGTCGGCAGATGTATAATGGGGATAGAGTCTAGCTTTAGCTCTGTGCTCATTTTTACATGCTACCAGGGTCAAGGTTGGTGAAACAAGTGATCGACAAGGGTTAAATAGGCGAAGAAGAATAAGACGGGGAATGACCAGGGGAGTCGACACAATTTTGGTGTCTACATTTGCCCCTTTTTGTCTTGTTGGTTGTTCTAGACGAACTGCAAGACAAAAATAGGAGTGATTGCCCCAGGTGAGGGATAAGGTTGATTTCGTCTTTTTGGTTGTTCGAATGAACTGCAAGACAAAAATAGGAAGCGAAATGCCCCGAGTAAGGATAAGGTATTCCCCCTCAAAGCAGGAGTCAAGGGAAGGGAACCGGGAATCAGGTGCTGATTTGATAAAGAGTGGATGAAAAAGGGGTGAGGGTGAACGCGGCAAAGGTCGTGATTGTGCGCATACCACTGCACGAGAGGGTTAGGTCAAAGTGTCACAGGTCAAGGGTCAAGGAGTGCCAAAATTGAAGTAATCGGGCCCCAGCATTTGGTCGTCTGCTGATCGGGTCATTTAATCTAAGCTAAAGCTCTAAATAGTCATCGTGTTCCAGGTATCCTGGGCTCAGGAAGTGCTCTTAGAAACACGAAAAAGTCACAAGTAGTGTGGATCAATTAGCTTGCGATCCTATACTTGTGAGGGTCAAAAGGTCTGCACACAATTCTGCTAACCAGTCATGAGGTAGCATACATGCAAAAACAACCAAGGCAACAGTGTCTTGGAAGTGATCAAGGTCGGAGGAGATAGGCATGATCTCTAATGGTTGGTGGTCGATGGATGGATGAATGGATGAAAGGATGCGGCCGAGCTAACCCCAGAAGACCCCATGTCAACTGAGTGCTACCTACATAGCCCTGGTGATAGGGCCTCAGGCCGATGTAGTTCTCCCTAAAAGGGAGGAAGGGTCAAAGGGATGGAAATGGTCTTGGTCGAGGGCAAAGTTATGGTTAAAAGAAGGCAAGAAGGTTTGTCCATCAGAGAGACGAACAAACGAGAATGGTCAAGCTAACCCCAGAAGACAGTCGTGTCAACTGAGTGCTGCCTACATAGCCCCTGTGGAAGGGCCTCAGACCAATGTAGTTCAGACAAAGGGTCCAAGTGGTAGACAGGTGGTTAAAATGGTTGATAGATTGGTCATGGTTATGATGAAATGACAAGGAAAAAAAAAGATGTTGCAGCGTTTTCCAAATGGTGTATTCTGCAACATTGGTTAATGGGTTTTTCATCCCTAGAAATATTCCATATTCGTGATGGATGTATGCTAAAAATGAAGTGAGGTTTATTTATGCGTCAGCAAGTATTGGTTTATGCTGAACATAAATTGCAGCGGGTCGATAGTTTCCATGTGTATTGGTGTCCATAGCAACTAAGGTGAATAGGCAATGGGAGTGGTTTAAAGAGAGAGTTGAGCTAAGTCGATTGACACGTGATGAAGGTGAATGTGACCAAAGTGTAGAAGAAGTGAAAAGCATATTGCTCTTTCATTGACAAGGACCAAAAAGATAGCATAGATAGGGGTTATGAGAACCAAGAGCCCCATTCATGCGTGACATCGTTGACCATAGTTATGTTAGAGCGGTAATCAAATCACTTAGACATTAAAGTGAGCTCGAAGTCCCTTGAGCAGGTGATAGGAGGAGGAAAGAGGGTAACCCGTTTTAAGAGCAGAGATAACTATGCCCCTTTTTATAGGAGACCCTGAGACAACTATAAGTCAAGTCCATGACTCATTTTTTTTTTTTTTTTTTTTTCTTTTTTTTTTTTTTTGAAGGTGAACTGATCGATGCAGGAAGTCCACAAAGAGATGTCATTTGTTTGGTGGTCAGTTTGTGAAGCTGATCAATGCGAGAAGCTTCTAAAATAGTGTTGTTTATTGCCAGAGTAGTCATAGCCATCCTTCGAGGGAGTGGTCTAGATTTTTGTTTAATATAAGGGCGTTTGAATAGCTGTCCTTCGAGGGAGCAGTCTATTAATTACAGCAATGATAATACAGCTATCCTTCGAGGGAGCAGTCTATTTTTTTGAATTTGATATTGATATAGTGACCATGGATATGTTTTGACATGTTGATTTTGATTTTACAGAAATGTGAGTCATGGACAAGACTGTAGAAGTTTAAGGACTCCCTTTTATTAGGACAAAGCATCCATACATCATAAAAGGGTTATAGGAATTGTTAAGAGGAATAGGGTTGAAAGGAAGGAGGACTAAGAGGAACGGGGATTGCTCAAGGGATGAGCCCAAGTTAAGTGTCAAGTGGACGAATACTCGACTAGCAGTAGAACGGTCGCAGATGCAACGCATTAAGAGGCTCAGGTTCTGGTCGTCCATCAAGAGAAGACAGACAGAAAGTCCCTGATCCATACTTGTGTGTGATAATAAAAAGGTTCGAGCCAATTAGGAGCAAACTTGCCCCATTTGCCTCTTTCCAGATTGGTCAGGTGTTGATTGATGAGTGGATGTGAAGTTGGTTGATATGGTTGTTGATTGATCGAGGCTGGTTGAATATTTTGATAAAAAGATTGGTCAATGTTTGGGTGAGATTTGGTCATGTGATAGTTGGTCAATGGTAGGTCGAGGGTTGATTGGTTGGTATTTGGTCTTTGGTTGGGTCGAATGTTTGGTTGAGGTTGGGTTAAATGTTTGGTTGCTAGTCTGGTTGAGGTTAAGTTGAAAGAGTGATTGATATGTGGTCGAGACTGTGTTGAAAAGTTGGTTGAAGTTTGGATAAAGGTTGAATTCCCCCAGCGGCTAGGGAGAATTTTTGACGGATTAGTTAAGGTCGATTGAGGATTAGTGGTCAGATGGACTGTGTTGATGTCGAATAAAAGGGTTAAAGGTGGTGAAGGGACCCTAGTCTGTCGTGGAGATCCCGATTTAGATGACGAGGTTGGAGAGGTATGGGTCGGTGTTGATAATTTGTCAAAGGGGTGGTCAAGAGGATCCTTGGTGAGAAGGGTGTCCTTTTTCTGGTGGTGACGAATGATAGCTTTAAGAGTGCAAAAATGCTCGGTGTCATGTCCCGAAGTGTGATGATAATGACAGAATTTAGAGTTATCGAACCAAGATGGTTTTGATCTGAGAGTTGATGAGTGGGGTGGTGTTGAAGGTTTGTTGATAACGTGGTCGAGAAGAGAGGTGTCATTCTCCAAACATTGGTGAATGACGACCTTGAGGGCATGACAATGCTCCATGTCGTGCCCAGGCGTGCGATGATACGCACAAATGCAAGTGTCATCGAACCATGGTGGTTTTGGTCTGAGAGAGTGATATGGTCTAAGAGGCGGGAGATAGAGACGAGAGGACTGCAACAATTGCCGTAAGAGCAAGGCATATGAACCTACTAACGGGTCGGGATGTTTTATTGCAGAGAGGGTTGGTGACATTGGTTTGCGAGGTGTAAGAGGTGTTGGTTGATGGTTTGAAGGAGGTATAAGTCTGACGGGTTGATAGAATAATGGAGGTGACTTACCTCTGTGAAGTATGGGAGTGGGAAGCACTCCGAGTAAAGTAGACGGATGTGGGCCCAAGATTGAAGGTAATGACGAAGATAGGGGAGGAGGCCTCCGGTGTGGTTTAGTAGCCTTCTTTGGTTTGGGTTGAGGGCCACCTTTGTGCGAGGCGAGATTAGATGTGGGGCGAACACCAAGAGGTTTAATCTCTTTGGGCATGATGGACACCTGCGCGGGTTTGGATTTAGATGTGGACGGTTTTTATCTCAATGGAGAAGGGATTAAAGGTGTGGGCTCTTTAAGTGGAAAGAGCTCTGGAGTAGTCATGGCTTTTGTGTGTGGTTGGGGAGTCAAAAAGGTATGATCATCTATAGATGATAAAAAGAATGAAGGCGAGGCAGCTGGTGTTGATGTGGTCAAAGCGTCCTCCAATATGGGAGAAGTCGATGGAGGACAAGTAGGAGAAGAAAGTTCTTCACCATGTGGAGGAGGTATAGGGGAAGAAAGGTCTTCCACTTGTGAAAAAGGTTGGTCAGGGATAAGAGAAAAGATAGTGTCGACCGTGTGTATATCATGGTCTTGAGGGTCATTGATCATGGTTTGGATGTTGTCTTGAGTAGGCGGGTGATTAGAAAGGGGTTGCTTGAAGATGTCAAGGTTTTGGTTAGGCGGTGCATTCGGGTTATCCAAGATGAGATCCCCCTTGTCTAGCATGTCCTGGACGATGTTTTTGAAAGTTTGATAGTGATCCATGTCATGGCCTTTGACACGGTGATAGTTGCAAAAGTGGTTTTCCCTGTACCATGCAGGGATAGGTGTTGAGGGGTCGAATTGATGTGGTCAGATTGGAGGGAGATTGAGGACCCCCTATTTGACGAGTTTATCCAAGACAGAGGCATATGACTCCCCAATTGGAGTGAATTGACGCTGTAAGGATTGACGTTGAAAATGTTTATTGATGTAGTCTAATGTTGAAGATGATGATCGGTTGGTTATTGTTGAATATGATGGTCTAAAGATGACAGTGTTTGCCGACCCCTTGGATTGAGAGTGGGCAGAAGAAGGTCTGGAAGAAGAATGGTCATTGGTTCTTGTGTTAGTGTTACACAATTTGACCTTATCTTCTTCAATGGCACAGAGTTCAAGCTTTCGGGCCATGGTGAAGGCCTCGTCAAAAGTGTGGAATGTTTGAACCCGCAAGGTGGACGAGATGTGACTGACACATGCTCGGGAAAAGAGCTCAATGAGCTCGGGTTGAGGCAAGGAGAAGGAGAGCTGATTAATCAAGCTTCTCCAACGGGCGACAAAATCGGCTATGGATTCATCGTCAAATTGCCTAATAGAGTAAAGGTCTGTGATCGAAACTTGTTTAGTGATATTGATTGAGAAATGGTCAACGAATAGTTGGGCGAGTTGAATGAATGAAAAGATAGAGTGTCTGGCAAGAGAACTATACCAGTCAAGGGCAGGGCCAGAAAGTGACATAGGAAACGTGCGTAGAAGTAACGCATCGTCGTGGGCAATAAGATAACAGGCATGTCTAAATGCCCGTAGATGTTGTTGTGGGTCTTCCTTACTCTGAAAGAAAGTGAATTTAGGAAGCTCCCAATGGTTAGGGTATGGTCGGATAGGGACAGAAGGGTGGATGGGCTCGTTGCAAATTTGGTCATATGACAAAGTATTGCTTGAACCGGAAATGGAAGCTTTGAGACTGGACATTTTATCCATCAGCATCTTGATAAGATCTGCTGACGGATTGGTGGGTTGAGCGCCCCCTAAGTTGTAAGGCGCTTGGAAGAGGCTAGAGGAGGCGTGCGACATAGTCGATTGTACAATGTACGGATGACTAGTCGCAGGGGCAGAAGTAGAGGTTAAGTGTGGTTAGGTTATGAAGGTAGAAGGCATAGGCTGACTAGATACCACCAAAGGAGGTTATGTGACGGCATTGACAAAGGGCGTGGTAGGCACTCCTGCATATATAGGTGTAAGAGTGTGTGGGGTCGAGACAATCAAGTTCTGGTATAATGTAGAACTTGGTTGAATTGCAGGTGGTTGAGGGGGTAACGAAACCTCGATGGAGGTTGGTCTAAAAATAGACGAGGAGGCCAAACTTTGCGTATAGGCCATGGTCAGGTTAATGGTTGAGGTGAAAGGCTGAGTCATAAAAGGTTGGGTGGCGAACGGTGTGGATGTCGTCACCACGTCGCCCGAAAGGTCCCGCATTGGGTTTCTCACGAGATAGTTTTGGAGGGCTGCGGCATTGAGGTCCAAGAATCTTGCAAAATCTTGGTCCCCTTCTAGAATGATAGGTGTCTGGGTTGGAGATAGTCTAGTAGGAATTCTTTCGGTCTTCGAGTAGAACTCCATTATATGATTGTTTATAGACGGGGTAGGCAAAAGCGATTGATGGCTAGCGTGGTCAAGAAGAGCCTTGGTTTGACTACGTGTCAGAACCATTCAAGGCAAGAAAGAACGTCCTCACAAGCTCAAACAAGCAGATAAGAACTAAAAAGAAGATGAAGACACAAGCAGATCCTAAAACCCTAGAAGTAAATTATTAGGATTATAGTGGCTTATGCCTTAGAATGTGTGTAGTGGAAGGTTGGTTTTGTGAGTCAGGTCCTAGAAGAAGCAGTCTATGGATGGTTTTAGGTTTTGTTATGGTGCTGAAGAAGTCTGTGTTAGGGTCTGGTACGCGGCCTGGTGCTAAGGAGCAAGCTCCCCTCACTTCACGATTCCAGTGGTTAGCTAGTTTCGCTTAGCCAAAATATACCTCGCCTAGAGTTTAGACTCCGCCAGAGAATGGAGTGGGCTTCCCCCTTGGTGATGAAATCCAAGTAGGGTCACCGAGACGGGTAAGGTATCCGCTGGGGGATGAAATCCCAGTCGGGCCTTGTCTCAAGTAAGTTAAAATGTTTATTTTGTGCAGGTGGTTTGGTCGTGTAACATCAAGTGTCTAGATTAATTCAATATGCGGTTTAATTACTATGTGTGGTCTAAAATATGCAGGCAATCAGAAATGAATGCAAAGTGTTTTAATGCCCAAGTTGAAATGTTTGTTCGTATGAAGACGAATGGAGAAAGAGTCGAAGAATATGAGTTTTAGCTAGTCTAGAAGTGCAAGAAAGAAAGAAATGTTCATTTTAGTCCTGCTTATGATGTCGTTTAAGAAGAGACGAAAGGAGGTGAAAAGGAAGAAACCTAATGCACCTATATGAACGAAAGAAAGAAAGAACCCAAGGAGGACCTAGGGTCCCACCGGGCGTGCCAGAATGTTTCTATGCAAAATTGCTTTCTACATTCAAAGAAGAAATAAGAAACTAAAAGAAATGGTCAAGGCTAGAAGTACCTGATAAAGTCATGCGCACCGAAATCAGACGTTGGAAGATTCTCCTCTTTGGCTGTGGAGGAATGACACCTGCGAAGAAAAGGCTAAAACACGGAAAAACGTTAGTCAAAGATATGGTGGGCTGTCAGGCGAACGCTCGATCCCAGAAGTACGAAGACTTCCTAGAAGGATATCAACCCACTGATAAAAAAGCAGAATATTAGATGAAAGTAGATGATAATGATAGAAATAAATGATAGAAAATAAAGTGCGTACCTAATATGCAGCACTGTTCTGCACAGTCACCGGCGTCGGTCTCTGTGGTGCCGGCATCGGTTAGGGAAGGTGCCGACGTCGGTTGAGGTGCCATCGTCGGTCGGGGTAGTGACCGGCGTCGGTAGGGGTAGGTTCTGGACAGAGTCTAAACAGGATCGAGACAGGGTCTGAGAGAGTTGGGACAGGCTCTGGGTAAGGTCGGGATGAGGTTTAGACAGAGTCGGGACAGGAACTGATAAGGTCAGGTCGGGTTTGGACAGAGTTTGAGAGAGTCAGGACAGGGTCTGGGCAAGGTCAGGTCGGGTTTGGATAGAGTCTGGGGGTTTTAGTCTGGACAGAGGCAGGGATATAAACGAGAGATGCTGGGTCTATGGTTTGAAGAATTGGGATGACAGAACCGATAAACAAAAAATAACCAAGAAGAAATAAAACAAACAGAATAAATACTTACCTACCAGAAGACGCGATGAAAGCCATAGTTGAAGTTGTCTATGTAGTGCTGGATTGAATGCAGATTGGTTGATGCCGGAGAGTGCGTTGATGCTGAGAGTGTTGATTGTGAGAGTGTTGATGTCAGAGTTCGCAGGTTGATTGAATGATTGCTCGGGTTTCGATTGATTAGCAAAAAATGGTTGAATTGCATTCGGGATGGTTGGCGGAGGCTGATGAAGGCAAGGGACGGTTCGAGAGACGGTTCGACAACCATTTTGGGAAACTGAATGATAAATGGTAATGGATAACGGCAAGGTGACCGACGTCGGCAGGATTGCCGACGTCGGCCGATAAGTGACCGACGTCGGTGACATCAGCCAGGAAAAGACCGTCGTCAGCAGATGTATAATGGGGATAGAGTCTAGCTTTAGCTCTGTGCTCATTTTTACATGCTACCAGGGTCAAGGTTGGTGAAACAAGTGATCGACAAGGGTTAAATAGGTGAAGAAGAATAAGACGGGGAATGACCAGGGGAGTCGACACGATTTCGGTGTCTACAGAAGCATCTAACTTGTTAAGGACAAAATCCAATAAAATGTATTTAGACAACCAATATGATGTTTTATATGAGGTATTTTTTTGAGTTACTTGAACATGCATATAGGTGGTTGACTGCATATTCAACCCATAGAAGAAAAATTTATGGATAACACTATGATTGAATGGAGTGCCTAGAGAGGCTTGAGACCTTGGATGCTAATTTGACTAGAGCAATGGATAAATGGTGGTAAGGAGCTCTAAATACCTATATACTTGAGTTCACAGTCTCAACATATTCATGCCCTAAGGAAGTAGAGTATCAATTTTTATGAAACCCTAAAGACACGTTTGTGAAATAATTTGGTGTAGAGCTCAAAAATCTAATGGTGTATTATGGTTTTGAAAACTTGGGGATGGAAGGATAAAATCCTTTTGCATATGATCTACATAAAAGGTGAGAAGGGGATGTGTAAGTGAAGAACAATTGAAGAGGATGAGAAAATTGACACCAGAGAGCTCATAAGATAGAACTTTAATAAGATATGGCTCTAATTGATGGAATATATAGAACCTAGAAGTGATGATAGAACTCATAATGAGCGGGAATGGCATGGGGAAAGATCTCTTAAAACACACTAGTATGAAGATGTGAGATATAATGAATCAATAGATTAAGCTCAACACTTGATAGGTGTGGAATTTTTTGGGTTCCTACATAATTTAGTGACTATAGATATGCTTGATGCACCTACCCACTTTAAACCTATGACACATACTCATGCACTAGATCCCCCATTTGAAGAATGTATATAAAATTAATAATTAACTCTACTGATGACTTAGATATTCAAAATTTTATAGACTTGGATTATAACTTTATGATTGAATAGATTATTCCATACAAGGAGGTCAGGACAACTACCTCTATACCATTGGGTTCTAGCTCACCACAACAAAAATTGAATACAAGTATATGAACTTAGTAAATATCACTAACACAAGGTGGTAAATAACCTATAAGATGTGTTCTAACACCATAATCAACTAGTATAGTACCATTGACATCAACTGCACTAGTAGTAATAATAGGACCAACACCTAACCTAGTGGCTAGAGGCATTGGAGGACCACCACCAAGATAGGCATGGAGGGGACAAGTTCCCTAAATATTAGATACCCCCATACAAAATCTACTATGAAATGCTTATGCACCTACTAGAGTGTTGTGGTATGGAGAATGTTGTAGAACATGTGTTGAAGTGTGAACTATAGTGGTGTGTATGGGGAATAACCTAATTGGAGTGTAAGTCTACCTAGTTTGTGACCACTTTACTTGATCACACCCATATTTGGTATAATAAAGTTTATCCTAGCTAGGCCATGGTGGACTATGATACCCTAAAATATTCATTATTTAAGGAATTTGAAATTCTAGAGTTTGAATAATAGAGCATCACCACACAAAAATAGATTACCAAAGGACTCTCAGAGAGTGTGCACCTATATTATTCAAGGTTTAAAACTCTCCTATCAAATCTCCCATATGATATTCACCCTTCCCAACATGCACAATGGTTTATTGGGGGATTACTCATACCATTCCAAAGAGGGCTTTCCATGAAGACTTTTACAAACCCTCAACAAGAATTTGAAACTACACTTAGATTTGAGGCAATCAAATGTAAAAATAATAGGATCAACCCATTTATGGAAGCATATATTGCATCTATGGCCTCCCAACTCTAGAAGTATACCTCTAGCTCATTACATGACATTATAAGTGGACTATGGTATGTTGACTATGAATTAAAGGGCCATAATAGGACTAAAATCCCATGGAGCAATGTACAAACTCTAATCCTAAGTTGTAAAGTCTATCTAGAGGCACATGATGTCCAAAAATTCCCTTTATTACAATGCACCATCCAAGTCAACACAACCATCTATTGTCAGTTGTGAGATGTCTACCCCCATACCAATATTGATTACTAGGTGATTGATGAAATGTGTGAGAACATAAAAAGTGGTGCACATTAGGCCAATGTAGTAATTAGAGGGAAAGAAAACCAAGGTAATGAGGGCTATGACTAACATAACACAAGTTTTAGAATGTATTAAGGTGTTAGAGGGTGGGGTAGAGAATACAGTGGTGGAAGGTTCCCACCACACTCATGTTATAAGTGTGGCTCAATAGAGCACTATCATCATGACTACCCTACACATCCCATATGTGGTTATTATCGAGGTTCCCATAAGGTTGAATAATTCCCTAACCTATATAAAATGTTGACCCAAAGCATACTTGGTACAGATAAGGGTGCAAAAATGATCAAGCATGAGTATAAAATGGAAAAATTAACATTGAAGGCATAACCTATACATATAGAGATAGTCAAGGTATAGGCAACTATGTGTAATAGATTCACCACTCAGTTTCTAGTTATGCTAATACTTGAATTGTGCTTAGAATATGAGGATAAGGGTTGTAATGAGCACATAACATGGCTTGAACCCAAAGTTATGCCATACCTAGACCCAATGTGCTATAAATATGTATTACAATAGGTTATGAGTGTAATCCAAAACCTAAAAGGGGAGATCTAACAAGTTTGAGACATAGAATCATAGTCTATCACTTCCCATAAGAAGTAAAATAGACAATAAGTTGACGTACAAGAATTAACTAAAATATTGTACCTATTATAGATAGAAGGAATGTTGCCTCTATTAAAGAACTTGATCTTGAAGCATGTAGGTCAAAATCAAATTGAGATCATCATGCCATGCATGGAGAGGGCATGAGAATTTTGACATACACAAAATGCTTAATATGACCAAGAACTCCTGGTAAATACCATTATTGATGGATGGTTTATCTATGAAGTTTTTATTGACACAGGCATCGAGGTCAACATCTTGACCAAGAATGCCTAGGATAAAATGGGTAGTCCAAATCTAAGACCTTCCCCTCATGTACTCTTCATGGCCAATAAAACTTGGGCATAGCCTATTAGAATTCTTAAAAGCATAGTTATAGATATAATGGGTGTTGAATTCCACAATAACTTTGAAGTAATAGAGTTATCAGAGTAGGACAACTACCTAATGCTTTTAGGAAGGCCATGGTACTATGAAAATATTAAATATATGCACTTAAAAAGGTGTTACATGACATTTGATAATGGAAATGAGAGGATAGTTATACCTCTCTCAAATTACCAAGGACCCCCTATGTCAAAATCATGGACATCAAATATGAGATCAACCACATCTATAACATCATCATGCAAGGTGTCAAGACTCTATACCCAAATGATCAAAGAATCTTCTCTAGGGAGGATGGATATTTACCCTCAAACACCACCAATGTTTCTTGCTACCAATGGGTCAAGGAATCATATGAGAACACTGATCAATGATGTCACTTGGTGCATGTAAAGGCACCAAAAATAGTAAAGATAAGTTGGGCACAAATTGATCATGCTTCTTAAAGGTGGATCCCTTGCACCAAAAATAAGTTAAAAAGAGTGTTCCACTTTAGTAAGGGAAAACTTGTGCTCCTAATATATGAAAGGAATAATCTAGTGGAATACTATGTCTATGACCTTGAGTTGTGCATGAAAAAGGAAGTGGATAAAATGGATGCACTAGTGTATACATTGAAGAACACTATCACTCATTGGTGGATAGTGGAAAAACTTAGTTTTCCAACTTGGAAAGATGTGAAGGTATCCATTTGTACTAGATTTAGAAAGAGTAATTAGGACCTAGACATCTCCACCTAATCTGATGAATCTAACCCTATAGCACATGTGTGTCTTTGCGAATAAATGTGGACTATCTATGGAAGAAATGCCCTAAGTAATCTATGGGTACATGCCTTCTATAGGACCTTGAATACTTAGGCATGGACATGGTACATATTAAATGATATGCAACATGAGACAACAAATTAGGATGCCTTTAAGGAGCGGTTTATTCACACCTCCTTTTCTTCATAAAACCTTGAGTTGATTGAACCAATATGGGTACTTTGAAGTTCGATATTTGAAGACACTTCAATATTTGAGGATCACATAAAAAACATGTTTAGTGAAAAATTATTAGTGCTCCCAACCTTATTTGAAGAGAAAAATCTCAATAGTGACTCTACCAATGAAGATGATGACACATAGAAGGCATGCAATTGGAATAATATGACAAGTAAAAGAAAGTTATCCAAGTTGAGGATAGCACCCTAGAAGAGGAAGATCCTAACCATCTCTAGGTAGAGACAATCAAGGGTAGTAGACAAGTTAAGGATTCACACTAGGAGAAGAATAAACCCTACTGAGTGCCATTAAAAACTACCAAGGTAGATATTAGTTCATAAGGAGAACCAAAAATTGCCACTCTAGGTGCCTATTAGTTTGACATAGAATTGGCATGTATTTTGGGTCTCCTAAAGGAATTCCAAGACTTGTTTCCTCATAACTATATAGATATGAAAGGCACACACCCATCCCTTGGGAATACGAGCATTAAAATATTTTATATACAAGACCCATCAAGAATCATCTTTACAAGATGAACCCAAATCTTCATGCCAAGGTCAAGATGGAGATTAATGGCATGTTAACCCCCTGTATCATCTACCCTATTCAATAATCCAAATGGGTTATCCTAATGGTCATTATAATCAAAAAGGATGGGTACATCTAGATGTTTTTTGACTACAGGCTATTGAACATCACTTGTGTAACTAACCCCTTTATAATTCCATTCATTGATGAAGTATTGGATGGAATATTAAGGTGTGAGATATACACCTTTACTAATAGGTTCTTAAGATACCATCAAGTCCAGATCAAGGAGGAGGACAAGACCAAAACCACCTTATGATTGAATGGGGTTATTTTGCATACAACATGATGCCCTTTGGACTGATAATGTGCCATTCATGTTCTCCTAAGTGGTGATCACCGCTTTCAAAGAATTCATTCACAAGTTCTTCTAAATATACTTCAATTATTGGATATTGTATGGATTAGTGAAGGATCACTTTGACAACTTCCACCTTATGTTTGAAAGGTATAAATAGTTTCAAATTTCATTTAACCTCAAGAAGTGTGTTTCTATAATTCCATTTGGCACTTTGCTTAGGTACATCATCTAAAAATATGGTCTACTCATTGACCTAGCAAAGATTGCAATCATCCTTCAGCTCCAAACACCATCAATGTAAAAATATGTTCATACCTTTCTTCAATATTTTAAGTACTATAGGAAGTTCATAATAAATTATGCCATGATTTTGGCACCTCTAGAATATCTCTTACATAAGGATGGCCCATTATATTGGGGTGTAGTGCAAGAAGATGATTTTGAGACCTCAGAGCTCAAACTAGCAAGTGCACTAATATTATAATTTCCCAAATGGTAAACTCCCTTCCATGTCCATGTTGATGCCTCTAGTACCATAATTGATGTAATTTTGATGCAATCAAGCAAAGGCAAAATAGATCATCTTATTTACTTTGCAAGATGAAAACTAACCAGGATAGAATAGAACTACACCATAACTAAGCATGAGGTTATTACTATGGTCTATGCCCTACAAAATTTATGATGATATTTTCTATTGACCCCCTTCATCTTCTTCACTAATAATGAGGTGCTTAAGTAACTATTAAATAATCCCATTCTATATGGGCACATTTATTGATGTATTATTTTATTTTAAGAGCTCTAATTATTTATTTTAGTAAAGCCTAGAAAATAAAACTTGAGCCTAGACCGTCTATCCCACATCAACTCTAGTTATGTGGTTATGCCTATTCAATATGATATTCCTAACATGTAACTTTATAGGGTCTAGTGTGTCCTAAAAGACTTGGAAAATATCATTGCATTTATGACCTTTGAATATATGCCCCAAACCATGATGACTAAGGAGAAGAAACAACTCATAGTTTGTATCACACATTTTCAACTCATTGGTGAGGAACTATACAATTTAATCCATGATGACATCATGCATCGATATTTCCTAGATCATGAACATGACTTAATACTATAAGAGGAACATGAGGGGATTACAAGAGGCCATTATGCTAGAGACACTATGACATGCAAAGTACTAAAATTAGGCTTGTGGTGCCAAATTTATTTCATAATGTAAAAGATTGCACCAAATCATGTGATATTTGCTAATGCATAGAAAAACCAAACCATCAGGATGAGATGCCTCTCATCCCCATCCTTGCCTAGGTGCCATTTGAAAAATGGGCCATTGAATTTGTTGGGCCTATTACTCTTATTGTGAGGTGGATGATACATTATAGCTACCATAGATTACTTCACTAAGTGGGCCAAAGTAGTGTTAACCAAATTTTATATATCCATCATAGTAGCAAGATTCATCTCAAAGAATATCATCAATTGCAATGGATGCCCACCTATCTTAACTAACAACCATGGGGTGCACTTTATCAACAAAATCATTTAGATCCTACTAATTGAATATATGGTGGTGCACCAAATTGAATGGTACCATAGAATTATTTATTAAAATATTGGGAATGTGCCTTAAATAAATATTTGTCATTGGTCTAAAATATTGGGATGATCATATGTCAACAATATTATGTGCCTATCACACTATGTATAAGTGCTTGAACAAGGTTACACCATTTTAATTGATGGTTGGCATAAAGGCCATTTTACCTGTGGAATTCTTAGTGGCATTATTGTATATCATGCATATTAGTCGATTAGATGACCAAGAGTCTTTAAGCACATGCTTAGAAGACTTAGAGTGCCTAGATGAGACACATTCACAAGCACAAGGGAGACAATAGATATAAAAGGCATGTCAAAAGGTATAGTATGATAAGCACATCAAGCATAAGATATTTACAGAAGGTACACTAGTCTTGCTATATGAGTGTAAGTACCTCATGTACCTAGGAAAGGTATAGGTTAGATGGATGGAACCTTATTTCATTTATAGTATATTAGATACTAGAACATGTAAGTTGCACACATTGATGGGTGAAATCTCCCTTGGTAATTTCAATGGCAACAAATTGAAACTATATAATCACTATGATGGTGCTTGCACCATCAAACACTGACTTCCTGATCATAAGTCAGTTTCTTCATTTTGACCATAATAAAAATTAGTGTAAGCTAAATCTTTCCTTGTGTTTTTTTGTTTACATGTTGATTTAATGAGCATGGTACTTTCAAGACCACAAGATAAATATTTTGGTGATTACATGCATAAATCTAGTTGGGTGAGTCAATCATGGTCACTTTCTAAGTGCCTAAGGCTAGACACTTAAGTTTTTAGGCACATGAAGTTTACCAGGTTCAAAAATTTATAAGTTTAATTTGATAAAGGAAGGTGTACAAGATGTTCATTCATAAGAAATCAAAAAGAGATAATGAGGTGTTAGAGGACCAGTGCAAGGATTTATATGGGGTAGGGAAGGCTGAAGCAAGAGACATGAAAGTGTAGAGAAATCAACCAAGAAAGAAAAGTAATCTTGTAAGGAAGTGAAACATTGAGAACAGATATAACCAATGAGGTTGAATCATGCACATGTGAAGTGTTACTCTAGGTTTCCATAAGAAGGGCAAAGGTCATGTCAAGTTAAACAAAGCATAAGAGAATGACCATCATGATAGTTGGCACCCACCCAACAATTAACAAGAAGTAAATATTTGAGTTATCTGTCACTTCACCAAATAAAATATGATAGAAGAACAAATATACTCAATAAATGAGTAGTTAATGGTTGATTTTAGTGAATTTTTTGGGTTTATCAAATTTCAAGAAATACCCATGATACCAACCATTAATGTGGTAGCTTAAAACATAGTATAAATGGGTGGATGACAAATTTCAATAATCTATTTGCATTTGTAAGAATTTAAACTAGAGTACAAAGCCAAAACCATTAAAACCAAAGAAAATTACTAGAAAGAACCAATTATCCATAACCCTTCCAAGTGAGAGTGAAATACCACCAATAATATTTTATTTCACTTTGAGTTGAAAAGGAGGTGAGTGGAAATCAATTGATAGATAAAAAGGGAAATATAAGTTTTGCATAACCAGGCCACCATTAATGGTACAAGAATATTAAGATCTAAATGCATAGTCACATTTCTTATGAATGTGAAGCACCTAGTACAATTTCATGCTTTAAAAAGATCAACTAGTTACATTTCAAAAATAGTAGATTTAGAATGGGAAAAAGAGGCTAACTATAGGTCTATCATAGGCATATAAGGATGTGAAGAAAGTTTGAGCAATGAAAGAAGCAGCCACTATCAAATGGGAAGTGCAAATGGTGGAAGACATAAGCATCATGAAATTAGATCTAGAAGCAAGTGTAAAACTCTTTTATAGAGAAATAAAATTCCCCCAAGAGGTTATGGTGGGGGAGAAGTGGGAGTATTTGTGTATATGGGGAAAATAAAGGACTAAAACCATTAGATAAGAAGCAATGTGCAAGAGTTGAATGAGGATTAGATGTTAGACGTGGGGAACAGGCCAAAGGTGAGTGCCACACTCTTTGATATCTCCATAAGAGATAAATTGGAAATAATGGGTGCAATGTAGTTATTCAAGCTACCAAGTTTTGGCAATCTAGAAGAATTGGTATAATTCTTCTACTCGCATGTACATGGAAACTATTTCTACTTTGTAAGATGGTGCATGAGGATCTTAGTGATCCTCATTAGTAAAATCATAGGACTACCTAGCATATGGGTAAAAATATATGAGATGATGGAGGATGAGGTAAAGGTTGAAAGGTTCACAAAGCTCCTAAGCTACTACAAGTCAGGGTTTGTGTTCCTCATCAAGGACATCCAAGACTATGGTATGAGGGTAGTGGCACAATTAGCTTTAAACTATACCCCAGTAGCTAATGATATGATATTAGTAAGACCTTGTGTATTTCCCACCACATGATGTAAGGTGTGAAATTCAACCTCTCCAAGTTCATTATTAAGGAGATAGTCAAGAATGGACAAGAGTGCCATCAAGCATTTGAAACCTTCAAGTGGGGATATATGTTGATTTTTATAGTGATGGAGGATATAGGTGTGTTGGATAGTGATAATGATCACCTATGGGTGTTCCCACCCAACCATGAGTCCTTGGTGATAAAGTACCAAGACTTCATTTTCCCACCCAACTTCTCACATAAGTACAAGACTAGAGTGAAAGGTTGGTGTGATAAGTACATAAAAGCCTTTAGGAAGGAATGGTCCATCCCTCAACAACATCCCTAATAACTGGTGAGAATGGAAACCTTTGTCTTAATGTAGCACTTTTATGTGGTGCACCTAGTTCTCACAAATGGGAACCTATTAGGGTGGCTCTAGTTGTTTAACACATTCTTGGCCAAGTATTTCATGGTGCCACTAAGGATAATCCCCAATGTGTAATATATTGAGATCTTGATCAAGACCATGGATTAAGATATATTCAAGATGAGGTACCAATTTGTGTACCCTAGAACTAAGGGAACCAAAGATGAGGAAGATGACACCAATATGATGGGCATCTATGCCCTCCATAGAGTGATAATAAATGGGAGGATCTTCAACCTTTATTATGAAATAATTCCATGTAAGAAGGGTGGAAATCTTGTAAAGGATGATGATCAGCCCCTCCTAGTTATAAATGAAGGGAAGTTTGAACCAAAGTTATAGGAGAAGACTCTCCAAAATAAATGGGGAGAGAAGATTGATGAAATCATGGATTGCATTCAGTTAAAAAATTCCTCTAGGGAGAAAATTGCACCCCAAGTTCCAAAGAAGCATGTGACCTTTATGAGAGTTCTTCCTTCAACAAGAAGCATAATAAATATACTAAGGGACATATTACATTCCCTCCTATAACTCTTATAGAGATGGGAAAGAGGTGACCCTTGCACCCATAACGGAAGAGTAAACTAAAGAAGACCGAGCATAGACCCATATCCTACAAATAGAAGGAGAAGAGGATCTAAGAACCAAAGATGTAAAATAAGCCATATAAATTAGCATGATCACTATTTTTTAGGAAACAAAGGAGCCAACAAGACCCTCATCTATAAAAGAAGCCTCAACACTACCTCTTTAAATAGAAAAGGAGAAAATAAGTCTTTGGAAGAATATGGGGTTGAACTAGGAGGACATCAATAAGGTGTTGGTGCTTGAAGAGAAGTGGATACTTGCCTAGGCAAATAAATTATCCAATGTAGATAAAAGGGCCCTAAAGGTTATTATAAGTGTAGGACCAATAGTTTAAATTGTTAGGCAAGTGTCAAGTGCCTCAACTAGGAAGACATAATAATTTGTGCAAGAGGCATGCCCAAGTAGAGAAGGGGTACTTGAATAAAAGGAAGGTGATATTGGTGCCTTAGATAAACAAATAGAGAAAATGGAGGAACCCCATTAGTAACAAGGAAACCCTGGTGCTGAAGGAATCTCCTTAGAGGTAAGTATTGAGAAACCTCAAGATGAAGAAATGAATGAGGAGGAGAAGTCTGAGGAAGAAACCCCCAAGGATCAAACAACTGAGTCATCTAAGGAGAGCACCAAAGAGAGTAGTGGTGCCAGTGAAGAGTAATAATTATAGATAGAAAATGCCATCACTGAGAAGGATGAAGAAAAATGAATATAAGGGAGAAGGTGTAGGAGGGATGAGTGGATGAATAAATTTATATGTATGACACTATGACCACCCAAGATGCTACAACCAAGATGGACAAACAACTCTAATTTTTTCTAGACCATTACATGGATGAGCCCTAATTTGAGGTGTGTAGGGTGGCTATTTCGATCCTAGAAGAGCCAAATGAGGGGAAGGACTCCCTCCTTATTAACCCTCATTCCATGAACCTAGTCTAATCTAGTAATGCATTTATTAGGATGGACATGTAAGTTATGTGCCAAAACATCATCAATGATAGCAAGGTAAGGAACTAGAAAAATCTCCACAAAGAACCCAAGGATGAAGAGTAGGCCACCAGATTCAAGATACAACAACTTTATGAGCACATATAGACAACTAAACCATCTCTTCTAGTTAGAATCAATAATTTAGACCTTTCATAGGTTAAAAAAATTTGAGTGTTTGTGGAGGATATGATCCTAAGGTTAAAATCTAATTAGGCACAAGAAGAAGAAGAATATCCTAGTGTCATGTTGATTAAAGAGCTAGTTAATAAGCTCAAAGAGGCAGAAGACTAGTTCACTCAATTATAGGAGGGCATGGATGTAGTAGATGCCATTTTCTTAATCTTATCAAACCAAGCATTAGTTATATATGTGTACCTAAAGCAAACAAAATAAGATAAGGACAAGCTGATGGCATAAGTGTACCCAACAAACAGGTCAGAGAAAGCATAAATCATGGGGATCATCAATACACTTAGAAACCAAATCAAAGACCAAGTGCAGAACTTGGAATCACTCTTTCATGATCTATAAAATAAGGCCTATGAGTAAGGATAAATCTTAAATGGGAGTGTTAAAAAGGCAAAAGCCAATGTTGAGGCCTTCCATAAGGATCTAGATAAAATGGATGTGCTGGCGCTCATTGATATATCCACTAAGATAGATAGCACCATTGAATAAATCAAGCTCATTATTAATTACTTTTAAGACTTAAATGTTGAAATTAATGAAAATACACTTGAGTTTTTCACTCCCAAGAGCTTTACATCCTAGTCCGATGATGGACTAAAGTTTTTATATGGGGTGATTTTGGGCCCCTAGCTTGTTAAATAAAGGATGCATGAAAACATGACATCCACATAGGCATGAAGGAATAATTTTTGTATTGGTTATCCTTTGGAATTTTATCACCAGTTGGAGGGTGTAACACATATCTTACACCAATTGGTAGGTGGCTAACTAACTCCCAAATTTTTAGGGCATCTTCTAAGATTTGGTTGGACATGGTCGCTGTAGTGAAAACTTCACAAACTCATGGAGTTGGTGGGAATTATCACCAAAGTTATATCTCAAAACTTGGAATGCACATTCAACCCTAAAAAATATGCTCTTGAGGTATATTTAAATAGCTCAATCTAGATGAAGAAAAGGAAATGAGGATTTACAGTGGATCTCTGGTAAAATGAATCCTCGATAGATGTAACTTTGGCAACCATTAGGCTTAGGAGTAACATGGAAGCTAGGGAGGATCCATTTATAAGTACCCAAGCTTTACTATGATGATTTAGGTAATTAATTAGTAATATTTGAGCATATAATCTATTACAAATGTTATGAACTCTATACTCTATAATTATACTCTATCTGGTTTATTTGTCCTTGTGAATTGCTAATGGAATGCACATGTATGTAATGTTTTGATTTCAATACAATTATTTTATTTATCAATAAATCAATTTATTACTTCATTAATGGATCCCCTTTAATAGATTATTATGTCATTATAACTCTATATAAATAATAAATATAAATTATGTGCCAAGTGTTTCTATCCTTGTTAGGATTGCATGCATAACATGAGTAGTTTGACTAAAAACATTGTTTTGACCCTTCAAGCACTTATATGACACTAGGATTAGTCCACAAAAGGATTTCACCCACATGACACTAGGATTAGTCCACAAGAAGCTTTTACCCATATGACACTAGGCTTAGTCCATGAAAGGCTTGCACATATGGATCTACTTAAATATTTAGTTGAATTGATCAAGTCCCCTAATTTAAGTCATGCACCATGGCACAACTAGCTCAATGTGGGAACCAATTCCTTCTAAGCTATACTTTAGGTGACTACATAAGGCCTATGTGTTATGTAGATTGATGTTGGTGTAACTAAGTATTTAAATGTTGAGTATAAAGGGAGTATCCCATACTTGTACCTAGTTATAATAAATTGAGAATTAACTAAAGATAACTTTGTGCTCTTTTATATAAAAACATATATGTATAGTGATTTTAAACATTACATGATATATATATATATATATATATATATATATATATATATATATGGGTGTATTTGTCATTTGATAATCAAGATCAAGTTATAGATGTGTTTAATTTTTCGATGAAACATTTAAATATGTCATATTTAGGATTAAATAAAAAACATGTGATTATTATTAGTGTTTGAATTGGTTTATTATTATACCTTTGATACATAAAAACTAAGCTATAAATATATGTTATTTAGATGAAATAAATTTAAAGTTACATGTTGATATTGGTAACTTGATGTCTAGATGTACTTCTTACCTAGATGGTATGATTTTATTGAGGACTATTTTTGAAATCTATTTATTATTTAGTAATAAATTAGATGATTTAAGATTTATTGAATTACATTTGATGGATTAAATTTATGTATTTGATATTTTCCTATTTAGCACATTTTACATCTGTTTATTGGGAATATTTTGTTTGAATCTATTGGTTTTTATATTTTATATATATAGACCAAGTCTCACATCAATGACCCTAAATAACCAGTGTGATGAATTCCACTTGCTTAATTAGTGTTACTAATGCATAGATAAGGTGTAATCTGATTGAGTGTTGTGTATAAAATTGACTAATCCTCATGATAAATAGCTATATGAAAACTTTGTCCAAATTAATGTTTATAGTTAAACATTATCATTTCATATGTTTGATTTAGTTTACATGTGTTTATGATATCATGTTAGAACAAGTTTATTTATGGTATACATCATGTATTAGTTATCTTAAGTACACTTGTTCTAATTTATCACTCTATATTCCCACACCATCATTATCTACCCATATGTGAAATGAGGGACATTATCTAGTTGGGAGATAGTGTGGGGGATCGATGGCCCATGGTTGGCATGGTAAATCACTTAGATGATGCTCTCCCTCCCCTAAATAGTACTGCATAAGAGACCACACTTGAGATTACTTATTGATACTATGAGTTCATTGAGACTCGTGTGCTCCATGAATATTTGTATCATTGTATATTATTATTGAGACATTTATATTTTTAAAACTATATTTTTTATTCATATTTAGCATACACCAGTTAGTTGTAATATTTTATCATCCATGGCTAAATTTGTAACAATACTTTTTATGAATTAATGAAATTAGTATTTATGTAATCAACATTCTACATGTTCTTGATGTTGATATTATTATGTTGATCATTAACTAAATATATTAGCTATATAAATTTATAAGGCTAAATAAAAATACTATATTTAGTTAAAGATCACTTTTGTACATTTCATCCTGATGGAATCTGTTAGTTGAATTTGTGTAATTATTTTTCTTAAATAATTTTTTTTATTCTATTTTATTAAAACCCAATGGGGTTGTTACAATAAAGATATTGAGCTTAAGAATAATTAATCAATGATTATGTTCAAATAAATTTATACATATATACATAATACAAAGTTTCACTATTGGTCCATAGATCTAAATAATGATTTAGTAACTTATATCTAGGAATACAAATGTGATTATAACCTATATGTTCACCAAACTATTAATAACCCTGATAATGCCAATAAATATTACATCTCATGCCTTGGGTTAATTACTAGTTGTTCCCTAAAATTAGGGCTACAAACCCATATTTATTTTATTTTTTCAAAACTCACGTTAACACTTACTAATTAGATGCATAATTTTGACAATAAAGGTTTGAAATTCTCATTGAAAATAAATTTGGTTATTATTTTCTATATTTTGAAAACATCAAATGATTTTTTTTAAATGATTGAATTTTTATATAGATCTTCCCAATGTGTTAAATTGTTCATGTATATTATATTATATTATATTATATATATATATATATATATATATATATATATATATATATATATATATATATATATATATATATATATATATATATATATATATATATATATATCATCAACCAAATCACCTTTCATTGTAGTTAAAGGTGTTTTTCAATCTTTTAGACTATATCTTTTCCAAAATTTAGATATTTATTTTTATTATAAAATGAACTTTTTGTTTTCAATCTATTCTAGGATAATAGTGTAAAAGGCCCCCAAAAATCATTTAAAATCCATATTTAAATATTTTATTGACTTTAATAAGTTATTTTTCATCACTTCCAGTTTGAAACTTATCATAGACACATTAAAAAAAAACCATAGGTTTGTTCCCTTGCACTCAAATATATAGAGTATCATCAAACTCACTTATCAAAAAACTAATCCTATTCAATTAAATATAAATTTTTATATACCATGCTCTAAATTATTATTTTAATCCATATAATTTGTTAGATAAATGATGTACCTTTTTCTAAACACTTTTCTTCAAATCTCTTTAGTTGTAACATGTATAAAAATTCCTGCATATCTCCATTAATATTTTTTACATCTTATTTATATACCTTTTGATTTTATCATATTTAAAGAAATAAAATTATTATTATTTTATCCCATTTGTATTTAAGTTAAAAAGTATCCTCATGATATATGAATTATATTTTATCATACACCTTGGTTAACAAAATTGATTTTTACTTATCCACTGATCCATCTACTCTACACTTCACCCTATACATCTATTTTATTGAAGTGGGTTTTGATCTAGGTGGGAAATATAAAATATTGAGTATTTTTTCATAATGGAGTTATATTTAATCCTCATAACATATATTATTTATGATATATCAATCACATATACAAAATTCATTGGTTCACAAACATTAACTTAAAAATCATAATTTACCTATTTTCATTCATTCATTAGATCTAAGGGAATATATATATATATATATATATATATATATATATATATATATATATATATATATATATATATATATATATATATATATATATATATATATACATATACATATATATTCCACTTTGAAATGTTAATAAACTCACCAAATGATTGTATATGTGAATTATATTTAATCCCTTACACTCCATGATATTTATATGAGACATGTTCATCACCTAAACTACTTACAAGAATCAATTGAATTTCAATCAAGTGAATCACTCACCACACTAGACTCACCATTTTTATTTTATGATTATATAGGCCTATAATTTATATTAGAATCCATAATATACCAAAATATTCTTAGTATTATGATATTTATTGCTTTTCTCACTTTCTACTTTTTTATTTTTTATCAACTTACATCATTTTTCTCTTGTTAAGAGTAATCCATACTATTTATTTCATCAAAATTGGCATCCCTAATAATTATTAAATTTTATTTACAGCCAAATTTCTTAAATATATACTGTTTATTTTCATCACGATAGCCAATTAAATACATTTCACACTCTTAACATATATTTTAATTGAAATCTCATCAGGAACTAGTGCATAACATGTTGAACCAAAAAATTGAAATGATTTACCTTTAATTTTTACCATACAAAACCAAAAAAAGTGTCACTCCATGATATTTTGAAGTTGGTGTTACATTCCTCAAATATATTATTTTTTATATTGTATATCCATAAAAATTTATATCTATATTTTTATGTTTCAATAAATATTGAGCCATACCTTCAAGTACAATGTTAATTATTTTAGTATCCATTGTATTGTGGTGTGTAATGGTATTAAAATGTCTTTGTATTCCATGAAACTTTTATAAATTTGTAAATTCATCATAAATGTATTTACCATCATTATGTTAGATTGTTTCTTATCTAGGTTTATAAACACAACAAACATTAAGAACACATGTAATTTTTTTTCATGAAATAAAACCATTAGATACAATACTAATAATCAATAAGAGACCAAAAAAACATATATTCCCATTATATTAATAATCACCCATATAAAAAACATCCTTACAATATATCCAAAAAATGATTCTTGTGGGAAACTTTTAATTTATTTTAAAAATTACGCATGCTTAAAAAATAATATTATGTTTTCAAAAGGTTGGTATTATAAGTACCATAGCTTTCCTTAAAAATAAAAATAAAAAATAAAAAAAATAATATGCCCATACCTAATATGCCATAAATATTGAAGATCTGCATTCTTTATTTACGCAACTACTACATGATCCTTATTTATTTGTATGATTATACAATGAAATCTAATAAAAATTTCCATCTTAATATATTATATACTTAATTTTATAGGTTTTATTCTGGGAAGGTAGATCTAAGATGGGGTTATATCAGTCCATGAAATAATTAATTTAATAGTGAAAAGTAAAGAAATAAGTATGATTTTCAAACTTTATATCAGTAAGGCTTATGACAAAGTTTATTGGGATTATTTAGATATGGTCTTGGAGAAATATGGTTTTCATAAATATACCAGAATTTTGATTTTTAGTTGCATCTCTTCTGCAACATTTTCAATTTTTATGAATGCTTCACCAGTTAGTTTTTTGGAAACAAATGTGGCATTACACAAGGAGACTCTTTATCCAATTTTTTGTTCATTTTGATGGAAATTATCTTAGAAAAAAACCTATTAGAAGCTTTGAGGCATGGGGATTTAAATGATTTCAATTCAGCTAATGGTATTCCTCCTACTCTTCATCAACAATTTTTTGATGATACTATCACCTTAAATATTTCATTGATGAGAGAAACTAAATATTTTAAGGATATCCTAGCTTATTATGAGGATGTGTCTATGCAAAAATCAAATTTTGACAAAATATATTTTTTCTTTGTGAATACTCTTTTGCATGTCCTACATAAGATAGATCAATCTTTGGGTTATCTAATATAATTTATACCTTCTATGTATTTGGGTATGCCCTCTTTTTTAGGAAAGATGACATTAAATCTATGGAACCCTCTTATTGAAAGATTTAAAAATAAACTCTTAGGATGGTAAGGTACTATTCTATCTAAATATTTTAAGCTTATGTTGATAAAAAGTGTCTTTTAGAGTCATTCAGTATATTTAATGTCTTTCTTAAAAATACCTAAAGTTATACAAGATAAATTGGAAAAGATTCAAAAAAATTATGGATAGGTGTAGAGGAAAAATAAAGGTTTCCCTTTGGTTGCTTGGGAAAGGGTGAGTCCACCCAAACATTGTGGTAGACTAGGTATAAAAAATATGAAGTGGATGAATAAGGCACTTGTTACTAAGATTTGTTGGAGGTTTATTAATAAATACAATCTTTGGATTTTAATGTTCTAGGCTAAATATTTGTAAAATAAACTTTCATTTGCTTTCCTTAATGAATATATTTTTATTGTTGGGTCTTCCATCTAGAATTTATTTTTTAAGAATAGGGATATTATTCAAAAATGTTGTAAATGGAAAACTAATAGTGGTCTTAAAATTAGATTTTGGGAAGACCCTTGGATTCTAGATCACCCTTTGATTAATATTGATCCATGAAATCAAGTTAGGGATCAAATACAACATCAATATTGTCTCATGGTAGGGGGTTATTTTCATATTCAAAATATTAGAAGATACTATAAATAATTTTAAACTAAAAATATTGGTAATGAAGTTGATATAATTATTTCAGAATTAAAACATATTGCTTAATTTTATCCATATTTATAATTTTACCAAGGTAGATGAATTAGTGTGATCTACCTCATTAAATGGTCAATATGATTTAAGATCTGGTTATAATAAGATGATTCCATAGCTTCAAGATTTATTTATATGGTATAAAATTTGTGATAAATATCTTATTCCCAAAATTAACTTCTTTCTATGGCTCTATTTACATAATAAGATACTCACTTTGGATAACTTGGCTAAGAGAGGGTTGATATTAGTTAACATATGTGTTCTTTTTGAAGCTAATAATGAATATTTTATCCATATTTTTTATAGTTTCCCTTAGTTTTCAAGGTGTGGGGGTTTATTTTAGATATGTTTCAGACTAGTTGGTCTCATCCTCCCACTTTGGTAGATTCATAGAGTGCATGAATTTCACCATTCTCTAATGAGGAGCTCAATAAACTATGGGCCGTAGCATTCCCTCATATTCTATAGGGAATATGGAAAGAGAGAAATAATTATATATTTAGGGATGTTAAAAATTATATTAAAATATTGGCTAGTAATATTGTCAATTTCGTCACTAAGAACCTAAAAACTATCAAATGGGATAAGAAATAATTTTTTTCCAAGTAATAAGAAACCATTTCAAATAACTATCATTTATCATTAGATAATAGATCTAATTTGGATTTCAAGATTTAAATAATAATTAAAGTATATGGTTAGCTCCAATACATGGTTGGGTTAAACTAAATTTTGATGGGGCCTCTAAAGGCAACCCAGGAATGTCAGGAGGTGGAGGTGTTCTAAGAGGTTACAATGGTATCTTTGTTGGAGAATATGAGGGGAATATGGGATTTCAAACAAACCACTTAGTTTAAGCCTTGTATATACTTTTATGGGTTTGATTAGATATATATTTAATTTTTATAGGGTTATTTGTGGAGGGGGACTTCCTCAACATCATCAACTGTCTCAAAAAAATCAACAAAGCTAGCTAGACTATTGATAATATCATAGAAAAAATTTTATTTAATGCCCTTATTTTTCATGAGGTTTATTTCCATCGTGTTATTAGGGAGTTTAATAAACTATTAAACTTATTTTATAATATGGGTGTTATTTCCAATTCTTTCAGAGTTTGGGCCAAGAATGAGGTCTTTCCAAATAATGTTAATGCCATCATTGCTAGAGACAAGATCAACTCAAATCCCTAATCCTAATTTTTACTTGTTAAGATATTCATTACCTTTGAATGATGGGAAATATTTAACTTTTAACACATGTTTGATTATGATTTTTAGTGACTATTATAAGTATTTTAATGATTACTTGTGGGAGAATAATTATAGGTAGCAATGGAGTGTCAAGTATATTAATAAATTGTTTTATGCTAAGGCATATTTGGTTTATATAGTTATTTTAGTTAGTTTGCCTATTATTTTATAATTTATTATTAATCTAACATATTAATATGGGTGGAGATATAAATAGGTTTGATTAACTGCAAGCTAAGAAAATTAGGAAAGACTTGAGGGTCTGGGAAATTCTCCATACTAGAGGATTGACTAATTTCATTGATAAAATTGATGGATTTGATAAGTTCATGAGAAAAAAGTTTGTAGCTCAGTGGAAAAATAATGTAATGGAAATTGGTAATGTCTCTATAGAAATCACTTAAGGGTTAATTTCCCATGTGACTAGAATGAAAGTGAAGGAAGTCAAGTATGTTAAATCTATTAGAGATTATAAGGAGGAATGATGCAGGGGCATCAAGGCAAACAAGAATAATTTGGTCATGACTATATGTTTACTTATTATGCATGTGTGTGGGGTATCATAATATCCTTTGGAAGGCATTTAAGTGGTTGAAAGAGTCTATATGTGTCTATTAGTAGTTCTTTGTCATTTTCCCACCAAAAGGGCCAATTTTAATATTTGAATCGTATGTGAGAGTTTTAGAGTATGTTGAGGGTTATCATGAAATGTAAGGTTGGTAATATTTTAGTATGAGGTAATATATAGGTTTAATATTGTACTATAAGGTTTTCTACATGAACATCATGAGGAGAAAGACATAGACCTTGATTCTTAAATGTAATTGCCACATCATGGTAGTTGTCATGAAAGTAGGGAAGTTTCCCTTACATGTAGTAAAGATTGTAATGAATTTTTTAAAGGAATAAAGGTGGTAGACTAACTAAGAGGATTATATTAGGTTTTTAAGATTCATACATATGAAAAATAATGAAAAAAAGAATGAAAATAGAAAACTTTGTATTTTATCTAATGCAAGAGCATCAAGCTAAAATACTTCATTTTTGTTTTATTTGCAAAGGGGTCAAAGTTGGTAAATTTTTGGGTTTAAATGTGAGTGTGGTACATTTTAATGTTAATTTTTTTGTCTTAGAGTCAATTTTTAGTCCTCAAGGTGTGTTAAATAACTTCTGGGAGTTTTCCCTCCAAAATAGGAAATTTGAAAATTCAAATATTGTAACAAATGCTACGAAGTCGAAATGCATGTATAGAAGGGTTAGGTGAGTGAGGTTAGTCCAAGGATTCATATTTATAATTTTTTAAGTCATAAAATTACTAATTAATTAGGTTTATAATCATCAAGAACCAAATATAATAATTTAACTCTCAAAACCTCATGTTGAAGTTGTCATGTAAGGCAGTTTTGTCTTGTAACCACCTTAACCAATGTTGGAGTTGGTTGAAATGGAATTTTTACATCATTTATAAGTAGAAGGATAATGGAGGAGAAGAGATAATAAGTTTATAGAGAAATACAAGAGAGGATGTGAAACTCTGAGAATGGAAAATGCACAAAACTCCTTAAGAAAGGTGATGGAGTCTTATTGTGGACTGAATATGTATGTTTGATGAATAAAAAAGAGATATTCCTATTATAATGTGTTTATTATATTTCAATAGGATTTGTGTTAATTAAATATTTCCTTGAAATGCACCTGAGGCCATAACCATGCAAGATATGTGTGTATGTGCAAGTTTAAGCATGAGATTGTGGGTTATAGTCAAAGAGGATAGTAACTGGTAGAATTAGTGAAGTTTGGTGAAGGGTATGATTAAATCACCTTTATTCAAGATAAAATTTATGTCAATTGGTAAGGTTAAGTTAGTATAATCTCTAAAGAGGAAAGGATAATGTTATTTATTAGAAACTATGTCATAATGTCGATAGTCCTTAACTATGACACCTTAACATAGTTGGCACTCTATGACAAGAAAGTCGTTAGGTTATTGTGAAGGATCAGATGTATGATTTTCTAGTATCATGGTGAATATTTTGATTCCTAATTATAAATTAAATAGGTAAAATTTTAAAAAGTTCAGGAAGTCAAGAAGATAATTTGTACACAATGAGTACCCTATTTATTACATAGACAAGATTTTGTTTATATAATCAATATTAAGGTAGGCCTTTTAAATGTTTGATGAAATGATTCATGAAGGGTTAATAATTTTTTTGATAATGTATTTTAATTTATATTTTTTTATAATGACTCTTAAAAGGTTATAACCTATCTTGTTCAAATAAGATCCCTATTTATACTAGTCCTTACTTTGTGACACAATCATATACTCAAAGAAAGAGAGTTCTATTTTAGACCACATGAGTGATTATTGAATTTATGAAAGTATAGGTGGAATAAATTTTTATAATACCTTGAGTCCTTAAGGAGGTTTGGAAATACACCCAACTTTTAGAAACCCTATTGTTACTATAAACTCATGTTTTCACTCATTAGAGTGTAAGGAAGGAGTGTGCTTCTATAAAAACATGAGAGGTGGTTGTGTTGATGAATTATGTATTTAAGTATTAGTATATCAGTCATAATAATATCCCAAGTCAGGTAAAAAATGTCTTGAAGGTACATAGTCCCTTAAAATACCATGTAAAGTCAACCAAAAAGGTATGTAGTCCATTGTATTTTGTTGTGTTTGGACCTTGGATGGATTGAATAAGGATTTTAAACAATTTTTATATAAATAGGGGTGAAAATAGACCTATATGTGTAAATTAGGTCGTTTCAAACTTTGTTAAACTCAAGATATTGAATTATGTAGCCTCTTAGCCTGTGTAGAAATATAACTAGGGTTTCTAAAGAAA
The DNA here is from genome assembly GCA_037957365.1 of Torreya grandis. Taxonomy (NCBI): domain Eukaryota; kingdom Viridiplantae; phylum Streptophyta; class Pinopsida; order Cupressales; family Taxaceae; genus Torreya; species Torreya grandis. Next base: position 229,610 of record JARHVA010004615.1, on the reverse strand, counting down.
AACCCCCACAAGTAGAGTTTCAACCCTTATAAAATTATATAAATTTGTAATATTAGATAATTTTTTATTATAAAATTTAATCAATAGGTTTTATAATATTTTATGGCCGTATAGTATAGTTTCTAGGGTTACGAGTGTGTGCAAGGGCTAAAAAGGCTTAATTTGGAGAACATTTACAAAGGAAGTGTGGGCTAAATGTGGAGTTAGACCATGAAATTTTATAAAATAATAAATTAAGATAGAGGGTGATTTAAATTTTCTTCATAATATCAAGGTGAAAAGGTACACATCCATATAATACATATTTGTCAAAAAAAAGGCTACAAGCCTTAAGAGACCATTGTGAGTCTTGTGTGTGTAATTAAAGGTTAAACTATGTTTGAGGATCTAAAATTAATTTATAATGTATATTAGGATAATATGATACATTTATGATAAAATATTGAGTTCTTTTAATCTGTATCAAGTTTTGGTCCTTAAGATCTAAGAGAATTGTCTAGTTGAGAAACTAGTGAAAGAGTGGAATGGTAAATAGAGACCAGTCTTGAGAAAAGAGTTAGGAATGAATGTATTTTATATTTATATTTGTTTAGATACAAAAATAAATTACTCTATATATACAATAAATAGGATCATTAAAGGATACCATCAAACATAATGATCAAGAGAGAGAAACTAGATTGGTTCAAGAAGATTCAAGACAAGCATAACATGAAAATGAGATATTTTACAAGACTAGAGTCAGTAAAGGATATTTTGGATACTTTTCAACCTTAAAAATACATAATTTTGTATATTATCAATTTATTATTTGTTTTAGTTTGTTTTGAGTTATTTAAAACTTGCTTATTTGTGATTGACAGCGATATGATATGAGGTATGCATGAGATAATGTTGTAGGGTATTGAGAGAGAAGAAGTATGTTGTAGGTATTGAATATTAAGGTAAAAATATAGGAATATAATATTTATAATATATAAATAATATCCCCAAAGTCCTATGAAAAGGACTAGAATCTAGTCAAGAAAGGACTAGTGAAGGACAAGTAGAAAGAGCCTTGGAGATCAAAGAGAAAAGAGAGAAGAGTAAAGAATCCAAGAGAGAGTAAAAAAGGATAAGGAGAGGTCTTATATAGATAAATAAAAAGATATTAAATTAAAAATATAGGTATAAGAGGAAATATTTACAAGCTTGCTAAGAGGAAGGTCTAGATAGGCCTAGGAAGCAAAGAAGAAGTGAGACAAGATGGGTGTAGAGAGAGAAGTGGGAGCTATGAGAAGAGATTTGGGGTAGAATATTGAGAAGATATAGCTCATGGTATATCTCTTTAAAGGACAAATAATCAAATTTATTGGTTGGAATATGAGGAAAAGTTTGAAGTGGCCACTAGAGTCACTTTTGAAAGAGAGAAGACACAAGATGAGTATCTTGAAGAATGAGAATAAGAAAGAGAGGACATGCCAAAGAGTAAATAAATATGAAATGTTTACAAGTGAGAAAAAATATAGATATGTATATAATAAAATTCTCATTGAGGAGAATAATAGTAAGATATAAGTTTCAATAAGAGCACTTGAAAATGAAGACAAGAAGAAAAGATGGAGAGTGTCTATGAAAAAGACATTCAAAGAGACTATGTGTTCTCTTGTTTTATATGCTAACATTACTTTCAAATTTGTATATATGTGTTTGAAGACAATTTTTATGAATGCCAATAATAAGGCCTCAAATATAGTGAAGGATTGCATAATAACATCACCCATCAAGTATAAAGAGGGTGACAAAGAAAAAGAACCTCTTGAATAAGACAAAGTAAAGAAATTTGAAGGCATTCAACATGTTGAAGATGAAGTAGAAGAGGATTTATATGATTATTTTCCAAGAATTACACTTGAAATAAGAGAATAAGCATGAAAATAAGACATAAAGGTCACCCATGAAGATATGAATGAATAAATAAGCTTATAACCTTCATATTTGGAGTTAAATGAGTGTTTGAACATAGATTTGTATTGCACTTATGAAGAAGAAAAGGCTAATATGTAGATTGGGAAGAGTAAGGACAAATTGCATCCCTCAAAGAGATAAAAAGGGCATGGATATGTTTTGACTAAGTGGATTAATTAAATAGGTGATGAGAAATAAGAGGTTAACCTTGATAAAGAGGTTAATAAATCCAAGAAAATAGGTGAAAATCAAAATACAAATATGGAGGCAAAGCACAAATGGAAAAAAACATGAAATAGGCAAGATAAGCTACCAAGGGAAAAAACATGAAAGTGATGTAAAGAGAATAAAATGGAAATATAATAAGGTAAAAGGCATAAAATGGATTTAAAATATCATTAAAATAGCATAAGAGGATCCTATTGTAGTTATATCCCAAGGAATCATGAAGATTGAAGAAGATTACAAGCCTATAAAGAAAACAAGAGAGGTAGTGCAAGCAAACCAAGCCAAAAAAGTGAAGGTAAAGACATGTAAGAAAGAATATGAGTGAATAGAAGATAATTATTCTCAATATTTTTTTTTAAATGTTGTATATGATGTATGTGAAGTTGATTCATGTAATGAAGATATCTTGTACGTGGAAATAATTACACTGATGAATGAGTGTGTAGAAAGACAAGGTGAGAATGAGGAACCTCAAAGAGTGATTATAATATAGGTAATTAATCCAAATGATTTTTTATATGACTCTCATAAATGAGAAAGTGAAAGGAAAATACAAAGATAAATTTTGCCAAGAGTATGAATAGCAATGTGGGCTGATATTTGATGAGGATTATGAAGAGGTGGATGCACTCAAGTTGCAAGAATATTTGGAGATATTGGAAGACATGTTTATTCCATCCAAGGGGATAAAATAAGTTGAATTAAATTAATAAAATTTCAAGTATTAACTCTAAGAAACATCAAGATAAGAGCAGTAAAGAGAAGCACAAAGAGTTGTGAAAATAAAGATACAAGAAGGCAAGCTATCAAGTAAGAAATGGGAGTATGAGTAAGAAAATAAGGTGAGTTACTCAATTTTAAAATAAAAATATGAGTTTACATTTGATAATCATGGATATGGAAAGTAAAAAAGGTTCCAAACTACATTTTACTATGTTGAGAATGAATGGAACAAGAATTTGCTCTTGCACAAAGAGAAAAGACATAGGAAGAATCATCAAAAAGAGGAGAAATGTGAAGAAGAGGAAGAAAAATATAATATATATTATCAAAGGGTAAATATTTACATTAATAAGAGGCCATTAAATCTTAATTAAGAATATTATATCATCATTAAGGATAAAACATCACTCAAAAGACAAGAATCAAGTGAGATTTATGAGAAAGAGAGCCATGAAACAAACATGAGGAAAGACAATAAGACCTATATGGTTTTAGATGAGTATTATGAGGTTAAAAGTGACATATAACATATTTAAAATGCATAAAACATAGGTATAGTAGTTAGAACACCTCATAGAGGTAGAAGATGCATGGATAAGAAGACTAGACAAGGCCACAAAGTAGAAATGCAAGAGTTTAGCATAAAGAAAGGAGAAATAAAGAAAGAGTATCAGTAAAGTGAATATGAAATACCCTAAAATAAAAAATTATAAGGTAATAATAAATTTAGAGGCATAATTTTTTCCCTCCTGGGGAGTATGATGCAAGAACATCAAGCTAGAAGACTTCATTTTTGTGTTATTTACAATAGGGGTCAAAGTTGGTCAAGTTTTGGGTGTCAATTTGAGTGTGTGAAATTTTAAGGTCCATTTGTTGTATTAGAGTCCATTTTGAGTCCTCAAGGTGTGTTAAATATATTCTAGGAGTTTTCCCTCCAAAATAGGGAATTTGAAAATTCAAATATTATAAAAAAAGGCTAAGAAGGCCAAATGCATGTATGGAAGGGTTAGGTGAGTGAGGTTGGTCCAAGGAGTCATATTGAGAATTTTTAAAGTCATAAAATTACTAATTCATTAGGGTAATAAGCATCAAGAATCAAAGAGAATAACGTAACTCTCAAAACCTCATGTTGAAGTTATCATGTAAGGGAGTTTTGACTTGTAACCAACTTAACCAATTTTGGAGTTGGTTTAAGGGGAAGATATATGTAATTTATAGGGAGAATTAAAATGGAGGAGAATATAGAATAGTGAGAGAGATAACTTCAAGAGAGGATAAGAAACTCTAAGAATGGAAAATGCACATAACTCCTTAAGAAAGGTGGAGTCTTGTTATGGACTAAATATGTGATGAATCAAAATGAATAAAGAATAGATAGTCTTATATGCCTATGTTTCTTATATTGTACTAGGATTGGTTTTAATTTCATATTAACTTGAAATTATCTTAATGCCATAACCATGCAAGATATGTGTGTATGTGCAAGTTTAAGCATGAGACTATGGGTTTTCTATCAAGTAGGAGAGTAATTGGTAGAATTAGTGAAGTTTGGTTAAGGGTATGTTTCAATCACCTTTATCCAAGATCAAAGTTATCTAAAGTAGTAAGTTTTATTTATTATGATCTCCAAAGAGGAAAGGATAATTTTCTTTATTGGAAACTCTATCATAATGTTGGTAGTCCCAAACTATGACACCTTAATGTAGTTGGTACTCTATGACAAGAAAGTCATTAGGTTTTTGCGAAGGTTCAAATGTATGATTATATAGTATCATGGTGAAGAGTTAAATGCCTAGGTGTAAATTTAATAGGTAAACTTTTCAAAAGTTTAGGAAGTTAAGAAGATATTATGTACATAGTGAGTACCCTATTTGCTACATAGACAAGATTCAGTATATATAGGTAACACTAAGGTAGGACTTTTAAATGTTTGATGAAATGATTTATGAAGGTTTAATGAAGTTTTTTAGCATGTATATTAATTTAATAAATGTTTATAATGACTCTTGAGAGGTTAGAATATATTTTTTTCAAATAAGATCCCTATTTATACTAGTCCTTACCTTGTGACACAGTCATATACTCAAAGAGAGTTCTATTTGAGACCACATGAGTGGTTATTAGACTGATGGAATTATAGGTGAAAGAAAGGTTTAAAATACCTAATAGGATCATTTTGAGGCCTTGAGGATGTTTAAAAATACACCTAACCATTATAAAATTTATTGTTACTATAAAGCCCTATTTTCACTTATTAGAGTGTATGAAAGGAGTGTGCATCTCTAAAAACATGAGAGGTGGTTGTGTTGATGAATTTTGGATGTGATTATGAGGAGATAAATCATAATAATGGCCAAAATTAGGTATATAATGTCTTGAACTTACATAGTCCCTTAAAAAACCATGCATGGTCAACTAGAAAGGTATTAGTCCATTGTATTTTATTGTGTTTGAGCTTTGGATGGATTGAATAAGGATTATATATAAGTTGGATAGATGTAAGGGGTCAAAATATACCTAGATGTGGAAATTAGGACCTTTTAAACTTTTTTAAACTTAAGATATGGAATTATGTAGCCTTGTAGCCTATGTAGAAACATATCTAGGGTTTCTAGAGAAAAAACCCACAAGTAGAGTTTCAACCATTAAAACTATTTAGAATTTTTAAATCTTAATTAATTTTTTATAAGTAAATTTAATAAAGAGCTTTTATACTAGTTAGGGGCCATATATTATGGTTTATAGGGTTGAGGGTGTGTGCAAGGGCTAAAAGGGCCTAATTTGGAGAACACTTACAAAGGAAGTGTAGGGTAAATTTGGAGTTAGACCATAAAATTTGATACATGCCTAAATAAAGATAGAGGTTGCTGATAGATGTCTTTATATTTTCAAGGTACACATGTACATATCCATACAATAAAAATTTGTGAAAAAAAAGGCTACAAGCCTTAAGAGATCATTATGAGTCTTGTGTATAGAATTGAAGGGTAAATTATGTTTGAGGACTTGAAAGGGGTTGTAATAGGTGTAATAATATGATATAATACCATTGATGATTATTATCATAATTTAGTGGTAAGACTATATAATAACCAGAATTACAAGAAACACAAATGAATAACTAGATTTACAAGTAACTATTAGTGATGGGAACCACAAAGACAAATATGGAGAACAAATGAGGCCCAATTGATATTTTCATTTATTGAAAATGGTCTCTGATTTACAATTTCTTGTACAAGTGCTTATAAAATCTTCCACATGACTCTTCACCTTCATTTATGACTCTTCCTTTCTTAAGACCTTTTGACTCCTTTTCAACACCTCATATTTCTATTTTCTCCTTTTTAATATAATTAATGACAAATAATATTAAATCATATTTGCCCTTTACCTTTACTAACACTCACCTCAACTTAAAATTTGTCTCATCCTGAGACACAAAACTCCTACTAACACTCCCCCCAACTTAAAATGTGTCTTGTCTCAAGACAAAGAGGCCCTAAACATTTCAATTTTTTACAACTTTTATTCCATTACAAATGCATTTGAGAACCTACACTACATCTACTCCTACTCTCCATGGCCTCAAATTCCAAAGCTCATTCACTTCTACAACTCTAACGTGAAATACATTTATAATTTTCAAAACTTATAAATACTCTACTTTATTTCAAACCTTTTTCAATACATAACATGTGGGGAAGAGTAATGATATAAATTTCAAAAAGAAGGAAAGTAATTTGAATATCATGTGCTCATCAACAATAATTTGTCTTCTATATTTCTATTGACCAAGCTGCCCAAATTGGGAGAGACTATTATAAATTCCATCTAAGCCTCATTTACGACCAATATATTTTAATTAATATGAAATTATATTAGAAAAAAATGATCAACTTCCTTAAAATTTACAATGATAGAAATTGTAGACTTCTATCATTTTTTTACCCTAGAATCATTATTATTATGATAATGGTTCTCAAAAAACTACTTCAACTTACCTAAATATAGGCAACACCAACCTCCTCTTATGATTTACCTAAGGCCATAGACCAATTATAGTTTCCATTATTATGTTATATGAATTACACTCCTCAATGATTTTCCTTATTTTCATCATACCTCTACAACAAATACATTTATAGTGAAGGAAGGGAGCCTTGTGTCATTCCTCTCCATTACCTTCCCTTAAACTATAATATCCCACTCTTTTATCATGGCATCACATTTTATCTCTCCTTTGTATATATCCATTAGTTTTGAGGCTGAGACTTATAGTTACCTTCATCAATAAACATTTTTTAACCTATATCCTATATTAATTTTTGTTCTTTGAGACCTATGAGAATTGTTTAGTTGATAAGCTAGTGAAAGAGTGGAATGGTAAATAGACACCAATCTTGAGAAAAGAGTAAGGAATGAATTTATTTTTTATTGAGTGTGATTTAAATCCATCAAGAAGTGCTTCTATATGTACAAAAATAGGAAACATTCAAGGAGACCATCAATCATATTGATAAAGAAAGAGAAACTAGATTGGTTCAAGAAGATTCAAGATAAGAATAACATGTGAATGAGATATTTGATAAGAATAGAGTCAATAAAGTATATTTTGGAGATTTTTTCCCATTACCTCTACATCATTTGATATCATATCAAGGTAATCTTGGTTTGAGTTTTTTTTGAGTTCTTTAAAACTTGTTTATTTGTGATTGACAAAGATATGCTATGAGGTATGCATGAGATAACATTGTATGGTATTGAGAGAGAAGAAGTATGTTGTAGGTATGGCCTATTTAGGTTTAAAAAAAGGAATATAATGTATATAATAGAGAAATAATATCCCTAAAGTCTTATGAGAAGGACTAGAAGCTAGTCAATAAAATACTAATGAAGGAGAAGTAGAAAGAGCCTTAGAGCTCAAATAGAGAAGAGAGAATAGTAAAGAATCTAAGAGAGAGTTAAAAAGGATAAGGATAGGTCCTAAATAGAGGAATAAAAAAATAAGAAAGGCCCGATATAGGTCTAAGAGGTAAGATTGATAAGATTGCTAAGAGGAAGGTCTAGATAGGCCTAAGAAGCAAAGAAGTGAGACAAGATAGGTATACAAAGAGAAGTGAATGATATGATAAGAGAGTTGGGGAATATTATTGAGAATATATAGCTCATGGTGAATCTTTTGAAAGGATAAATAATCTAATGGATTAGTTGGAATATGAGGAAAAGGGTAAAGTGGCCACTAGAGTCACTTGTGAAAGAGAGAAGACACAAGATAAGTGCCTTGAAGAATGAGAAGAAGAAAGAGAGGAAAAACTAAAGAGGTAAGAGAGATGATATGTTTCCAAGTGAGAAATAAGATATAGAGGTAGATAATAGAGTTCTCATTGAGGAGAATAAGAAGAAGATAGAAATGCCAAGAAGAGCACTTGAAAATGAAGACAAGAAGAAAAGATAGAGAGTGTCTATGAAAAATACAGTCAAGGAGACTATATGGTCTATTTTTGTATATGATAACATTTATTTCAAGTTTGTATATGAAGGTATGAAGATAATTTTGATGAAGGCCAAGCACAAGGACTCAAAGCTAGTGAAGGATGGGCTAAGAACATCACCCATCAAGTGGAAAGAGAATGACAAATAAAATGAACCTCTTGAAAAAGATAAAGTAAGGAAAATTAATGGCATTAAACATGTTGAAGATGAGGTAGAAGAGGAGTTTTATGATGCTTTTCCAAGAATTACACTTGAAACAAGAGAAAAAGCATACAAATAAAACATGAAGGTCACCCATGAAGAGATGAATGAAGAAATAAGCTTGCAGTAGTCATATTTAGAGGTAAATGAGTGTTTGAACATATATTTTAATTACACATATGAAGAAGAAAAGGATAATATGCAGATTGAGAGGAATAATGACAAATTGCAACCTTCAAGGAAATAAAAAGGGCATGGTTATGTTTGTCCCAAGTGGCTAAAACAAATAGGTGATGAGAAGGAAGAGATCAACCTAAATCAAGTTGTTAATCAAGACAAGAAAATAGGTGAAAATAAAAAAACAAATATGGAAGAAAAACACAAATGGAAAAGAACACCAAATTGGCAAGATAAGCTACCAAGGCAAGAATCATGAAGGTGATAAAAAGAGAAGAAAATGGAAATCTAAGAAGGTAAAAAGTAGAAATTGGATTTCAAAGAGCATGAAAAGATCACAATAGGATTATATTACAGGTATATCCTAAGGAATCATGATTATTGAAGAGGAGTATAAGCCTACAAAGAAAATAAGAGAGGTAGTATAAGAAAACCAAGCCAAATAAGTGAAGGTACAACCATGTAAGAAAGAAGATGAGTGCATACAATATATGTATACTCAATATTTATTTTCAAATGTTGTATATTAATATGTATGTGAAATTGATTCAAGTAATGAATATATCTTGTACATGGAGATAATTGCATTGATGAATGAGTGTGTAGAAAGACAAGGTGAGAATGAGGCACCTCAAATATTGTTTAGGGTATGCAAAAAAAGGAGGATAATATGAGTCTCATAAATGAGAAATTATAATGGAAATACAAAGATCAAGTTGCCAAAGAGGATGAAGAGCAATGTGGGCTAAGATTTGATTAGGATTATGAAGAGGTGGATGCACTCAAGTTGGAAGAAGAATTGGATATGTTAGGAGACATTTTTAGTCCATCCAAGGGGCTGAAAAAAGCTAAAGTACATCAAGAAAAGGTCAAGGATGAACTCCAAGAAACATAACGATAATATCATCAAAGAGAAGCATAAAATTTTATGAAAAAAAAATACAAATATGTAAGCTACCAAGTAAGCAAAAGGAGTATGAGAAAGCTGACAAGGTGAGTTACTCAATTATTCAAGCTAAAGCTGAGTTTTCATTTGATAAGCATGGATATGAAAAGTCAAAAAGGTTTACATTTTACTATGTTGATAATGAATGTAATAACAGGTTGCTCTTGTAAAATGAGCAAGGACATAGGAAGAAGCATAAAAAATAGGAAAATTTTGAAGAAGAGGTAGAAAAAGAGAATATAGATGAGAAAAAGATAGATATTGACATGCATTAGAAGCCATTAGAGCTTAAGGAAGAATATGCTATCATGATTAAGGAGTAAAGATCACTCAAAAGGAAAGAATCAAGTGATATTTATGAGAAAGAAAGCCATGACACACACATGAGGAAATAAAATAAGACCTATATGATTGTACCTAAGTATGATAAGTTTTAAAGTGACTTATAATAGGTGGAAAATGTAGAAAACATAGAGGTACAGTAGTTAGAACACCTCATATAGGTGGAAGATACATGGATAAGAAGACTAAACAAGGCCACAAAGAAGAAATGCAAGAGTTTAGCACAGAGAAAGGAGTAAGAAATAAAGAGTAGCAGTCAAGTGAATATGAAATACCCTCAAAGAAAAAATTGGAAGGTAATTAATAAATTTTGAGGTAGAAGTTTTCTCCCTCCTGGGGAGTATGATGCAGCAGCATCAAGCTAGAAGACTTCATTTTTATGTTATTTGCAATAGGGGTTAAATTTGGTCAATTTTTGGTATCAATGTGAGTGTGGGACCTTTTAAGGTCCATTTTTTTTCTTAGATTCCATTTGGAGTAATCAAGGTGTGTTAAATAATTTCTAGGATTTTTCCCTCTAAAATAGGGAATTTGTAAATTCAAATATTGTAACAAAGGCTAAGAAGGCCAAATGCATATGAAAGGCTTAGGTGAGTGAGGTTGTTCCAATGATTCATATTGATTGTGTTTGAAGTCATAAAATTCCTAAGTCATTAGGGTGATAAGAATCAAGAATAAAATAGAATAATTTAACTCACAAAACCTCATGTTGAAGTTGTCATGTAAGGGATTTTTGACTTATAACCACCTTAACCAACATTGGAGTTGATTTAAGGGGAAGTTTTACATAATTTCTTAGGAAAAGCAGAATGGAGGAGAAGAGAGAATAGGGAGAGAGTAAACTCCAAGAGAGGAGATGAAACCCTGAGAATGGAAAATGCACAAAACTCCTCAAGGAAGGTGATAGTGTCCTATTGTAGATTGAATATGTATGTTTGATGAATCAAAATGAATAAATAAGAGATAGTCCTATATGACTATGTTTGTTATATTGTACTTGGATTTGTGTTAATTTAATATTACCTTGAAAGTCCCCTGAGGCCATAACCATGCAATATATGTGTGTATGTGTAGGTTTAAGCATGAGATTGTGGATTATATTTAAGGAGACTAATTGGTAGAATTAGTGAATTTGGTGAAGGGTATGCTTCAGTCACCTTTATTTAAGATCAAAATTATGTCAAGTGGTAAGGTTCAGTAAGTATAATCTCCAAAGAGGAAAGGAGAATGTTCTTTATTGGAAACTGTCATAATGTTGACAATCCCAAACTATGACACTTTAACATAGTTGGAAATCTATGAGAATAAATTCATTAGGTTGTTGTGAAGGATCAAATGTGTGATTGTCTATAATTAAAATGTTTAAAAGTTCAAGTAGTCAAATAGATACGTTGTACATAGTGAGTACCATGCTTGTTACATAGATAAGATTTAGTTTATACATTCAACACTAAGGTAGGACTTTTAAATGTTTGATGAAATGATTTGTTAAGAGTTAATGAAGTTTTTGAGCATGTATTTTAATGGAATTTTTTTTTTAGAATGACTCTTTAAAGGTTAGAACCTATCTTTTTCAAATAAGATCCCTATTTATACTAGTTATTACTTTATGACACAGTCATATACTCAAATAAAGAGAGTTTTGTTTGAGACCACATGAGTGGATATTGTATTGATGAAATTTTAGGTGGAATAAATTTTTACAAGACCTAATAAGATCATTTTAATTCCTTAAGGATTTCTTAAAATACACCCAACTATTAGAAACCCTATTGCTACCATAAACCCCTACTTTCACTTATTAGAGTGTATGGAAGGAGTGTGTGTCTCTAAAAACATGAGACACAGTTGTGTTGATGAAGTATGGATGTAAATATGAGGATATAATTCATAATATTGTCCCAATTGAGGTACAAAATATCTTTAAGGTATACAGTCCCTTAAAAAAACATGCACAATCAACCAAAAAGGTATATAGTCCATTGCATTTTGTTGTGTTTGGGCCTTGAATGGATTGAATAAGGATTATAAATAAATTAGATAGACATAGGGGGTGAAAATGGACCTATATTTGGAAATTATATCCTTTAAAACTTTGTTAAACTCAAGATATGGAGTTGTGTAGCCTCTTGGCCTGTGTAGAAGCAAAACTAGGGTTTTTATAGGGAAAACCCCACAAGTAGAGTTTCAACCCTTATAAAATTATTAAAAAAATTAAATATTACCTAATTTATTATAAGGAAATTGAATGAAGAGTTTTTATACTTTTTAGGGGCCATATAGTATGGTTTTTAGGGTTGAGGGTGTGTGTAAGGGCTCAAAAGGCCTAATTTGGAGAATATTTACAAAGAAAGTGTGGGATAAATGTGGAATTAGACCATTAAATTTGATAAAATCCTTAATAAATATAGAGGGTGATAAAAAATGTCTTCAAATTCTCAAGTTACAAAGGTATACATATGTATAATATATATTTGTCAAAAAAAAGTTGTATGCCCTACGAGACCATTGTGAGTGTTATGTGTGTAATTTAAGGATTAATTATGTTTGAATACCTAAAAGGGGTTAAAATATGTATAATAATATCATATAAGACCATTGAAACCAAAATATTGAGTTCTTGTAACCTATATCAAATTTTGGTCCTTGAGACCTAAGAGAATTGTCTAGTTGAGAAGCTAGTGAAAGAGTGGAATGGTAAAAAGAGATCAATCTTGAGGAAAGAGTTATGAATGATTGTATTTGATAGTGAGAGTCATTTAAATCCATCAATAAATTCTTCTATATGTACAATAAATAAGAAACATTCAAGGAAACCATCAAGCATAGTGATTAAGAGAGAGAAACTAGATTGGTTAAAGAATATTCAAGACAAGCATAGCATGTAAATGAGATATTTGACAAGACTAGAGTTAGTAAGGGATATTTTGAAACTTTTCCCCCTTACCTCTGCATCACTATCCATGGTGACAGAGTTGATTATTGTAAAGGAATGTGAATCAATGCAAGTTTAGAATATTTGAAATATATGCCTCTATAGATTTATATTGGTATCATTTTGTGAATGTAATTTATGTGTTCAAAGACTCTAATCCCCTTGAATAATATACTATAACTTTAAGTTGTAAAGGATTGTGTCTTGTAGGTTTATGCAAATAATTATGTGTTATTTCATTAAATCTAGGAGACTAGTGTATAAACAACCCTATTAAGGTATTATTAGTATTATGGTGATATATAGGAGTAAAATCATATACAAAAGGTTTATTTCATGCATATATGACTTTTTTTATTCCAAAAAGAATAGGGGTTAAAAATAATAGTCTGTGAATCCTTTGTCCAAAAGAGATAGTCAAGAAACCTATGTGTGATCTCAATAATGAATTATATGTATGGATCAATATTTTAGTGGTGTAAAGTTGGTGGAGAGATACAACATAATGGAAGTAAATTTTTATGTAATTATTCAAAACCTAAGATAAGGAAAAAGTGTGAATGGAACCCTCTACTAGCTTTCCGAGTTAGACTGTGTCTATAGAATTATATTACACCATTTATTTGAATGAGTTTATAAGTTTTTAAAGCAAAGATATGGGTTGAAATATTTTAGGATATATATTACATACCTTATTTAGGTCTTTAGAGGATCTAAAATTAGGAATGGTTCATTTAAATCACATTTGAAGCCTCTCAAGCTAGTTGCAGTCTGTGTAACCCTAGATTAGGGTTAGAAGAGGGAAAATGCAAATATAAAGAGTTTTAACTAATTAAATATTCTAAAACTTTGTATTTTTGTGTATTATGACAAATTTCAAGGGACTATAGTGGTTTTGAACATGTATGGCCTTATATGGCGACTTTATTGTAGATTGTGTTGTAATTAGGCGTAGGGACCTAAAAAGGCTAGTAGAGTTAATGAGAAAGTGGATATGCATGAAGAGTTTATAAGTGAAATTTTTTGATAATTTTTATGTTTGAAAAGAGTACCAGGGTATGGGATTAGTTTGTAAGGAGAATCTATATTTAATTCAAATAAAGGAGCTTTGTCCTTTATGAGGCCTAATTGGTAAGATGGTTACAAAGGAAAGGGTACTAGTACATAGAATGATATTATGAGACTTCTTTTAAAGAAATATGGAGATAGAGGTTTCCTAAAAATGGGCTTGGATATTCTACATCAATTACATATTTTTCAATGTAATGAAATTTGTATTAAAAAAGGCTATAAGGAGGAGAGCTTGATTGAGAGATTGAGAGGTATAAGAGGTAGTTGAGGATGAGATAGATGTTCAAGTGGGTTGATACCAATATGTTATTCCCTATAGATATCATTCATGATGTAATATTATTTTTATGAGATCTAGAACAAGAATTAAGGTTTTGAGCCTTGAGTTATGAACTTATGTGGAACTAGTGAGTTAGTAACATGAAAAGAGATGAATTCATGGATGGAATGAGATGAGTGTATGAGTGATATGTTTATGAATGGTCTAAGGATATATATGATATATTTAGATATGCTTAATGAATAGGGTCATGCATAATTAGGTTACTAATCTTAGTGGATAGTGAAAGAGCCATAGAATTAAGAGAGCCAAGATAGTGAGGTTTCATAAGAAAAAATCTATGAAAGTTATGGATATTAGTATTAGGCTTAGGATCTAAATAATTTTGGTATCATAGCTATAGAAATATTTTACAATCAATGAGAACAAAATAAATCTCAAGAAAAATAAAGGTATGTGGTACATTGGTTATTTATCATTGTTAATTTTGAATGAAATGGACAAGATTTCAATAAGATTGTAGAAATAGATGTGTGATATAGATTGAAACTAATAATTGATAAATTTTGAGAGAAAATATAGTTGGAGATGGAAGGTAAATATACTCCAAGATACGAGAGTCAATCATTACATGGAGAGGACATAGTATCATTTCAATCACAAATCTTAAGAAAGAAGTGAGAAAGTAAAAGAGAGACAAAAGTATGAGAGAATATGATATTAAGAAGGTATTCAAGGGGAAAATGAGAAGTATAGTTGGTAATGAAGAATACATAAGACATTAAAGCCAATAAGTAAGGATAAAGACTATGAGGACTCAACTCAAGGTATGTTGTGTTTTTTGATTTTAGTTAAATGTAAAGTTGTTAAAATTGAAGTCAATTAGACTATATAAAATGAAAATCAAGAAGCTATTAACAAAAATATAAGATGAATCATAAGGTAATTGAGGCTTGTGTGAAGAGATCTCAAGAATAAGCTCAAAAGAGAAAGCAAGTTTTAAGTGTGGACAAAGGAGAAGGAAGGTCCCAAATGAAGACAAAAGATGAGAAGGTCTCAAGTGAAGAAAATTAAGGTACTTAATTGAAGTACCAAAGAGATGAAATAAATGTAGAAGACACTTGTAGAGAGGAAAAGAAGAATGCAAAGTTGAAGATGAAGGAATGGCCAAGTAAAATTTCAATGAGAATAATATGAAAGAAGATGGAAGAGAGAGAGTGTTTGAGGAGGAGAAAAGAGTCTTAAGGCATGTTACCAAGAGTATATATCAATTTATAATCATGATAGAGTAGATGAAAAATCAAGAAGTAAACCCATTGATTATATGGGTTAAGAAAAAGAGAATAAAGTGGCCAATAGAGCTACTCATGAGAGAGAAAAGGCATAAGATAAATGCCTTGAGAAAAGAGAAGGTAAAGAGAAATTCTTATGAATGATTGAAGCAATGTAAGTTTCCAAATGAGAAACATGAAGGAGAAGAGGTGAAGAGTGTTCTCATTGTGGATAAAATGAATAAAGGTGAGAGAGAAGTGCCAAAGGAAGCACTTGGAGAAGAAAGTAAGAAAAAGAGGAGAGTGTCCATGTAGGAAGCACTCAAATGGAAATTGTGGTCTCTTATTTTGTTATCTAACATTGTATTTAAGTTTATCTATGCAAGTATGAAGGCATTAATAAGAAAAGTGTTAAAAATAAATGGGGAAAGAAAAGCACCCATGCACAAATAATAGTGTAAAAATAAGAAAACATAATTTTTTGTTGTCTATGAGGAAGGAAAGCATTGTGAAAAGGTCAAAAATGAAAAATATGATAGTATATAAATTTTTCAACTAGCCCATGAAGAGAAAGATGTTGAATCAAAATTCTTTGATGCCTTAGAGATCATAGAGGAAAAATGAGTGAAATATAGACATATGAGATAGATTGATAAACAAAATAACATGGAGGAAAAGCAAAGCAAGTTGTAGCTTATTAAGAAGGTATATGATAGTTCAAATTTTGTTATTGATATTAAAAATACTAATGAAAATGTGCATACATAAGTTGATAGGAATAAGGAATAGAACATGATTACAAATTTGGAAAAGGATCATGGATATAGGATGTCATTATGGCTAAAATAACTAGCTACATAAGTAAGAGTATACAGTCTTAATCCAAGGGAAGCATATGGTATAAATTCAAATAAAGTACTAGCAAAGAAGGTAATAAAATTTTAGTTTGAACAAATAGGTCAATGGAGTCCAAGTCAAGTTGAATACATGTAAAGTCAAGTATGGGTCCCCAAAGGCAAAGGGGAAGAAAAAAAATGTTGTAATCAGTCATGTTGAAGAAGACATTCCACTAGGGAATCCAAGAAAAAAAGAAGTAAGGATATTGCTTGTGATAACTTTCATAATGAAGCATTGAATAAGATTTTGACTAGAAGGATGAATTATGGTAGAAAATATTTGAAAGTACTAAAGTTCAGCTAGAATAAAATGTTCAATTGATATCTAAAAATGAGAACATAGGTAGGGAGTTGCCAATGCAAGAGAAAATATTTGAATGCCATACTGTTAATGAGGAGTATCTTGGACTTGAAGAATGAAAGGAAAATGTAATATGATGAATAGTGCCAAGATTTGATGAATCAAGTGAAGATATATAATATCTCTCTTTGAAAGAGGAAATATTGTTGATATATGAGTTATTAAGGCCATCAAATTATATAGCTTCATCAGGTACTTGGTCAGATTTGAAGGAAAGCAAGGATAGACAAGAAGCTCTTAGAAATGATCCTAAATAAGAGGTATTTGTGAACCAAGAAATAAAATATGGAACAAGAAATGAGAAGAGTGTAAATCTATTGAGATGAGAAAATATATCAGAAGACTTCAAGATAGAGAAAGAATAAGTGAAGGTATAGAAGAGGAGCATGATAAAAGCATAGAGGCACATTGTCAAAAAGTGTCTCCAAAGAATCAATAGGTGGATAAAGATGAGTCAATTCAAAATAAGGTATATGAAGCTAAGATGAACATAGTAGAAAAAGAGTCATATTAAGTTAATTTAACAAAGGTAGAGTCTATGGAGAATGAAGCAGAACATGACATAGACAAATTAACATAGTACATGAGGATGGAGGAAAAATTATTCATAAGACAAGACAAGATGAAGAGTCAAATACAAAGAACAAGAATATAGTTGGATAGAGTTAAATAAGGAAAGAATAATAATTGTAATAGAGGCCAAATGAGAGAGAAGATCAAAAATTGGAAAGTGAGGAATAAATATAGGCAAACTCTTTGAACTAGAGCTCAAATATTTCCCTCAAGGTGAGTATGATGCAGGGGAATCAAGGAAAATAAGGATAATTTGGTCATGAGTATATGTATAGTTGTTATTCATGTGTTTTGGGTCTTATAAGATATTTTTTAAGGTATTTTGGTTGTTGAAAGAGTCTCTATGTCTCTTTTAGTATCTCTTTGGCATTTTCCCACCAAAAGGGCCAATTTGAATATTTGAATATTATGTGAGAGTTTTAGTGTATGTTGAGGGTTGTCATTAAATGTAAGGTTGGCAAGATGTTAGTGTAAGGTCATACATATGTATAAGAGTTTAATAGAAGGTTTTATATGTGCACTAATGAGTATAAAGGCATAAATAAAGATTCTTTAATGTAATTTCCACATCATGGTAGTTGTCATGAAAGTAGGGAAGTTTATCTTATATGTAGTAAAGAATGTAATGAGTTTTTTAAAGTAAGAAAGGTGGTATAATAATTGATAGGGTAAAATTAGATTTTTATGATTAATATGTATTAATTATAATGAAAAAATTAATGAAATATTAATACTTTGTATTTTATCCATGGTGACAGAGTTAATGACTGTAAAGGAATGTGAATTAATGAAAGATTAGAGTATTGGAAATATATGCCTTTGTAAATTCATATTTGTCTCATTTTTTGAATTTAATTGATGTTTTTAAATCCTTTAATCCCCTATAATGATATACTATAACTTTAAGTTATAAAGGATTGTGTATTGTAAGTTTGTGAAAAGAATTTTGTGTTGTTTCATTAAATCTAGGAGACTAGTGTAGAAGGAAATTTCTTAAGTAAGGTATTTTGAGTATTAGGGTGATATACAAGAGTAAAATAATATATTTAATGTGTCTCTCATTCATATATTACTTTTTTTATTCCTACAAAAATAGGGGTTCAAAATAACAGTTTGTGAGTGTTTTACCCAAAAGAAATAGTCAAGAAACATGTGTGTGATCTTAATAATGAATTATATGTATGGATGGAGATTTTAGTGGTGTTAATATGGTTTATATATACAAAAAAAATTAATTTAATATTTATTTGATGATTCAAAACCTCATATAAGTAAAAAGTGTGAATAGAACCCTATACTGGCTTTCCCAGTTAGACTGTGTCTGTAGAATTCTATTACACCATTGATTTAAATGAGTTTATAAGTTATTAAATAAAATATGGGGATTGAAAGAGTTTATGATATATATTATAGACATTATTTATGTATTGGTAGGATATTAAAGAAATAATGGCTCATTTAAAGCACATTTGAAGACTCTTGGGCTAGTTGCAGTCTTTGTAACCCTCGATTAGGGTTAGAATAGGAAAAGGTAAAATATAAAGAGTTTTAACTGATGGAATGTTCTAAAACTTGGTATTTTTTTTTTATTGTGACAATTTTCAATGGGTTATAGTTATAAATAACCTATTTATCCTTGTATGGTGGAGCTATTACAAATTGTGTTATAATTAGGCCTAGGGACCTAATTAAGCTAGTAGAGGTAATGAGAAAGTGGAGATGCATGAAGAGTTGATAATTCAAACTTGATGATAATTTTTATGTTGGAAAAGGGTACCAATATATTTTATTATTTTATATGGATTATTTTTTTTAAGTCAAACAAATGAGCTTTACCCTTTAGGAGGCCTAATGGGTAATATGGTTACAAAAGAAAGGGTCCTAGTACATAGAATGAGATTATGAAACTTATTGGAAAGAAATATGGAGATAAAGGTGCCCAAATATGGGTTTATATCTTTTATATCAATTATAAATTATTCAATGTAAGGAAATCTATAGAAAAATAGGCTAAAAGGAGGAGAGCTTGATTGAGAGCTTGAGAGGTGTAGGAGGTAGTTGAGTATGAGACAGATGTTCAAATGGCTTGATACCAATATTTTATTCCATAAATAGGTCATTCATGATGGGATATTATATTTATGATATTTAGAACAAGAATTGAGGTTTTGAGCCTTGAGTTATGAACTTATGTGGAGCTAGTGAGTGAGTAACATGAAAGGAGATGGATCAATGGATAGAATGAGATGAGTGTATGAGTTAGAGATTTATGAATGGTCTAAAGATAAATAACAATTATTTATATATTATTAATTAATAGGGTAACTCATAAGGATGTTAGTAAGCCTATTGAATAGTGAAAGAGACACAAAAGCAAGAGAGTCAAGATAATGATATGTCATAAGAGTGAATCTATGAAATCTATGGATATTAGTTACAAGCCTAGGATATACATCAAAGAGACATCCATATTTTTTTTGGAGAATGAATATCTGATATAATATCAAGGTAGTTACCTAAGGAAGGATTTCCTAAAGCGATATGATCTAGTAGTAGAGCAAATCATGAGGTATGTCACTTTTGATGGCTGATTATTGGTTTTCCATTATTTTATATGCTTATATTTAACTATTTTCAGCACCATATTCTCCTTAACCTACCTTTCTATACTTTTCACTCATTGAAAATATATTTTATTTATGTAAAAAGGGGTAAAACTATACTATCGATCCAGTGATCTTCCTTGTATATAATTTTTTTGATGCTTTAAACCCTAGTGTTAATAATGGTGTGACGAAGGGTCATGAAAAATGGTGAAAACCCCTAAAGGAATTTTAAGAAGTGATACTAACACAAATCATTGGAAGGATAAATTGGTAAACCAAAATCAAGGTATTATTGACCTTGATAGGGAGATTATAGATCAAGTGAATTTGATTAGAGATGATGGCAATAGGACTCATATTTAATTTGAGACAATGGTCGGAAATGATGATGTGGAAAATAAAGAGGATCCTAAAATGAGTAAGGATCATAACCTAACTAAGTAAATTATGTATGAGGTCGTGTAAGGCTTGAAACTACTTACAGAATGAGGTAGGAAAGATGATATTGGTCATAAAGAGACTGTAGATAATAGTAATAAAGATGTAGACCTATCTAAGAAAAATCAAAACATTCCTTTAGATTTTGATATGGCTATTGATTATTTAAATAATTAGGATAGTCTTGATATAAATGGAGATGAAGTGGAGCTTCATAAGGCCATTACTCATTATTTCATGAAAGATCACAAAAGGCTCAAAGAGGAGTTGATAAATCTAAGCAAAAATAATGGGATATTTTGTACCAAGGTAGACCCATTGGATATGAGTTATCAATTTATGGATTTTAAATAGATAATGGAGAGATAAAATGTGAACCTTAATTATAATATTGTTTTCCTTGTGGATTTTAGTTAAATTGATATAAAAAACTATTTATAGAGTATGGAGGGATTAAAATTGTCAACTAAGAGGAAAAATGAAATATTTTGACATTACCAGGACTGAAAAAAAGATGAAGTGTATTTTAGAGAGGAATATGTGACTTATAATACTCATCACATGGAAAACACCTTTAAGATCTTGACATATAAATGGGTTAAAGTATATGAGACCTAAAGTGTATGGGGTGTTAGAGGGTTTTCTGCTACTTTCTTGCTAACTTTTTATTGTTTTTGAGTTGTTGTTGTAGTTTTCCCATTGTTTGTTCTTATGTTTTGTATTTTTTTTTTATATGGTATTCTTGAACTATTATACATGTCTCTTATAATGGGTAAGGTACCTCTAAAATGACTCTTTTATCATTAATAAAAAACAAAATACATTTCACCGAATAATATTCAATAACAATTTTATAACCCAATTTTATTATAGTTACCAAAAAAACCATTTTATTTTCAAAATGGGAATATACTATAGATCAAAAATAAAAAATTTAGTATCATTATGAAATTTTATCTTAACACTTACAAGGCATAATAAACTATGCTTACAAGTTTCATGGAGTTTAAACTTTCCTTTCAATACTTCCATATCTATAATCCATATATCTATTAAATATTTATATTCTCTACAAGAATTTCATACACATGCCATTACTTCTTATATTGTTGTGCCAATACATTCATAATTCCCATCACTTAAAAAATATGAATTATCAGTGTCACCATAACACTCACCAAATTTTACATATGGTATTATAATGATCATCATCACTATGGATATATAGTGGAATCATTATTTTTTTAAATATTCTCAAAATGTATGTGACATGTGGTAGTATAATGTCTAATATTTTCACATGTCATGATTGAGTTATCTCTTACTTTTTTAGCTGATCATTAGATGTGTGTCCACATATTTATTAATGTGATGGAAACCATATATTCTAAATTTTTTATGTGTCTAACTCTACTTTATTTTAAATTATATAACTTATTTCAAAATATTATTATGACTTATACTTTATCCAAGAAAAGTTTTTAGCATGTTTAATTAATGACTCATAAAGAGTTTTTTTTTCACATTTATTAAATTTATCTGTTAGTTTTAATGTTTCAATTTAATTTATATAATAATTAGAGATCTCATTCAAAGTGAATATTATATAATTTATATCATATATCAAATTAAAACTTATTTTTCCAAACAAATTTAATGCATTTTTTTCATTTTAGATATTTTTTCGCTTACTTCCCTTATTTATAACATTTTCATATTTTATAACTATATAATTATATCAATCATCTTGTATTTTGATTTATTGTCATAAAAAAAATGTGTGTACCAAGCTCTTAACTATAATTTGATGAGTCTATGTGAACATATGTATTTTATGTTAAATAAATATGATTAATTTTAAGTAATTTTTTTAAAAAAATAAAATGTGACATTTTTCAATTAAATTATTAGGAATATTTGGTTCAAATTTATTATTTACTAACCCATAAAAATCATTAAATTTTAAAATTCATTTATTACCCTCTTTCATTCTATTTAGTATTTTTCCATTTGACTTATATGAGTCATGAATAGTTATGAAATATTTGACATTTTTATTTGGAATAAAAGAACAAAATAAGCACTTAACAAAATAAATACATTCTTTAAAAAATACTTAAAATAATACGTTATTCCTACCAACTAATAAAAAAATAATAATTTTTTCTTTATTTTCCATTCCTTTCTAAAAAACTTGAACACATATTAAATGAATAAATTGCTTAGATTTAAGGACCGGACCTAACATATAACATTTGACTAAAGGAATTTTTTTTAAAATATTTCAATGTATTTTATGGAGACACCTATTTATTTTTTAAATTATTAGAATTAAAATAATTTTATTTTTATTTTTTACATGTGGGTAATTAGTTTAAAATATTACTATTGTTATTTCATATGTTCACTTCTTTTCTTTTCTTCTTTGTGTGATATTGTGTTTCTTATATTTTATTTTTACTCTTTATTTTCTCTATGATTGAAGTATTAATATTTTATATATTTCTTCATACTCTATCTTTACTCTATATTTAATCAATATATGACATAATCATAGCTTCATTGATTGCATCACTTTATATTTAGTGGCCCTTTTACACCTCATCATGTTGATTTTGATTAATGATCATTTATTTTTTCTCTATTTTTTTTTTGGATTGCTTGACAATAGATTATTAATTAAAATTTGTAAATTTTATATATAAAAATAATTTAATATGCATTTAAATAACAAATATTAAGATCAATTGAATATTCACCAAAAAAAATATTTATCCTTTTTAAAGCTTTTAAAGAAACTTAAAGGTCAATCAACTACAAACTTTTATGAAAATATAGGGAGAATACTCGTGTAGTTTTATTTGATAATATACGGAGAGAAGTTTATGTGATATCTCTCATTTTGGTTTTTATTACACTCACACAAATTATAAATACATTGGACTAGATTCCAGACATGCTCCACATGTAATTAGAACTCATTAATAGGTTTATTGGGCTAGATAACCTTACATTTTTACCACTCTACAAGAAAAATAATAATAGAATATTATATCAAAGAGAATAAGAATAAAATTTAAATATTTATACCACCAATACACAATCTTATTTCTCATCAAATTACACATCTAACTAAAAAGTTATAGAAATATAAAACTAGTAGAGTGTAGAATTCATGATTAGGGGTGGAATTTACAATATAAAAGGTACATATATGATGATATTATGATAATATATATTATAAAAATAACAATATATTTATTCCTACCCCTTTCATATTATAGATCCAAATTTTAGGGTTTCGACTCATACAAATTTTATATCTTATTTCTAGTCTCAAAATTATAAATAGTGACCAAGTGTTTTATATATACACACACACACACTTACTTTTTTATACATTTTAATTTCTTATTTAATAATTTATTATATTTTCAATTTATATTTTAGGTATAGTTTTATATGATTATTATTAGGGATCATAGTATTATATATAATTATTATCCCTTTATTTTAACTTATTATACATGTAATATTTATCTCCTAAATCATAAATAATTAATTTTTTTAAGAAAACCCATCCAATTTAAAACCAATAAACCTTGAGGTTAATTCTTTATTTCCATCTAAGGTTTGTTTTTTGGATATTTAAAATTAGATATACGTAGGTTTTTTTATTTTTTATTAAAATATCATTATCCTTAGTTTATTTTCCTATCTTTCAAACCTTATTTTACATATGATGAAACTTTCCTTTGATTTAATGTCTTTAAAGGGTGAAAAGTATCATCTTCATGTTGTATATGATAGTAAATTTCATTGGATTTTTGATTAATCTTATTATTATCATCGTAATAATGATTTAGATTAAAAAAATAGGGTAACTTAATTTCAACCCAATTAGACCATATGAAATTTCAAATGTTACAACTATTTTAGCTATTAGTTGCCTTGATTTGACCCTTTGCCTTGATTTGACCCTTCATAATTATTAAATGTTATAAGTTATGAAAAAACATGCTACTTAGAAGAAATGTGTTAGTCTCAATAAAAATATCTTATATAATTTTGATTTAAAATATTAATGTATGTAATAAAATATTGAATCTTGTTTATTATCTAATGTGAATGAAAATGTCAAAAAATATTGTGCTCCTAATGCTTCTCAAAAAATCAAAGTTTACAATGATTTTTATCCTTCTTTAACCTTGTATTTAAACATTTAAAATGGTTATTTGAATTCAAATTCTTATCTTCACACTTATTCCTTGTATGTCCATATTAATAATGATGTTTCTCAAAATAAAATACCAAAGAAACAAATGAAAAACATATTCATGAATTTCATGGAAAAGTTAAAATATATGATAGGAAATATCCTTCTCATATTTCTAAAATTATGGAAATGGTAAGAGAAAAAGATATCAAAAAAAATCACTAGTGTATCAAATGATGCTCCCATGATTTTTTTGATGATTGTGATTACCTTTCTATCTATAGTTCACTTATGTTTAAAACTAATAAAATAATTATACTCTTGAATAAATGGATTCATACTTAAATTGTGATAACATATGTGATTAATATTATGATACATCAAATATGTGAATTACAAAAACAAGTACAAGATTTAGATCTAGTATATGTTGCATCTAATTTTTGGGTTGATTTTAATTTTATATATGTCCCACCTATAGTGTGTAAGATTATTTATTACTCTCTCCCACATGATTTTATAATGCCTAGATTATCTTTATTTGAGTGATATGGATATCCTTACATCTTAATTATTTTTTTGCTTATCCTATAAAATGTGGTGTTAATGCTAGAATATTTTATAATGTTCCTAGAATATTAATGGGTTATGATTTAGATTGGTTTCAAAATATAACTAGTGATTCCCTACTCACGTTCCTTGAATTATAAGAGGCTTTTATATTCTTATTTACTACTAATAAGGGAGGAAAATTTTAATTTGAGTCTATCCATCTCTTTACCAAGGAAATTTTGAGATTATTTGTGATTATATTCAATGATTAAAAAATAACATTAATTATATGATATATCAACCAATAGATTTAGAGAAAAAATATATATTTAATATAAGTATTTTGAATCCTCTTAAATATAAATTGATTTATTATGATGACAAAAATTTAAATTATCTTATCTATTATTTCATGTCAATTTAATATGATTTTTTATGATCACAAATACTTAAATCAGAGACTTATACTTCACATTATTATTATATTATTAATACAATAATCAATAAAAAAATTTAAGACATAAATTAATAATACATTTACTATAATCCATATGTAGGAATTTCCTTATTAGATCATGTCAATTTAATAAAAATAAATAAATTAAAATTAAAACATAAAAAAGTTACTTGATGAGAACATGATTGTATTTCCTTTCACCAAGTGTTATGATTGGGTATGTGACCCATGAAAAGTTAATTCAGTATTATTTTGTGGTTATCATAGAATAAGTGTCATAAACTAGATATGCATAATTATTTCAAAAGTAAAATATAATATAGTATTTATAATGGTGACATTAAACCTGATAATTCTATCTTGAAACCATAAATCTCTAGAACACCTTCCATTTTAGATATACCTATTTTAAATGAATTTTTATATTATATAGTAATAAAATATAATTCTTATGGTTGATACAGTCAAACATGATAATTTTCCAATCATGATT
This sequence comes from Torreya grandis, assembly GCA_037957365.1. NCBI lineage: Eukaryota > Viridiplantae > Streptophyta > Pinopsida > Cupressales > Taxaceae > Torreya > Torreya grandis. Next base: position 203,401 of record JARHVA010004615.1, on the reverse strand, counting down.
ATCAATTTCACTATAAATACTCATCTTTTGCAATCAAAACCTTTGATAATTAGCGTTAATTTATAAGATAAAAAAGTTAATGGTGTGTTGTAGGTGATTAATTTAAATTCAATACGTAGCCTTACTATCCTTAAAAAACTTCAATGTGATTTTGGAAAAACTAATGCATGTATAATTATCTTTGAATAAACACTAAACATTAATATATTTTATAATTTATTTAACTATTGATCCTAAAACATATATTACAATAATTTATGTTATGTTATCTATGTTTGACTAGAATGTTAAACTAGGAATTTCATGTTTAGAAATGAAGAATGAAACAATGAATAGTACCAAAATTCATAATTTTTTTTATTTTTAAGGTGAATTTTTTTTGAATAAACAAGATATCATAAATAATTTATTTATTTTAAAACATTTTATCAAGAATTCAATCAATATCAACACAATATCGATGACCAATATCAATACATTTAGAATTTCAATTATAAAAATGATGATTTAATGAAAGACTTTCTAGAAGAATTAAAAAGCATGTATCCACTTCCTATTTATGATAAAACTTTGGAATTGATAATATTTTTGGTTATTGCTTAATTTTATATAATATGTGGTTCAACACCAACATCCTTCATCATGAATTAAATACTTATTTATTATATATCTTATGTCTACAATTCTAGTTATTAGAGTCACAACCCTTAGAGTTATAGTTTATTCCATCACATATCTATTATTCACAACTTATGCACCATGGATAGTTACTAAACCTAATTATCCACATAAAAACAATGGCATATTAGAAATTTCAACTACAAAATGACATATTTAAATTATTCATTTCTATCCATATTTATAGTGATTATATTGTTATATGATCTTGATTACCATACAACTCATGATTGCATGATCACTTATTCATAGTTACAGCTACACATGAATTCCAAGATTCATGACATTATATTTTAGATGAGATTATTGGTTATCCATATTAACCTATCTCTCATGATTCATTGATGTATACTAATGTACTATATTTTCTATTTTTCATATGTCATATATGTGTCATACGTTTCATGTGCCTTCCTCCCTTGAATTTTATTCCACATATATTTTTTCTATATTTAAAAAAAAAAATCCCCCTTATTGACCATTAAAATTCATTCTATCTCCTTGGTCTATGTTTCTTGATATATAGTATTTGTCCCTTTCCTCTTAATTGTTGATCCCATTTTAGATACTTTTATAAATTTTTAAATGATTAAAACATACACAATAATAACATGCAATGATTTTTTAGGAAAGTCATAGGTTTTTTGGCATTCTCATTAACTTCTTTCTTTGGGATTCCCCTTATCTTGATTGATTTTCACACCTTGGCTTGTTTATTAGCTTCCTTATTTTCTACTGAGTACTCTCCTTGGCTTATTTTGATTTTTGATTGAGCTATTATTACTTATTATATCTTTCACCCATTGGATTACTCATCTTATGATATTATACTTTTTTATCTGATGAGATAAAATATAGGTTTTAAAGAGACTTGGAACCACCAGAGTGAAATACAAAAGAGTTAATAGGCAATAAATAGGGCCAAGAAACCAAAAAGTAAAAAGCTACAAAAAAGAGAAGTAAAGGTCCCAAGACCAAAGTGGGATTAGAGAACAACAAGGTTTTTTAGATGCCTAAAACTAGGGTTTTTAAGGTTATATAACCAAAAATATACAAAGAATTTGTTAAAAGTTAAGTCTCAAAAGGATAAATCCCTTTATCATGTCTTCTTAAAGGGAACACTAGGAGGTCCAACAAAAAGGAAGGTCTTCCATCCTTAGGGTCTTTCACACAACATCCATATATCAAAGTTACATTTTTTCCTCTAAGATTTGCATCCTTGTAGGGCACAATAAGAATCAAAGAGAAGAAAATTTTTATCCTTGGAACAAGGGGGCCAAGGTCCCCAAATATATTCATAACATGATAAAGGACCTCCTTGGGGGTCTGAGTTATAAGAGCAATGTCCAATTGAGGTCTTGAATCATTTAAAGTGAGATAACAGTTCCCCAAAAAATCAACCCTAGTAAGGGCCATAGGAAAACATGAAATAAGAGAGAGAAAAAATGGAATATAAGAAACCACCAATTTTGATGCTTATAATGTAAAAAAATGATTATTTCTATCATCCATTTTTTGAAATTTAAGGGTCTGAGTCTACCAAGACATATATGATAATAATCATCTCTAAAGTGGTGGAAAAAATTAAAATTTGAATTCTTGGGATCAATGTCCATCAAAAGAGTCAAAATATACCAATAACCATATGAACAATCATTTTTGGATCCGATGGTCCAAAATAAATGACTACAAAGACTCAAAGTCCACATGTCCATGTCATCCATCCTCTAGAGCTTCTAACTTGTATGTGGAAAGATAAATCTTGGGGCCCTCCTAGGTACTGAAAACTAATACTAAACATCAACTAGCCAAGTTTAGGGAGGCTTAGCACTCAAATTTCCCAAAATAATATAATTGGCATTGTAATCCCTCCAAGTAAAATCAGGCAAACTAGTATTAAATCAAAGTCTTCCCTCCCAAATAGGATATTAAATTTCAATATCCAATAAAAATAGTCATGCACCATTCCTTTAAAATTAACTATTAGGGATTTCAATATCAAAGTCATGAGGACACTATCAATGTAAATTATGAAATTGAATTTTCATCAAACTAGACTTTCATAGAAAATTTCATTATCTATCAGCCAACAACCAAAAGAAGAAACTATCTAAAAATGATTATAATGTCATCATTTATCCTTTATCTAAAGGTAATGGTGCCAAATACTAGAGGGAGGATATCTTAAATCTATTGTACTAAATTGGTAGAGGAGAATTGTTCTGGGAGTCCTTCCAATCGAGGACATAAAAATAGATCTATTAAAATCCATTTCTCTACCATTATGATAGAGGGCCATATTGTAGGTCATTATAATGCTTAGATCCCAAATATAATTTCCTAATGAAGGTTGAGAATACCAAAATATTTCTAATGAATAAAGGATCCTGACCCACCCAACTATCAATGGCTTTAATCCCTTAACAAAGTACATTCCATCCTAAAGGAGACCATAATCCTTTGGTTTATCCTTCAAACTTTTTGAATTATAAAAACTTTGATGTCAACCACATCTACTCCCAAACCCAAAGAATCAATAGGGTTTTGAAACATTTCTTCCATTTCAATTCTAGTGCCATTCTTAAATATGACTTTAACACCCATCTCTACCACAGGCTCACCTAAAGAGGAATAGCTCAAGGAACAATAATTAGATTAAGAGTGTAGATTTTGAGAGGAAGAAGGTAGATAAAACACTAGTTCCTTATCTACCCATATCTTACACCGAGGATCTACCTCTACCTAGGGATTGTTTTTATCAAGCATAACTAAAGTTACATTCTTTATAAGATTTACAAACATCTTAGGGTGCTCTCTAAGCTCCACCTCTGACCCAAACTAGACCCTAATATTTTCTAGAAAATCCTCCATGGCTTTCTATAGTATGGTCTCATGTTCCTCCTCTTCCATCAATTGCAAATCAATCTCTCCCTCCAGAACCCCTTCCTCACCACAATCCCACTTCTGCTCCCTCCTCCACCACTAACTCTAGATCCCCCATGACTTATGATATTATACTTATTATATAAAATTATAAAAGTTATAAGATAATAAAAAACATAAAAATCATAAATTTTTCCTTTATATTTGTTAATGGATACATATCATGTTTATCTTCATATGCTATAGATTCACATATACATGTTATAAAATTTATTATCATGTTTTTTTTTTAGTGGGTAATATTTAATAGATGTAGGTTACATATGACCATGGAATTATATATACTATGTGATTAAATTTATACCCATACTCGATGTCATTATAATATAAGTGGTATGCAATACTGGAATCATGTTTATACAATGGGTTTCAAGTTATATCCTTCATGGTTTTAGTCTATCATTTAAAACCACTTATATTGAATATGCATGTAATAATTTGGAATACATATATTGTATTGTGTTATATGGATATAAAATTTATGTAGTTACACATTATTTTTACATAGTTACATTGCCTATAACTTTCCATTTTGAAGCAATATAATATCGATCATATATCACTATATGATATGGATATTTATCACTCTCAAAAATTGACACCTATATATTACTGATGGGGAATCATATCCCTAACATTATCCATTAGCCTCATTGATCCTATATTGCTTATACATAACTTTAGTACTTATATTATTTGTAATCATACATTTATAATATCAGGATGGGACCACATAATAGTGTAGTTACAAATTATCACATTGTGATTATCATACTTAATACATCTATTTCCATATCTTGTACATATTAGAGAATAGTTTTTTATCTTTCATTATCAAGCCCATATAATACACATTTTCATCTTAGGAAATAATACTTAGATATTCCTCAAGATTTTTTAAATTATTACATATTATTTTTATGAGTACATCTTGTTTTCACTATACTTTCTATATTATGAATCCTACTCATTTCCTTTGGGGGCATTTTAACCACAACATCATATATATATATATATATATATATATATATATATATATATATATATATATATATATATATATATATATATATTATGGGAGCATCATACCCATCTCTTTGATGGCTTCACTAAAAATATATTATGTTATCATATTGATTATGTACCCCTTTTCTTACCAAAAAATATTATTCATAATGAGACTATATTTTTCTCCCATATAAAAATCATTTATTTCCTTTATGGTAATTGTATCACTATTTTATCCTAGGTATTATTATCTATATATTATGTATACATAGATTAATACACCCATGTGTTTATTTATTTTTTTAGTAACTGAGGGTGTCTCACAACTTTTATGACATGGCATTATCACCATGTTGGACCCATCAACCTAACACACACTTAGGTGAAATATCACAGGGTGAGTCTAATAGACTAATCCCTTGGGATTATGTTAGTTCCTCACATGATGCTTGGGTTCAATCAGGGCTCAAAGCCATGACCTAGAGGTCACCGTTGTAATGACTTATCATTGAGGTATAACCCTAAGGGATAATACACCCATGTGTTTATTGAATTTACATAATAATATTATTTTTTTATAATTACACCAAGTCACATGATGGTTATCAAACATGATGCATCATGTGCCATATCTTTGTATATTGGGTAATCTTCATACATTGGTCCACAACTTTATTCTCATTCACTAAGATATAAAGGGCATATTTATTTCTCTTTATTGTCTCATCCTCACATGAGGTTTCATTTATCTATTTCTATCTACATGATGATATCTATTATGTAAGATTTCATGTAGACAAATTACCTATATGTCCTATTATCTATAGTTGGATTATTTTTTTATATTTTTAATGATCAACTAATACTTTCTTAATTAATATATTACTATCAATATTTACATGATGATATATTTCTATAGATACATATGCATGTTTTAAAACATTTATTGAAATATTCTAACAATGTTTTATTTATTGCATGATAACATATGAAACACATGAATTTTTATTTTTAGATGAATGTTTTCTAAGAACATGTCCAAATCCCTCATCTTAAAATGGGGTACATATATAGATATTTTACATATAAATTTTACATATGATGTTTGAGCTATTATAGATAAAAATGAAGTTTAAAATATTGAGATGGATGAAAGACCATGAAGATGAACTAATACATGATAAATATTATCTTTCATAATCAATAAGGATACTTAAGTAATTAAAACTTACTCTAAAATTTTAATATTCAAATATACATAAGAATAATTTATTTAAAATATAGTTTCCTTGGATTGGAATCATCATTCACATACCATCAAGTGTATTCACTCTTCTAATCATTATATTTTCCATTTATATTTTATTTTATTATATTCATACATATTTATTAGGATTATTTACTAATTTTTAGCATAGCCATTCTATTGTAAATAACACCTGATTTGTATACATTGAAGTGTGGGTGCACCCCTTATCTATATATGGATTATTTACCCTTCCTTACCTTCAGATAGTTAATGTATATATTTTAATTTTTTATTAATTTGATGCATGTATGTAACATAAATACCCATCAAATTTGAACATTATGTAGACATCTAGTTTTTATACAAGTATTATTATAATAATATTTTATTGTCGTTTTGTGCATATGCATAACTAATTGAAATTAAAATCTTATTGGTGGTTTTTAATATCTTCTCTTCCTCCCCATTTTTATTTATGTGATCCAGTTCTATTTTATTTTATTTTTTCTACTTCATAAATGTTTTATTTGTGATTTTTGGCTTCCTATTTTATTTCTATCTTTATCCCTTATATTATATTCTTTTGGAATGGAAGAGATAATATATTAGTTGGACACAATTGGTTATCTTCTTAATGTGTTTATTTATATTTTTTGGAACCTTAAAATCATTTGCTCATCTTTTTGATGTTTGTATCTATAATTTTTATTTTTATCTCTTTTTTTAGTCAACTTGCTTTCCAATATGCTCCTAGTTTAAATGTAAAAATCACATACATGCATGCGCACACATACCTAGATTAATTTAAATAATATTTATTAAGAGTAATAATTTATTAATCACATTATAAAATTCATTATTATTTTATTCAATACTTTCAAGTAAGTTTAAAGGTTAATTAGTTTTAGACTTGTATCAAAATATGAACTAGGCAAGTGTGTATATAGTTTCACTTGATTATTTAATGAGAGAAGGTGAGAATATTTAATTTAAATTGATTATTTAATGAAATAATGTGAATTCCAATCTTTTAAAAACCTCAAAAATCTAAACTTAAATATTTGAAACATTTTAAAGTCATGAAATTAGATACAAGTGATCTACTGTATGAGGTATAGTTGATTCCAAAAAGGTAAACAAGTGTGACTCATTTAATCAAATGGCTTATAAATGAGAGACTGAGAAAATCATGTTTAGGAATCATTGTATATTAAAGGGATATTAAAATACCAAAAGAACAACATCTGATTAAAAATCACATAACATGAACAGAAATTAGTTTTTGTAATTAAGTTCATAAGAAATGAATTATCACGTAGTTCATTTATTAAAAGATTTTATACTGATTTTACTAGAAAAATACATAATTACCTTACCAAAAGTTTAGATGTAGATCATTTTTAAATAATAAAATTTGAATATAATTATGTTTCCTTTATTTTTCCAACAAGTTTTATGTTTCTCTATGCACTCTTTAGAGTTCCTTATGAAAATTAGAATTTCATAGTGTGCATGTCCATGGATTGGATAGATTTAAAAACCATGATAAAATAATTAATACCTTATCCTATTTAAATTTTAACCTTTGTTTTTGTAATTAATATAATAAAGTTTTTATAGGATAAAAATAGATCATACATTCAAATAAAATTTTCACTAAATCTAGTTTCAATGAAATATACTAGCTCAATTTCCAAATTTGGCCACTTATTATTATTTTAATCTTAATATATCATAAATTGAATTATAATCTCAAAGAATTTATTTTTATTGTTACAAAATAATCCTTAACTCATAGATATCCTTTATTCATGTGATTATTTTAATGGCATGCATGTTCCCAAACTATAAATAATACCTCATAGTCCATTACAAAGTTTCCATTAAGATTAATAATTAACATACAATCAAAATTAAAAGAAAGGGATTTTCCTTAAAATGAAGTCTATCAATTTAACAACATTAGAATAAGTTTCTTGTAACACTAGAGATTAATTTTTAAATCAATAATTTAAATCCCAAGCAAGGATAATACATGATTCACAATCCAAAACTAGATTTCTTTCCATAACTTCGCTAATAAGTAATATTAAACTAAGAATGTGGTACCAACTTAGATAAAATGCATGCATTTACTTATAGGCATTGGATTAAATATAAATAATTATAAACATACATTTTATAAGTATTACTACTTTATAATAAAGTGCATGTGTGTTCCCATATAAAGTTTAATTCTTATGATAAGGTTTTTACATTATCTTCTAATAAAAAAATTCACTTTCATTCCTAATTTTGAGGTTACACCAACTTAAAAAAGTATTAATGTTTCTTTAAATATAATAATAACATGTTATTATGTGATGATTCATAATCCAAACCTTCTAATGTCCACATAGATATTTACAAGTATTGGGATATTTTGTTAGTCAAATACGGAGCTCATGTCTACCCCAAAATTTATATATTGTCACAAAAATATAGAAATAATTGATTTTCATACCCTCTTGGATTATAAACATGTTATTCAAATAAATAATAAACCTTAAATTTGGATGCAAATAATCTTATAAAAAATCATTTATATATTCATGAAATAATATAAACCTTTGAAAACAAATACTCAATTTACCTGAAGTGATACCCAAGTTCATTCATGAACATACTAATACATTCTAATGGCTTTAAATATGCTTCAAACATAGAGTTCTAACTACTTTCAAATGTTTTGGTGCAAAATTGGACTTGGTTTCTCTAATAAATACATGATACAACCATATAACCAAATTAAGAACTTACCATGAGGTTAATACTTATTGAGAACATAATTTTCAAAATGTAATTAAACCTAGAACATGATATTATATTTTCCAATACAAAGTTAAGGTCTTCCCTTTTATGATAGAATTGGCTAAATTTAGAATAAATACAATATTAGACATAACTCAAACTCATGCAAGCATCCAAATAAATTACTTAACAAAACCATGGATGCATAATTAAATTTAATAAAAAATAATTTATCATGCCCCTTAATAGTCTACAGTGTATTAAAAAATAACCTATATAATAAACTAAGTGGACATAGCCAAGGTGTGTTATCTTCCAAAGAAAAAGGATTTCATGTTATTAAAATTTAACAAACAATGTACTAAGGAAGTCATTATGTGTTTCAAAAGAAAACATATTGAGAATAAAATTAAACATTTCAAGTGTCATTGAAAAAAATGAAATAATATAAAAGTAATTAGTTCATATGGAACTAGAATTATGAGAGTTGTAATGTGACCTAAAATTTATAATTTCTTTCTTTATACTATTTATACCTTGGATTAAATTTAACCTCCCATATTATCAACTAAACTTTAACATGCAAATATTTTAAGACCATCATGGTCTAATTTTAACTAAAATGTAGAAAAATCCATTTAAACATAGAGTTATAACATGACAAGATCCATTCTAAATATTTCAACTTATAAATCAAGCACAAACTCAATATAACATGAATTAATTTCTCACAACCAAGCATTAAAGGTAGACATTATAAGTTATTAACCAATATTCAATAACCAATTTACATAGAGCCTAACTCCAATTAAAATGCCAAAATTGAGACTATTTTATGGAGCCTATTTATAAGTCTATCATTGGCATTCAAGACTATAAAAACAAGTATTAAACAAATTAAAACCACCACACTTAACATATAAGGGAATTATACATATAATTCACTAATAATACTAAAATATTACTTTTATTCATGAAACAATATTAAAACTATAATTTATATAAACTCTTTCATGTTGATATGTTCATAAAAGAAGAATTCTCTACACAAAATTCAGAGTTTGATACCCAATATTGAATCTTGTTTATGAAAATATCATATATCAAAACAAGAGATACTTATCATTAATGTAATTAATACACCCTTCTCCAAATTAGGTGCTTAATATACCAATGCTTCCTTCCAAAAATGAATCCAACAAACTACAAATAATAAAACTAAATAAATTAATAAATCAATATTGATATACCAAGCCTCCCTTATCTTAGAGATAATGATAAAAAGAGTAGAATTAAACACAAAATTCCCTATGGTTACATCAAAGACTGAATTAGAGTAGAATAAGAACTTGAAAACTTTTGACATGCAACATTCCTCCTGACAAACAATAATATTGTAGTGCTTCATAAAGTCATTGGTACTTCCTACTAAGTAATGATTTAACTTAATCTAAAGATTCACAAGATAATAAAACATTTGAATAAAGTATTATAGTATTTGATCTTCATTTTACAATTACTAAGGTGAAAAAAGTGTGTACATTACCACCCCATCCATTATCTATGATATTGTAATATTTCATCAAAAAACATTATAATGATATAAAATTAAAAAATAACAAGGCATATGAAGAACTTGGTTCCATAATTTCACTAGGGTTTTAAAACCAGAAAAATCATTATAAGTATTCAAATAAACCAAAAAATAAACATAAAACCAAACTATTAACCTACAATAAATATGCCAAGGAGACCATATAAGATCATTTTTGTTAGATCATTCACCTATAATGATATCTATGGGTGTGGAGAATAGTATCCATGCCTCACACTACTCAGGTTATAGAATGGAACACCACATTATCTCAAGTTCTTCAAGGATTAAACTTATTAATAAGGCAATAAAAAAACAATAATAACTAGTCACAAAGTAGGGTCTTGTTAAAGATCAAAAGAAGAGATCAAGAGTGTCATGATTAACTCTAAGTATTTTCATGGATATCATCATAAGCATATCTAATGCATACCATTCCATTAAAAATATTTTCTTTCCTCATACCAAAAAAATGGCAAAAGAAAACAAGGTGAGTTGATAGAGAAGAGTTTCTAATTACTTTTAACAAAAGTAATAGATTTGAAGCCCACAATGTTGTTTTCCTTAATCTTCTCATCTTTTCCTCTACCTACAGGTTTACTTATATTCATTATACCTTTATTTTGTGTCTTATTCCAAGATAAACCCTCATTTTAAAACAAAACAAAATACTTCATTTCATGTCCTTATCATGGCTAGGGAATGTGGATGATAAAAATACCATTGGTGTAACTCCTATGGCATTAGGGTATGTAGCACATAACCTACCTCCCCACTATCCCATAAACATCATCCATTCTTTCCCATGCATTCCCTAAATCTAATCTCTCTATTCTAGTGTCAACAACTAATCCTATTTTTTTCATTATGCTACATTACATAATCTATGATTAATCAATATTTTAGTCAAATATTAATCCATTTCCATGACCTAATAATAGTTTTAAAACATTTTAAATCAATTTCCTTAACTTACACCAAGATTTAATCTTAAATCAACAACCTTGCTCATTTGTAAAGCATTATTCAAGGGTCTTTCCAAATATTCCAATGACAAGTCCCAATCATAACATGGGTTAAGTCTATGATAATTTATACAGACACCAAGGACCCAAGTCCTTATAAAATATTAAAATATGTTATTCAACAATCATATAAATCTCTATTGATTAATATACAACAAAGAACACACATAATTTTCTAAATTCCAATGATGACTACTTAGAACTAAATACAAAAATTTATGCATAATACAAGGGATACACATTAGGAACAATACAAAGATGTAAATGGTGGAATTTTACAACTCTTCTTGACATCTTGCCCTTTGATAACTATATACCTCTAATTTGTGCTAGTTTATGGAAATCCTCCATAGTCATGCCTAGATCATCCTTTGATTATATGTACAACCATGAAAATGACTATAAAATTAAATGTATGAAAGTGAAAATTCTCAAAATTAAAATGTATGCATAATCATCATATAAATCAAAATCATAAACTTGAATCTTAGACAAATTATATTATCATAAAATTATTGCTAGTGTTTGGTTAAATTTTAAAAAGGCTAGATGTGACATTCACTACCCCTAAAAATATGAGACATCCTTGGGCCTATAAATTTTTTTGATAATATGGATTTCTAAAAATATATTCGTCTTCCCTAATATATTATTTCTCACTTAATTGTTCCCATTGGACTAACATTACAATGATACATAATTGGAATTGGGTCAAACTAGATTGTTTCCTGTTTCACCACCTTTTATTATTTTAATATAGAACATAAAATAGATATATCATATATTTTATTATCAAATAAAAATGAAACACACCATTAATTAAATAAATATGAGGAGGGAGAACTAAATTATAGTAAATGAATTTTATATTGTCTAGTATGTCAAATGTACTGATAAAGTGAAGAACTAGTTTGCATTCCTTTCCAAATTTTATAAAAATTTTATAAGGTATAACTCTCAAAAATATTTTGTCTATGAACTAAAATTCCCTATGATACATTTTTAAATTAAAATAACTCTTATTCCAATCATACATATCCACCAAAAATTTTATTTTCCAATCCATCCCAGCCAAATTGGTTATGTAATTATCAACCATAAAAGAATTTAACTAATACCACTAAGTGTAGGTAATATTTACACTTATATTATTGATCCATGACATACATTATTAAAATGTATTATACAAATTTATTCAACCTTTCCACTTTTCCATCTATTTCTAGATGATATGGTGAGCCAAAATTAAAGAATGTATAAAATGTGATGGTCATGGTTTGCCAAAAATTAGAATTAAATAACTTATCTCTATTCGTGATAATCACTTTAGATATACCAAGAAGGAAAATATCTTCCATCACAAATTTATTGGAAAAATTATGGGGATAATTTCTTATATTTCCTATAATAAAATGAGAAACATTAGTAAATTTATAAATAACAACAAATATTATGTCATGCCTCTCTCAATACTTATGGACTTCAAAAATTAAATCCATTGAAATAACAACTTATTTATTTTTTGGGACTTAATGTGGATATATAAAACCATATGGATGACAATTATCTTTAACATGTATAAATTAAAATAATTTTCCACTTAAATAGAAACATCTTTTTTCGATTCAAGCTAAAAATAGAATTTTTTTAGTCTGTGAGAAAAATGAGATACAATATGCACTTCTTCTAGAAGTTACTACCTTAAATTTATATAATATATAAAAAAATATTTTGATACCTCAAAATTACATATGATTCTAAAAAATATTAAAATTTTCATTTGAATAGTACTCTTTTGGCCAATTGTGTAGAACTTTCATTATAAATAGAATATGTTAGTTATTTTGACTATAAAATGAAAAATGACTCAAGATAAGTTGTTAACAACCTAATTTTATTTGATTTTGATATAATTAATTTAATTTTAAAGGTTAATAATGAACTCAATCCATATTCACTACCTTACTATTATTTATTCTTAAGAAAACAAGTGTATAAGGTTGTGATGATCAAACTTAACTTTAAAGTGTTTGTCAATCAATAAATGCATCCATTACTCGAGGGAATGCATCAAAACACCAAAATAAATATCATGGGTGGTATAGTTATGTTAATTTGTCTTGGTTTTATTATAATCATAGGAAAAAACTTGACATATAGGGTTAAAATAATGCCAATTCCAACAACATAAGCATCTGCCTAGATCTCAAAATTCCCACTAAGATTTGGATTAACAAGAATAGGTGTTAAAGTTAATAGATCCCTTAATTTTTTAAAATTTTTATATTGAACTAACTAATGTATAAAATCTATAAAAAAATTAAAAATGTATTATATAATAACCCATTAGACCCATAAAATTTATTACTTCCTGCACATTTCTAGGAACATGTCATGCTTTGATTGACTTGATATTAGCAAAATCAATAAACAGTCATTCCTTGGAGGATGTGTGCCCTAATTAATGAATTTTATCATATTAAAAATATAACTCAAAGATATTACCATAAAAATCATGTTGCCTTATTATTTACAATACCAATCTTAGATGTTGTTCATGGTCTTCATCATTCTTAGAATAAACAAGGACATATTCTATAAATAACAACACAAAATGATTCAATAAAAGGTTGAACATGTTATTCATTAAATTTTTATATTTAATATATGAATTATTCAATCCTAAAGGCATGATAGTGAACTCATAATGACCATACCTTGTGTGAAATTATATTTTTTTCACATCCTCTTCTTGAAGTAAAGTTGATAATACCCTGATCAAAAGCCAATTTTTTTAAAAATAGTAGCATATTTCATTCGATCAAAGAGATAATAAATCCCTAGAAGAGGAAAATTATTTTTAATGGTGAATTTACTCAACAATATATATCCAATGTAAATTCTCAAGGTTCCAACATTATTTTTGAAAAATATAATGGGATCTCCCAAGGTGATACACTGTGTTGAATCAACCACTTATTAATAAGTTCTTGTACTAAAATTTTAATTCCTATAAATATTATATTTATGTGGTTTTTATGCACACTAGGAAACCTTATGAGGTGGAATCTAATGTTTTATAATTAGAGAATAAATATTCAATCCAATGCATGAGTTGTGGGATATAGGGTTTTATAAATAACTCGATGGTGGAATAGTAATGAGCAGAGTAGATGTTTACCTCAGATGGTTCAAATATGAAAGGATTATATATCTAATTATATGGTTTTATTTATTATTAACATAACTTAAGGTTGGGAGGATCAAAATATACTTAAAAAATAAAGAAGGGTAGGGTAGAGAATAAAGTTTGTGAATCACACAAGATGAAACCTTTCCAACTAGGGGTTGGATAAACAATTAGGACCTAATGCTTGTTTCGTCTTATTATTAGCATACAAAAAATAAAACATAGATAATATTCCAAATAAAAAATGATGCAATGAAATTTAATACCACATAATCAATGGTTGTTTTTTTGTGAGATTGTAATTATAATTTCCCTCATGAGAAAAAAGGTGATTATGATATTTAATGACAATAATCCCATGTTGGTGCTAATTAAAAGGTGAGTGGATCATGAATATGGTAAGACTTAGCTAAGAAATTCTTGAATTATTACCTTATGTTTTAATTAAAACTATACATGCATTAAGTGCTACATGAATATCACTTCATGACCATGTGAATTTCTTGGTAAGCTAATTACATTGGTTTAAATTGAATTATCTATTAGGATATTATTGTAATATTTGGATATTAGGATAGTGGATTTCATGGGTTTAATAAATGTGCATGATTAGGTCATTTCCAATGAAGGTAAAAAGGACTACACTAGGCATGGTTGCATCATGGGTAATCCCACCACTAACCCAAATCTTGTCTTAAACCTTATCTGATTCAAATTGAATGCCTTAACTACCTTTGAGCCTTCTTTTCAGTCTTTAATTATAATCTATATTAGGTTGGTCAAACCACCTTTGATATTGCTAACTTTAATGTATGAGGACAAAGTGGACCAACATTTAGATTGCCTTATTGTAGAATTGTAGACTTGTCCATTAAATGTCTTTGCCTTGAGCCCTACATAGTGAGGTGGATTATTTTAGAATACACCATAGATATATACTAGATACATCATATAAAATTATGGGTTAACAAAAAATATCTCCATTAAAAAGGCATGGGATGTCTAGTAAAAGTGGTTAGCCAATCCAAGAAAAGAACAAAAACATGCCATGTTTTGATAAGTGGCAAGTAGGGGAGAACACTTATTTGAGGAAGGTGGATCTCTTGTAAAATGGTTTCATTCTTTGAACTTCAAATTTTAGGAGATTTTTTGGGACCAACCTAAAAGAGGAAAGAAGAAAAAGAAGAGATCCAGGAAAGGGAGAGCCTTAGCTTGTATAAACCTCTAAAAAATATCCATGGAAGGACCTAGATCATATGGTAGGTATCCTACTGATTGAAATATATTATTTATTGACTAAATTAAGTTTGTGTGATTATTGATTAATATTCTATGTTCAAAAGGAGTAATACTTCTTGGTTTAGTTCCTTCCTTTATTTATTTTCTCTATGGATATGTTGAGCCACCCCATAGAGTTATTACTCTTGGATGGGAGTTTGGAGTAGAGACATTCCTCCATGATATATTTAATTATGGCACTTCTATTTATATGGAAATTATATTTTCATTGTGTAAGACTTATAATGTGTAAATAGGTCACATTATTCATGAATGAAGAAGGGTTAAGCCTCTTATGTAGGACATGATTGTAGATTACCTAAGCCCTTTCATTATTGCTTATATAATTTATATGTCATTGCTTATATGCATGTTTGTCACTACCTATGGATGTGCCTTATTATGATTTTATGACTATGTAATTAACTTTGAGGATTGTAGCTTCTTGAATATGAGATGTTTGGATTACCACCTTGAAACTAACCATATACTTGACCCGAAGACATATTGATCACCTTTTAATTTTACTTGAATTGTACCATGATGTAAACATGCCTAAAGTTTGTCTTCTTGCTTGAGGGTGCCTTGATCAGTATTTTGATGATGGAAAAAATGTTGGGAGGTGAGATCACATTTTGTTTTCTAAAGTTACACTTGGAGAAAAGAGGATCTTGCCTTTATCTATTGGCTATCTATGCTTGTTGCCTTTATGACTGGATAGAATCCAAGGATCAATTAATCTTAGTTAAACTTACTATATTTATGTAATAATTATTGGTTATTGGATGATTATGGGACACTATTATAATAATTTATCAATTGAACAATCTGGTTATTATTACAAAGAACCATTTTATAGCTTGTCTATTTTATCAATTTATTAAGCCTCCTTGTGAGGTATCCTTGATGAAAATGGAAACTAGAGGATGCTTGTATAATTATAGTTAAACCTATCCAAGTTAAGGGCCTTAATATATATTATAGCTTCAAATAAACATCTTTTGGTTGATCTATGCATTTTATCTTGAGTTGGTATAATGTCTCTAGTCAGATGATTTAAAGGTGGAGGACATGTCTTAGTATGAACTCATGCAATTAGTCTTCCCACTCCATCAATATTTAAAGTGAACTTGTGTTCTACCTTGTCCAAATATAATGTATTACTAAGTATATAATAGTATACCTACTTGTTATAATCTTACAAAGGATAGGGCTTCAATAATTTTCAAAGATGGATCAAGACATTTGTATATATTTATTGAATCCTCGGTGTTAAATTGAGATGTAACTGATATGAATATTTGATTCATAGGATCTTAGGAAGAGTCATATTTTTATCAAAAGTGTATAGACTTTGAAGCTCCTTCTAATAAATTTGGTATATTAATTTTCTTTCTTAAACCCTTATTATGAGTGATTTGTCTTTAATTATTATGCATCTCTATCAAATGGAATATCAGTAATATTGAAATTAAATTTAGCTAAGTATAATGGAACCTTGATAAAATCTATAAGATTGTTATTTGGAATAACAATATAGCTTGTCAATAAAGTAACCATTAAGATATTTAGGTTATTACAGTGGAATTTAGAACCTTGGGAAAGAGTATGTATGTGGCATAATTTTTCTCTTGGCCTTATATATTTTATTATAAAATATAAATGGGTTAATTAACTTAATCTTGTTAAAAGTAGTTCTTCATTTATGCCTTTGCCTCTCTTTTTATTTATCAAGGTTAACTTAATTATATTGAGCTTAAGAAAAGACTGAGTTGAATGTAATCATGGAGTCTTGGATTGTTATTTGTAATAATAATATAGATCATTTGCTTAATTAGTTGATGATGTTATGTTTTGATAGGACGTCTATGAAATAATTATCTACGCTTCTTCAGTTGAGTTTGTTTCCTATTTTACACCTTTCCATCATCTAGATCACTAATAAAAATGATGAAGTTTGTTTTATTTAGATCATTTATCTTAATCTTTTTCAAGCTAAAACCTGTGGTTGGTCGAAGGCTTCTTACCTTAGCTTATTCAAGTCAACCTTTCATCTTGTGTTTATTTTCCTAGTTTTGGGAAAAGAACCAAGTCTTTTGTAAAAGACTTCGATTAAATTTGCATATGGTTCTTTGTAGGTTTTAGTTTATTATGCCTTCTCTACCTTAGTCCTTTTCCCTGTAGACTAACCCTTGGACTTTCCTTAGTCTATTTTTAGATTCAATTTTTGTGCCCTTAGGCATATGAGTCATCATAAGAATTGAATGTATATAGTTGGTACTTTTCTTGGTCAAACAAGAGTTTCAAAAGTTTGGTATTTCATTTAATTCCTTTTCCTTTGGTAAAATTATTCATCAAAAGTGATCAACAAAAGTGTTGTAACCTTGTCATAACAAATGTTGTGAACACAAGTTTTGAAGACTAGGGTCTTCAAAATGTCTGAGTCAAAAAATTTGGCATGAATCCTAGATAGATATTTTTTTATAAATGAAAATTTTTGAAGGATTGTTCCCTTTCTAAATTTTCTTTAAACTTTAACTTAGTTGATTTATTGGCTTTTTCCCTTAGTTAGAGAAGGTCTAAATATTTTTAAAAAGACTTAGCATAGTTTTGAATGAAGTTAGCTTTCATGCCTTCAGCAAATAAATTATTGGAAGTATTTTGAGCATGAAAACTATCAGATCTTCTTTAAGAAACAAATTTTATAAATACTTGGTGTATTTATTGAAGTATTTAGGTCTTCAAGAATTTTTTTTGACATAAACGTTGTGCAAAATAGATTAGAGCAGGTCATGGAAAATAATGCCTAAGGATTTGAAGAATCATCCTCATATTAAGTCTTTGTACTATTTGTAAAATATCAAGACAAATATTTTGAAAAAAATATCCAAAGTTTTGGTGAGATAAATCTAATTCTATTGATCTTCAGTAGGTGTCATAGTTTGATCAGAGCTAAAACATGAGCAGAAATCTAAAGACTTGTGCATTTTCATTATGATTTTTTGTGTTAAGCTTCAAAGTCTGTGTTTTCATTTGTATTTTTTTATTAGACAAAATTTGGGACTTTTGATATTCAACTAGATTATGCCATGTGTCATCATCCCAATGACTTGTAATCCTAGAGAGATCATTTTCTTTTTGGCTTTTTCCTTAGGTAATTTTGAGATTCTTTCAAAATAGTCAGATGATGCCACATGGTATCATCCTAGTATCCCAGAGGATTAAGAAGAAGTCCTAAGTCCTCTATGCCTTGGATCCCTACTATACTACCAAGTGCTAGCATCTTGGATCCTAGAACCTTGGAATAATTTGTAGTTAGAAGCTAAGCCCCTTTGCCACCAAAGATCTAAGATCTCTATATGTTGCCATGTGATAGCATCCTAAAACTTACAATCCTAAAAAGATTAAATTTTAGAATATACCTAGGGTATTATAAATGTAACACATGGTGTTGATTCATACCTTGGTCACATTAGCTAGAGTAGTTTCAAGGCCACCATGTGGTGCTTGACTGTGTCAGCATTGGTTTGAGTAAAATTTGATGACTATCTTGATGTCAATTATGTATAATTAATTTAGGTGAATTGATTACGTAAAAATATAAATGAATTATGGTGTGCAGCTATCGAATGATTTATGGAAAGTTTCAAACTCATGTTTTATGTTTAGAATGGGTCTTAATATCAATTCATGTCCTTGTCAATTTGTTGGTTGTAATAGTGTATCATATTTATCTTTTTGGAGAAAATAAAATGGGCATGAAAATAATTGAACATATACAAATAGAGATTATGATTATCACATAAAATCATTAAAACTAGATACTACACAACATGAATAATTATATCAAAATAACATTCATTCATAACCAATAGACTAAGATACTAGATTGATGAAACTTATTGTAAAACTCATAAATTTGGATAAGAAAAAAAAATTGTACATCAAGATAAATTATAGAAAAATCCTCAAAATTTCATATTAATATTAACAACAAATATTATCCTCTCTTTTATATTGGGATAATATAAATATATAGGCTTAGGGAGGGGATGCCTCATCTTACAAGTAATGTCTAAATTTACATCTCAATTATATAACCATTGATGTAGAGCATCACTTGGTAATTTGATAAACTAATATATTTAAATGTGTCATGATAAAAATTTTTTGGTTTGAGATTTAGTGGACTTGAATAGACTATTATGTGTTGTTATAACCTATATAAGTCTTGTGTGTTGTGTTTTTGTATTCATTTTAGGTTTTCTAGCTTAAATTCAAAATATAAAAATTTTAAATTATGATCTATCTTTATGGATTGTTTTGGAACTTGGTGAAACATATAATATTATAAAAATATTCTAAATAACCCTATATGGTCCTAAAATTTATTAAGGATGTGTCAAAATGTGCCTTGCATTTAAAATAAGGATGTAAAAATCAAGAAACATGATCTTGTGACTACCACCCTATGTGGGTTGGCCAAGAAATGAGAATATATTGTATGATTAACATAATAAGGAATTATATATACATGAATAGATATGTGGGTGAGAGAGTGGAGTAATATTTGGGATTTAAGAGTCAGGGAGGTTTGAATTAGAGGAAGAAAAGATGAAAATTATGAAGGAACTTTGCCTGTAAAAGAAAAAAATTAGTGTTTTGATTATATACATTCCATGAGATTAATAAAGCAAAGAGTGAATTTAAATTTTTTTGTTTGTTTCATAAGATAAAATATTTTTTATCCATATTTAACTATATTTGGTATTTTATTAACATTAAATATTGATATTTATCTTTAGGCAGAAGTTGTATTGTTCAAATTTTTCTAACTCTATGTCGCACAATCTAGAGGTGAGATAGTTGTGAATGTTTTAAGGATTCATTAAAAGGGTTTAAAAGATATTAAATGTTTCATAATTTATATTTATATTAATTATGATCTTATTAATTTTAAAAATAAGTCATTATTTTTTTCTTGATTGAATTTATGATCTTAGTTACACTAACTTGAGGAAAACTCTATTTTGTTTGACATAGTCTAGATAAATAGAGCATACATGTTGGGAAGATAATTAAAATAGTATGAGATATGGAAAGGTTTTATATAATTTTTATAGTGATGTGATTAAATATTTATATAAATCCAAAATACAATCATAACTTAGGGCCAATCCAATCTTTCATTAAGTACACATTCAGTCCTCATGTTTCTCACAAAATTATGTGTATGGATATTTTGAAACCATTTAGAGTGTAACTAAGGTAAAATAATGTTTTATAAGGTTTAATATCCTTTATAATACCTAAATAATGTTACGTTAATGATTTCAATTGTTTTTAACACAATTAAACCTCTTTTGTTGTCCTCTCACCTATACAGTTTGTTATGCATGCACATAATTTGATGATTTTATTTATTGTAATCAATTAAAGAAGGATTATGTATTAATTTTAATTTCATAATGTGTGATAAGTTAAAATATAAATTTACTAGGTGTTTATAGGTTTTTAATTTGTGTAAAACTCTATTAATCTCATTTTGACCCCTCTCAGCCTTGCATAGGCCTACCAAGAAGTAACCTAGGGTTTCAACATTGAAATGTGTACATATTTTGTTATAACCATAAAAATTTTATGATATTTTGTATTATAGTATAATTTAAAGTGTTATAAGTTATTAAATAGGTTTTTTATTTATTATGTATGAAATGGTATGGAATCCTTGATATGGCCTTAAACTAGGCCTTAAAGAGACATAAAATGTAATTAAGAAGCTCAGTTTAGTAGTCTATTTACTTATTTGGGTTTTAAAACTTTGAAAGAAGAAATAAAATATTAATGGGTATCCAAAAAAATTATATTTTGTTTATAGCCTCTAAATCTTGGTTAAACCATATGTATTTATAGATAAAGAGACCTACTAGAAAAGACCTAATTATAAGTAAAAATGGAGAGTTTTGACATCTAATTTGATAATTGAATCATATAACATTTTAAGGAGTATAAATATGTTAATGGGTACTCAAATATGTTTTTATTTTTACAATATTAGGTGTGTAACATTCTATACAAGGAGTTTTATATATTTTGAGGACTACAAGGAAGTGAAGACAAGAATGGCCTTTAGGTGTGAAATGAGGTGTTAGAGATTGGATGAGGTATCTAAGGGTATGGATTATTTTATTTTTTTAAAGAGAGAAGTCACTCATGGTTACATATTTCATTTATTAATTTTTAATTAAGATTTGAAGTGATGAACCAAAGAAAAGACTAGAGTACTATGCTCTACAAGAGGTTTAGAATCTAGTGTTATCAAGGGAGAGAGATTTTAGGCATTGAGTCTATATCAGTGATGTATCAAAATTAATGCATATAATTCATGTATGAAACTTTTGTACATAAATAATATTCATTGGCTAAAATATAACACATATATGTCAATAATTCATCCTATCTTAATTCAAACACGAAAATACACACATATATTTAAGGTGGTGCTGATGTGGAATTATATGAATAAGGAAATGGTTGCCTGATAAATGTGGAAATATAAGTAGTTGTTTTTTCCCTATAAGAAATAAAAAATGGCCTTATTTGAGTATATATCACTACATATCCAAAAAATTGAGGACCCTATGATGACATGGCAATAATTTTAGTTGACTATGTACTCGATGTTAAACTAAAATCTTCCTTTATGGATTTGAGTTTAAAAAATAATGCATATTTGGCTTCAAAATATTTAATTATAATGTCAAAATTGATCATGTAATAATTAAATACTTTTATGGCTTTAGTCATTAACCTTGTATGCTTTCTTTATAGCTTTTAAATCATGCTCTGAGGGATTCAACTTTAGTCACTCTATCATTGTTAAAATTTATTATCTATATAACTTCGTCATTGTTTTTTAAAATGGTTCATTCAACTTACTTATTAAATATATGTGTATATGCCTTAATAAGTGTTTCAAAATTAGGCCCATTTACTAGTTTCCTAGTGGAGGTTATCACATCTATGACCCTCATATCTTTTAAGATCTCTAAGGCCTCACTCTCTTAGCCTAAAAAATTCCCTATCAAAACTTTTATTTGTGTTCCAACTAAAGGAGTCATACCTTATTTACATTACGTAATTTAAATCCCAGGTAACATCCTATGTAAACATTAGGTTCATATGATTGTATGCACTATTTCTTTCACACTAAAATAGTAAGTTAAGCCTCTTTTCCAAATCTATTTATTGGTGTCAAAGTCTTAGCACCTTCACCATCTTAGGCTGACTCTCACCCATAGAGACTTGAATAATATTCAAAATTTTATTAATTCTTGGGGATTAACTCTAGACATTCTCCATAATCTTCTAGGGAGAATGAATGATTTTTTTATGCATTAGCTTCTACTATGCTTCTTCTTGAATTTTGTACATTTATTTCATGGCATCCCCAGTTGAATCCAAAAAATAAAATAAAAAAATTATCTAAATATTTTATAGGATCACTTAGATATATTTTGGACATTTTAGCCAAGAAAAATAGGTTTCCTTTGTTCCATCACTATCTCTTCTCCAGTGCTTGTGTTCACCCCTTTTCTCTTTCTCACGCTTTGAATTTTGATATTTTTCTTATCAAAATGGGTGGAGACTATGGGTAGCTATGTAAGGACCAAATTATGTATTTCATCCCTATGGACTTGTATTTATTTAACCCACTGGAGAAAAAATACTTTACCTTATTCTTTAGGTTGGTTGAGGTGTTTAGAGGTAGAATATGGAGCAATTATTGGAGGTGGAGTTATTAATATAAGTGTCATTGAATCACTTATTTTACTAGGAAATTAGAGGGGAGGATAAATAATATTTTTACACCCTAATTCTTCTATATAGGTGTAATTATTACCACATACTTTGTAAGACCTATGGCTTTCAAAACTATCATTATGGCCAAGTATATGGGTGTAGTTTTTGGTAATGGTATCTCTAATTAAGATAAAGATTTTGGGGGGACTCATGACTATTAAGGATCAAAAATAGAAATTAAAACTAAATCCTCAAAATATAGTCTCTTCTTAGGATCCATTATTAGGTTGATGTGTAAATAATGTAAGAATAAATAGAAATGGGAAATGGTGCCTTAGGAATAACAGGTGGAAATTTTACAACTTGAGTATCTATAAAAGTAATGGAATAATTAAGAGAATAAACTACCTTATTAATATTTTTTATTTATTCTTTAGTAATAAATTGTTCATCTAGTGCCATATCTAGATTTTCTTATTCATTCAAGAGTTTGAGGCTTATGTTTTTTCTCTTTCTAGCTTTGCCTTTTCCTCTACTTCATCTTTAGATATTGAATCACTTAATCATTGATACGATCAATTCATTATTTATACATTTTCCTCATAATCATCCATGAGATAATCCACCATCCATATTACATGTTCATGTTCTTCCTCATCTAGGGATCCTTGTGGGGTAGAAAGACCTAATGATGGAATTTCCTCCACTTGTTTAATTTTGAAGGTGGATAAAAGAATTATAGATTTAATTTGGTAACTAGATATGGGTGGAATATGAGGTGAGGGGAAATATTTGAAACCAATGAAGGAGCCATAGTAGTAATAAATACTATAAGAGATGATGGTGGAGAGATAGGATGTGAAAAAATAGTGGTGGAGGCAAGAGTGGATGGAGAGGAGGTTGGTATATCAGGAAATGATTGAGGACATGTCCTCTCAATTTTTTTTATGGATGGGTATGGACTTACTTGAGGTGATTAATGGGAATTATGATTATATGGAAGAGATGAGAAATAACTTTTAATAAACTCATGGATACTTAATTGTGTTACCAAAGTCAGTGGAGTCAAAGATGCCCAAGAGAATATGCTTACTAGTCCATCTAGAAGAGGTATAATCCTCATAATTATAATGGATGTTCCTAGAGTGGTGTAAACTAGATGGATGGATATTAGATGAGGACCAAACAGGCTTTTAATAATATCCTTATTAATTTGGAGATTCTCCTCCCTTAAACTATTAGTCTTTCCCTCTAATAAATTAGTCTCTTCTTCTATGTGAGAAGGGGGTTGGTCCTATTCTACTAGGTATTAAGATTGTGATTGAGGCCAATGATGACTCCAAGCCTTTTATTATTCCTTTACCATTTCATGTGTTTATTTATTGGTGATTTCTAGGTCATATTATATGGATTTGGAAATGATCATTAATATCTAATTATCCCTCAGGTGAGTCTAGAATTTACAATCATCTGAAGCATTCAAAAAGATAACATTATGTTCATATTATTGGTGACTGTATCTAATGGTCAACACTTTTATCTTATTGAGGAGATAAATATAATTCTTAAATTTTCTCCTGGGATCCCATTTTATGAATTGGGCCACCATTAAATTATAATGGGTTCTCACCTTCCCCACTTGATTGAGGTGTACCCTTACTATAAACTAAAGTTTCCCAATGCTCAATGGATCTTTTGATATATGCCTAGTGTTTGAGGTTAATATCCTCATATATATTGTTATATAATTGGTATGCAATTGTTTGTTCTACCAAATTATATGGGACATGATATGGGAAAAGGGGGTGCTCTTGCTATCTCAATTTTGATGATGGCATAGACTGGGTAGTACCATTAATCTACCATTTTGGACATTCCCCTTCTCAAATTATCATATATATTAGTAATTTGAGTTTTGTAAATAAATTATTATACTTGAGGATAAACATCCTCAAAAAATTTGGTAATCATATTTATGAATCTAAAAATAAACAATAATAAATAATCTTCAAAAAATTGGTTACTCAAATACTTAGTGGATAGATCTCATAGCTCCCCATTATATCTATGGACCATCCTAATGAATACATCAATAGATAGGACATCATTTAAAAACTACCATCATTCAACCTTTTTTCATGTCTAAACATTTGTGCCTATAATCTAACACTAATAATTTCCCCTAGGGATAAAATTTTAGCTGAAGTCAAGAGAATGTCAAACAATGGGACCCATTCCATCTGCATGTAAGTGATAACAACAAATACATTAAACCTTTTCATAAGGTCCATATCTACCCTAATAATATACCTAAACATGAATATGTTATTGGAGGAATTATATACCTTAGGATTTAACCTCTCTTCTTTCAATAACCAGTGTTTTAATTTCCCTTCCATAATGTTATGTTCTAACCATACATTAGTTGACACCTTATTATAGGTAACTTCAAGACTTCTAATCCTAATTAACTCTAAAATTACCATCCAAAAACATATGCAACTACATTCTTTCCTTTTCTAAGATGCAAATAATCCCCAAAGTAAGTTCCATTAAAGAACAAATCACAAAGATAATCTATGCAAGGCATTACCTCTATCTTTACAACCACATTATGTATTCTCATGTTTTTAATTGGTATTATATAATAAATTTACTTATTATCCTCTTGAGATAGGTAATCATGTGAGGAGTATGGTTTTATGGACTCCAATGCTTTTTAGATAGCTAAATAGTATGGGAACTCAAAATCCATGGCACTTTTGTTAAATATCATGTTTGTGTACTTGATGCTATTATAAAAAGAGTATGAAAAAGGAGCCTATCCATGATATGGTCTTATATAATCCATTTTAGCAATATAAGACTATTTAACTCCTTCATAAACTATCTAAACACTATTACAGATTCACTAGAAAAAAACTAGGGCTTTTGGTTGCTTGAGAAATTACAATTACAATGTTAAACTTATAGATTAATAGTTAGGTGACTTATCTTTTATTGGATATAACATATATTATTAAACCCTAAGAATTTAATGCATAGTTCATGCAACATCAATTTTAATTATATATTTTTATTTTGTTCTTATTGGATTTAAATTTATCAATTGGCTTTGGTGAGTTATTACTTTCTATATAGTAATTTTTCATTAAACTTATGTGCCCAGTCATCTCTTCAATATAGGTGTCAATCTCTCACTTACCATCCCTTGATTATTTATTAAACTAATTTATCCATACATTGTCTATGAATATTCTTTATCATGAAACTTTTATTCATCTCATTTATCTAGGGTCTTTAGACTTATGATTATGCTTTATATGATCTGTGGGTTGTGAGTTAACAAGATTGAACCACCTGTCTTGTTCTCAAATCTCAAGACACTTGAAACTTTTAGGTGTGATTTATTCTTATGGGTTATAGATTCATTATATTATTCCATATGGCATAATCTTATGGATCCATGGAATTAGAATACATGGGGTTGGAGGGTCATAGGGTCATTAACTTAGTATTTATCCTAAAGGGGTCTGAGTGAACAAGGTTTTACCACCTATATTGATATCATTATTATGAGGACATAGAATATGTAGGGCTATGAATTAATATGGAAATTAACTTATTATTGACCTTTTAAACTTTAATTTCATGAGATTACACCACGTGCAAGGATCTTGGAGCTTTGGAACTTGTAATAATTAAAATATTCTATGTAATGAACTTTGCCTCAATTAAACATGATATTTCCATGTGGATGACCCTAATGATATAGATGCCTCAAAGGTGTATACATTCAAAATTTAGATTTGATGATCTAGATAACATGATGATGTCATATATCAACTTCTTAGGGATCTAATCTCTGAGGACTCTAGATACTTTTAAATTTTTATGAAGGTTGAAGGGTCGAGGATGAACATGATCCCACCACTTGTCCTAATCTCATAATTGTTGGGACTCATAAGACTTAACTATTTAGGGGATCTATGAAATCAAATAATTTTCAAGTCTTTAGAATATTCCTAAATATACATGAAAAATCATATAAATAGTAGGACGTAATGCATTAGTTCCATTAGTCGATAAAATCATAAAGTTAATTTTAGGAGAATTTATGAGAATCCAAAGTTAAAATAAATCACAACAAATGCTCAAGCTTTAATTTTCATAATTTTGGAATTCTATAACTTTAGACTTTGAGGGAAACCTTAGAATTTATACATATCAAAATCAATATCATGGATATATGAGGCTTATAGGACTTTTAATAAGGACCTTTAAACAATAGTGGGTACTTATTTTAATTTAGAAAATGGGGGGCTGTTAGGGCACAAAAATTGGTGACTCAAATGGGAAACACACCTGAGTACTTGAGAAAAAAGAATCTTACTAGTGCATTATAACAAAACTTTAGTTCTAATAAGGAAGGATTAAGTAAAATAGTCCTTTGAAAAAGACTCCCCCTTCCCCATGTAACATACTCCCTTTCATTCTTGGGATCTAGGTGTATGATTTTGTGAGATTAATTTCCCTTTGTTATGATAGTTTTAACAAAGACCTAAATAAACATTGTAGTTTTCATTTTTGATTTAATTTTTTATAACCAAATAGTAAGGAAATCTTGGGTATTTCTCTATTTTCATCTACGTTTCCATATCCATGAGATAGTTGTAACCTCTAGCTCCATTCTAAGCCTTACTCTAATGCTAGGTGGTAATTCATACCCCTAGTATAGGTTAATTGAGTCACCCTTCTTTCATAAGTTTTCATGACCTTTTTTTTATTAGAAATAGAATAAAGGTTTATAATAACCATTGGTAGGTGTTTATATAATAAAACTTATATCATTCAATATGTCCCTATCAGTGTGTATCCATTTAAATGTTTATCATCTCCCATCCAAATTTTAGCATGCAATAGTGTAGTTGATCTTTTATAAATCAAAATTCTTTCTAAAATTTTCATGAGTATATCAAACTGCATCCCAAAGGATTTGTGAACCCACTCAATCTAGGTAGAACATAATTTAGTCATAACATATACCTCAATCTTGGAACCTCAAACACTACCAAATCAAATCCTATTGAATGTCAATTATGTTTCATTTTCTATTGTCCCCTTGTTTTTAGGATTTATTTTATAATTATAACCTAATAAATTAGTTATTATACTCTTTAATTTCAAAAAAAAATCTAGAAAGCATAACAATTAGTCTACCAAAATCAAATACAAAAAAAGGAGACACTAATCTAAGAAAATATGAAAGATTAACCTAGAAATTAGGAAATATATTTTAATCATACATCTATGTTTACACTCATAGTCATTCAAAATCATCTTCAGTTGGATCAACAATGAAATAATGTTTGAAAAACTATTCGTTGAATATAAATCAAGCTCATTACCTTGGAGGTCCTTCAAGCAGAAGGCATTATACCCTAGTATTTATTATATCTAATATGGGCCAATCCATAAATGAGTGAAATTATCATGTTGTCATTTCTTCTCATGCACTTTATCCCATAAAAACACTAGGTCTAAAATCTTGAAATATTTGATTTTAGACCCTTTTTCAAACCATATTTTGATAATGTCTTGGTGCTTGTTGAATTTATGTAGTGATTCAGTTCATGCATCTTATATCTAGACTATATCAAGTAGACTAGAATATATTATTTGATCCTCTCCCATGTACTCTTACATAAATTGTTATGTTGGTATTTTAAGAGTGATATGGAAAACTATATTTTGTCTATATACTAGCATAAAAGGTGGAGCCTTAAGGGTTTATGTCTTTTTATATCTAACTATAGTGTATACGTCAATAGTAGGTGGTATTATCTTGGTTTTTCTTTTATTGAATTTTTATGGCATCCATCAAATTATTATTGGTAGATTCAGCTACTCCATTCCCTTACATATAGTAATTTGGAGATAACTTGATGTTAATTTGGTTATTATAATACTAATCAATAACTTCTATAAATTAAAAGGTTGTACCATTATCATAAACTAAGAATATTGGAGTACTAAACCTAGCCAATATATTCTCTTCCAAAATTTTGATAACATCTAGTAGTCTAAAATTGTTAGTGGCCACAACTTCTATCCATTTTGTGCAATAGATTGTAGTTGTTAGGATAAATTTATGTCATATTTAATAATTTGGGTTTATCACCCCAATTAAGTCAAGACCCCATTAAGAAAAAAGGCATACTTTAATGATAGGTTTTAAAGGAATGGTAGTATTTACTTTCCTTTTTATAAACACCTAGCATTCATGGAAAGTCCTGACATGGTTTTGGTCATATTTAAAAATCATAGGCTAATAATATCCCATTCTCAATATTTTATGAATTGTTTCATTTTTTGAGGGATGTCTAATGCCTATTTCTTGGTGTAAATTATTTAATATGTCTACATCTTCATCTTTCAAGACACACATCAAGTAGATGCCTTCATAATTTTTCTAGTATAACACTCCATTTATTATCATATAATGGGATGATTTAGTCATAAGGGCTCACATTTTCTATGAAGTTAGCTTAAAGGGTAATATAACCATGAGTAAGTAATGGATGATGTGGGTATACCATCCACCACTATCCACTTGAGTCTCATTAATCTATTTAATTTAAATAAATGGTTGGTCTCAATCATGATCAGGATGATTCCTTGGCCTTACACTATCTTGGATGGTGTAATTTCAAGATTAAAATCATGTAATTTTTCCATCCACTTACCTCTTATTTCACCCTACTCATTATAGTTAAGTGTAATCTTGATAGGTAGGAATAAAATGATGGAATTCATCTTGTTTCTTGGAATATAATGCTTGAAATTATTCACATCTTTTATCAGTTCATATTTACGTTTATCTTGTTTAAGGTATGTTGTCATTGATGTCAAAGGATGATATCATATGCATTGATGTCAAAAGATAATGACAAAGTGGTGATGACATGAAGGTGTGTAAGGTAGGTTCAAATGCATATGATCTAAGGTAAGCATTATTTTAGGTTTATCATGTTATGATTAGCATGTTGATAGTGCTACAAGTCAAGGAGAGAAGATAAATTATGATTGACATAAGCTTGGTAGCCTTGTTTGGTGGCATAAGCTTGGAATCCTAGTGTTTTAAGTAGTTTGAGACTAGGGAAAACATGGAGGGAAGCTAAAGAGTATGTCATGAAGGTTTATTACTTGTTAATGAGGTGTTCAGATCTTTTGAAGTGGTTTCAAGGTGGTTTCTTGTTCAAGGTTTGACTTGTAGTCCTAGACCTAGTGTGCATAGTGACCTAGTGAGGTCCACTTAATGAGTCAAAGTGATATTTAAAGATGGAATATCTCTTGTAAGCATGGATTCAGGTATGAAAATGTGTTGACCAAGTTTTAAGTCCTGAGGATGAATATAAATCAAGATAGTATGTTGGAAGGATACTTGTACATGCAAATTGAAAGTTTCCTAGCTCAAGAAGAAAGTTCTAATGCTCATTTACACATTTATATTTTTCATTGTGACCTTATACTTTTGGGATATGTGTCACATTGTCATAAAAATTATTTACAAGTATTTTTTTATGGATTTAGGGATAGAGCTTTATGAACATTCATTAAGAATGCAAATTGGTCAAAACCCTCCTACAAACCCTTATAGTGATGTTATTGGATAAATATTGTTTTATATGGCCTATAATTTATTATTTTAAAATTTTTGACTATTTTAAGGTGTATACAACTCTTCCAATCACATCTAAATGGTAGTGGTGTGTCAGGGCAATGAGTAGAAGGTACAGACAGAGTTGACTGAGTTAACACATACAATCTATTATAGGTTTAAGGTAAAGAATTTTTATTTATATATATGTAATTTTTTTGTAAATTTTCATCTTACTTTTAAATCATTTTGAGCATAAAATTTAGCTAGTCGTTAAATCTACAAATAGTGAAAACAATGACAAAAAGCTAGTCAAAGTGAGAATCTATTTAGGTATGGGTTCTAGGTTTTAGGGATGATTAAAATGTATTGATGTATTTTTTTTAGACATATTAATCATTTTAAATTAATTATTTTTCCATTAAATAATCAATAAAGTGTTCTTAAGTTGATCAGTCTGTGTGAGTGAAAATTGTGAAGGTGTATGTTCCAGCAGTTGATCCATATGTTTCATAGTTAAAACTATAAATCTATGGTTTAGTGTTTTGATTTTATATAAGTTTTTTTAAGGTTATAATTAATACATTTTTATCTCAATGAAGTGACTCTATAGGTTTTAGGATTCATGTTCACCATGACTATGTTTTGAGTCAAAATGACTAATATAGGCATGTTGAGGGAAGTAAAGTGTTTGAGGTTCCTTGATAAGAGTTGTTGTATATAATGAATATCCTGATGTGTTTTGAGACATAATTAATATAATAATTTTTTTTCTTAATATAGATAAACTATTTGAGGTGTTGAGATGAGGAAGCTAAGAGGACTTGTCTAGTTGTGTATGTATAGTGTGAGAATAGTCTAGGGAATTGGTCTATAAAACCAATGAATGATGATATAAAAATAGGAATAAATATTATGAGTTTGTATATATATACCTCAAATTAAAAATTAATTAGGATTATCTATCATGAAAGTGATAAAATTTATGTAAAGATTCAAGAGTTCTTGACTAAACTTTGACTGTGTTTGACCAGTTTGAATGGTCATGTTGTAGGTATAGTTTGGAGGTGTTTTTCCTTGTGTTATTTTTTAAAAATAACATAATTATTTTGGTTAAGTATTTAATAATATTTTTTAGTGTTTGGGTGATATTTTTTTATGTTATAATACATATTTATAGCTTATTTTGTCAAGACAATTTTCTAGGTGCACTAGTTACTCTAAGTAGTCTTTTAGCAGAGATGTTCTTGAAGTTTATTGGCCCATGTTGGAGTGTATAAATAACATGGAGTTTTTTTATAGGTATTTTAGTTTCCAAAAATATTATTTTTTCATATTATTATGTGATAAAATTTATATTATATTTCATAAGTCTATGACTATGTTTTCTGTTTATGTTGTCTAAAGAGTGAGGAGATCAAATTGCTAGGTTTAAGGTGTGAGATGGGGTTCCATGTGGAATGAACCTTTGTTGGAGTGATAAATGGTTTATTTTTAATACTTTTTATGTTATATAATCATTTTTAAATGATTAATTTTGACCAATTATTCCAAGTTATAATGTGTTGGTGAGTATGCCTAATTGCTTTAGGTCTCACTAAGATCCAATGGAGGATTTGGAATAATGAGGTAATGGATAACATATGAAGCATGTTTATCACCAATATAATGTGTTTGGATACCTATTACAATTTTTTTAATAATATTTTATGACCATTATGGGTTATACCAAGAGGAGTGGTATAAGTACAAGGCCTAATTGGCATATTTGTGTTTTTTGCATACCTGTGGAGCCAAGCAAAGGAGATAAACATTTAAAGAAATGGTAAAATTTATTAATTAAAATCATAGAGTGAAGAAGATACAACATTTTTAATTGATCAAGCTGATGAAGGTGAATTAATAGGTCATTAAACCTAATGAGCCTAGTTGAGCAAGTAAGCCCTAGAGGCTGTTTGAGAGAGATTGAAGGGTGAAAAAAAAATTCAAGAAAAAGAAGTCCATCATCAGGTGTAGAAGACATCAGATCATAGGTGTAAATTTTCATAATTTTTATTGTTTTTTCTCAACATCTAGTTGGTTTCATCCTCCTTTCAATGTGAAACTTGATAAAGCTTTAGTTTTTATTTAATCTTAGTTAGACAAGTGTGATAGGACCTTATGGGATTGTAGTCTCACTAAATAAGGGATGGTAGTTCCTTGATTATTTATATCTAGTATAAATTAGATATTTTTATTATTAGACTATACTCCATCTTTTAGGGTTTAGTGGATTTTATCCCCCATGAGGGTTTCCCACATAAATCATGTTTTCATCTAATGTATACACTTGATTAATGCTTTGGATATATGTACTTTCATTTTTATGTTAATAAATCAAGTTTATGTATGATGGAATGGTTTTGGAATTCAATTTGCATTTTTATCTACTGAATCACCCCACCTCTCTTGGTATCTACTTTAAATAATTTGTATCATAACCACACCTTTGGAGGAGGCTTAATAGCCTACAGGTGATCTTAAAGTAGCTTGAGGTATGTTGAAGACAATATTCATCTTGTTTTCTAATATGGATATGTTTATGAAGATCAATGTTGAAGTCTACATAGAGGTTTTCATGATGGCACTATCAAGGTCAAAGAAGGATGTTTTGGAAGCTAAATCCAAGATCAAACCTAAGTTGAATAATAGAGCTTATTGAAGTTGGAATCTTGATAAGTTAACATGAAAGAAGAAAGATAGGAAATGGTTTTATTAGTAGCCTAGAGTATGTGATCTAATAGAGGTCTATATAAATATTCATGAAGTATCAAATTTATGTGCATGTTTTCATGTTTATAGTCTAAGTTGACAAGATGCAATGGAAGAGTTCTATTTATCACATGAAATCATGGAGTGTTGATGTCTTGTTTGCATGGATAAAGAAGTCATAGATGAAGTCAGATCAAGGTTAAGTAAGAATAAAAATTGAAGAGGACTCAATGTATAATACCTCCAAGGTGATCATAAAGTTTTACCATCCATACAGGTGTAATAAATGTGGATCAAAGTCAAATATTGCAGTCTATATTTAAAATGATGAATCTAGTTTGCGAAAAAGAGGATTAGAAAATGACTAACGATTTTATTATAATAACTATTGTATGATGTTGTTAGCTCCATAAATATAATTACCATTCTTTCTATCTAATTTGAATGTGTGTTCTTGTGAAAAAATGTCAACTTGAAGATTGACTGGGCTTGAAGGTTCATGTCCTTGGTAGACTAGTGTGACAAGGTAAGTTGTTTTGTGATCTTAGAAGATTAAGTAGGGATGGTTGAAGATGTTCTTAATATATTATAATACCTATATATTATATCTATATGATCAATTTATTTCTTAAAAGGAAGAGCCAACTCAAAAGATGGAAGATAGTGAATTCAAGGTTTGATGTTTTACAAACCCTAAGGTGTTTGTTCTTGATATAGTTGGCCTTATAATGACCTATTATCAAGAACAATTTTTAACATTAAACCTAATTAGTAACATCTATCTATATTATCAATTTATTTATTAAAAGGAAGATCTAGCTCAAAAGATGGAAGGAAGTGAATTTAGGGTTTGATGTTTTACAAACCCTAAGGTGGTTGTTCTTGATATAATTTTTAATCTAGTTGTCAACATGTTCATGGGCATTTGTATGAGCTAAGATGGTACCTTAGAAGACAAAGATAGAGTAGAGATATGAAATTTGAATATTGGTCTCTTAAGACCAATGACATTTTGGTATAGAGATGTTGTTCATTTTTTCTCAATACCAAAGGTTATCTAAGAATGATGTCATCATATTGAAATATCGTAGAAGATGTTTGTAAATTTTTTTTATGTGATAATTTATGTGGCTTATCATACTTCCTACATCTTGAAGGAGATTTTCATAAAGTGCTCTTGGAGGTATGTCATGTGATGTCTTGTTGATCTCATATAAGGATAACAAGCTCAGTTTCCATATGGTTGAATACATGAAGGAAATTATAATATTATATAGATGATGTTTTATCATATCATTTCTAGATCCTAGTGATCTAAGTGAGGAAGATTATAGTTGTGCCATTAAATGTTGTTTTGAAAATATGTCTTATTTCCTTGTTATCAAAATGACCTCATAAGGTCTTGAAGGAACATGTTGGCATATTATAATTGATTTTAAATGGTTTAATATTCTAAGGATGACAAGATCTAAGTCATCATAAGTATGACTCTAAGTTTATTTATCAAAGATTGAATATTGGTATTGGAAAAGGTGTTTGATCATGAAGATGATTTTCTCCATAAGAAGAAGATGATCTAGTAGGATTATTTCTATGTTTAGAAACATGTTTTCATGATTACAAGAGGGATTTAAAAGGTTTTCTATAGTTTATGAGGTCTTTTAGACCTTGTATTGACTATGTGTTATCCGAGAGGGTGTTTTGCAAAGGTAGGAGACTTGATGGCTTAAGGATCTTGGAAACAAAGATACTTGAAGGCATAAGATCTAAAAAAGGAGTGGATCCACATTGGCTAGGTCTCCATGATATATATTTATGTTTCAATAAGGATATTGATTATATGTGTTTAGTACTTGAAGATTTGTATCCAGACCCAAAATAAACTTGTTGAAGATGACTCTTTCTAGATGGAGCATAGAGTTAGAAGGAACTAACTCAGTTAGTTTGAATTTATTGATAGAACTATGCATGATGTGAGGGGGAAAACTTGTGAACATGCTTCAGTCTTGATTGATATTTAGAGATGTATACTATATTTGAGAATTCAATAAGGTTGATATGATGACTTGATCAAACCAAGTCATGATTTTTTATAATGTTTTGATTCTTCATGCATGGACTAAAGGAGAAATTTGCAAGAGGAGAGGTCTTAGGATCAGAGGATAGTGTTGGTAAGCCTGAGAGGAACATATGTCTACTTTTTCATTATTGAAAAAGGGGGTAAAAGAGAATTAGACATTTCCATCAATGATAAAGGGGGAAATTTTTGGAGGTACTTTATCATTGATGTCAAAAGGTAATGATAAAGTGGTGATGGAATGAAGGTGTGTAAGGTATTTTTGGATGAATATGAGATAAGGTAATCATTTTTTAAGGTTTTTCATGTTATTTATATCATGTTGATAGTGATACAAGTCAAGGAGAGAAGAAAAAGTGTTATTGGCATAGGCTTGGTAGCCTTTTTTGGTTGCATAGGCTTGGTATCCTAATGTGTTGAGCAGGTTGAGACTAGAAGAACATGGAGGGAAGCTAAGGAGTATGGAATGAAGGTGTATAACTTGTTCCTAAGGTGTTGATATATTAATATAAGTGGTTTCAAGGTGATTTCTTGTTCAAGGTTTGACTTTTAGTCCTAGACCTAGTGTGCATAGTGACCTAGTGAGGTCCAATTGGTGAGTCAAAGTGAGATTTAAAGATGGAATAGTTATTGTAATGATTTATTGAGGTATTAAAAGGTTTTGAAAAAAAAATTACTAAGTTTTAGGTCCTGATGATGAAAATAAAGTAAGATAGTACATTAGAAGGACACTTATACATGCAAATTGAAGGTTTCCTAGCTTGAGAAGAAAGTTATAATGCTCATTGGAGCATGTAGATTTTTCATGGTGACCTAAGACTTTTGGGAGAGGTGTAACATTTTATTAATAATTATTTCCAAGTATTTTTTATTGGATTGATATATAGAGCTTTATGAAGATTTGTTAAGTATGTAAATTGGTCTAAACCCTCCTAGAAACCCTTATAGTGACCCAATTGGATAAATCTTGTTGGATATGGCCTAGAATGGATTTTTTTACCAATTTTGAATATTTAAAGGTATATATTAATCTTCCTATAACTCTATGTGGTATTAGTGTGTTAGGGAAGTGAGAATAAGGCACAAAAAGAAGTTTATTTTTGAGGTTTTTAGTTGTATAGGTAGAGTTGACTGAGTCAACACATGCAAGATATTAGAGGTTGAATATCAAAACTTATTATTTGTATACATGGAATTATTTTTTAAAATTTAATCTTATATTTCAATCATTTTGAGCATAAATTTTAGCTAGTCACTAAATCTACAAATAGTGAAAATAATGACAAAAAGCTAGTCAGAGTGAGAATCTATTTAAGAATGGGTTCTATGGGTTTACGTATGATTCTAATGGATTGGGATATTTTTTTAATATATATTAATCATGTTACCTTAATTTTAAAATAATTATGGATCCCTTACATAATAAATAAAGTG
The DNA here is from genome assembly GCA_037957365.1 of Torreya grandis. Taxonomy (NCBI): domain Eukaryota; kingdom Viridiplantae; phylum Streptophyta; class Pinopsida; order Cupressales; family Taxaceae; genus Torreya; species Torreya grandis. Next base: position 165,921 of record JARHVA010004615.1, on the reverse strand, counting down.
TTCTCTTGTTGAATAATCTATGTGATTGAAAATTGTGAAGGTGTATGTTCCATTAGTTGATCCATATGTTTCATATTTTCCACTATAAATCTATGGTTTAGTGTTTGAAGTTTATATAGGGTTTTTTAAGGTTATCATTAATACATTTTTATTTAAAATAATTGAATCTATAGGTGTTAGGAGTCATGTTTAAATCATATTTTCTGACCAATATGGGTTAGACCAAGAGGAGTGGTATAAGTACAAGGCCCAATTGGCCTATTTATGTTTTTTGTATGTGTGTGGAGCCAAGTAAAGGAGATAAACTTTGAAAGAAAAGGTACAGGTTAGTAAGGACCATTAGAGAGTGAATAATATCATACATTCTTATTTAATCAAGGTGATTAAGGTGAATTCAAAGGTCATTAAACCTAATGAGCCTAGAAGAGGCTAGTTGAGCAAGTAAGCCCTAAAAACTAATTAAGAGATTGAAGGGTGAAGAAGTGAAAGAAATAGAAGTCCATCATCAAGTCTAAAATAAATCAAATTAAAGGTAGAGATTTTCATACTTGTTTTTATGTCATCTCAACATCTAGGGGGTTTTTGGCTCCTTGTAAGGTGAATCTTGCGAAAGGTCTAGTTGTTTTTGCAACTAAGTTAGACATGTGTGGTAGCACCTTATGGGATTGTAGTCTCACTAATTAAGGGATGGTAGTTCCTTAATCAATTTTAACTGGTCTAAAATTGGATAGTTTTATTATAATACTATATTTCATCTTGTAGGGTTTAGTAGGTTTTAAACCCATGAGTTTTTACCACATAGATGATGTGTTTATGTGATGTATGCTCTTGATTCATGCTTTCAATATATGTACTTTCATGTTTATGTTGCTAGATCAAGTTGATGTATGATGGAATGGTTTTGGAATTCAATGTTAATTATTGTCTATTAATTCACCCCCCCCCTCTCAATAGCTAATTTTAAAATATCTATCATTAAATAATTTAACTCTACATCTTTCAAGGTAGTACTCATGAAGGCAATTAGATGTGCATTGTCATCTAGCTTTTGATTGAGAACAACCTCTATAGTGTGATCTAAAGTGAATGAATAAAGGAAGAAGTATTTGGGGAATTATAAGATGATCATAAATAGATCTTTTTAAATGGTGATTTTTATATGTTGGAAAGCTTTATTTTCTTCTGTTGTCCATTCTATTTTGTCATCTTACTTCAACATGGCATTTTGTGGTTTAAAAATATCAGCAAATCTAGATATAATTTTCTTCACAAATTTTATCTTGCAAAATAAGGACTTGAATTCATTTTTGTTAGGGTGTTTCATCTTGAAAATGGCCTAGATTATTTTTGGTTCAATATAAATCCCATATATGAGAATTATATGGCTTAACAATTTTATTTTAGTGACTCTAAAGATGCCCTTCTTTGGATTGAGTGAGACTCCATATATTCTACACTTATCAAATACTTTTTATAGATGGTCTGCATGATCAAATCTATGTTTCAAAAGCATTATTGATTAATCCATATAAATGATGATACACTTGCCAACTAGCCCTTTAAAGGTGAAATTCATGGCTCATTAGAAGGTTGTCCCTACATTATTTAGGCCAAAAGGAATCTTTTGTATGAAAATGTTCCCCACTTAGTTGTAAAGGTAGTCTTCATTCTATCATGTGCTTCTACTAGAACTTGATTATAACATGAGAATACCTCTAATAATCACATCATCTTAGATATAGTAAACATTTGAATTACCTCATCCAGATATGGTATAAAGGATGGTTATGTTTTTTTATTCTCAATTCAGATTTCTAAAGTCAACACATGGCCTGATTTCTCTATTCTTTTTCCTAACTAGTACTAGTTTGGCAACCTAGGTAAAATTCCTCAATATGAAAATAATTCTAGCATCTAATAGCTTATTTACTTCTATCTAGGTTAGAGGTTACAAAATTGGATTTACTAGCCTCTTTACTACCTAAAAGGATTATGATCTAGCTTAAATGGGATGGTATGTGTGATGACCTTATGGTTAAATACCTTCATATATTCATCCATCCAAGTAATCACATATTTATAATCTATTTTCATAATTTTTAGATTTTATTTCTCACTTTAGGTGCAACTCAAGCCAAAGTTCACATACTATGGATGTTGATTAGTGTCCAAATTCTCCTTTTAAAAATCAAATTTAATTACTTTGAGTTGTTTCTACTTATTATCTTGTATATCCACATCAAAAACTCACTCTAGTGAGACCATCCCCATAGGGATTCATTTATATTTCAATTATAAGACACCATATTCTCCCAAATCTTCAATATTCATGGGTTTAACATCATTTCCATCTATTATATGAGATTTAAAGGCCCTATAACTATTTAGTATCTATAAAAATAGATGATAATCATCAAATACTATAAGTTCTTAACACTGTATGGAACTAAGGGATAAAGAACTATTGATGCCTAAAACTTTCATTCTTGGTGAACAGTTTCCTTTGGGAAGCTTTATAGATGTGGCACTAAAATTATGATCTGTGAAATGACCTATAGGATTTGATAAGTTGTCTCTTTGAATTAATTACAGGGAAAAGGGGGAAGAAGGAAACATAAATAAAAATAAGGCAATGCACCAAAATTTTTAATGTACCTATTCCTAATATTTCATAAAATAGCTTGAACCTCTAAAACATCACAAATAATCTAAAAGAGCATATGCATGATTTAATGCTTACAATATGAAAAAAATACAATGTTATAGAAGTAGAGAATATACATAATAGACATCAATTAATTATATACAGTTTGACATAGAACATCACATCCTCTTCATTGTTAGGTAGAGAACAAAATACAAAATGTCCAAAGGCATAGTATAAACTATTTGATCTTTCTCATAAGGGGCACCTTTTAAGGTATTGAAATGAAATACAGTAACTAGTATTATTTATATTTATAATTAAAACTATTAAAATTGTTTCTCTCTTATATCAGTCATTAAACCAATTTCTATTATCTAACTACTAGCCTCTTACAAAAGAAAGAAGCCTAGAATATATAGGCACAATAGCCTCATGAAGAAACAACACCGAGAACCTAGAACTCATGATCATGATGAGGTCATTACAATTGAAAGGGGATATTTAGCTCATGAGTCTAGACAATCTTCAAATCCTAAATATGGCACAACTTTGATGCCTCTGATTCCCATGATGCTTTAGAAGAAGAATTATGGTGACATGTATCTCCCTCCAAAATATCTCTATAATTATTGTTAGAAATGGGGCCCACTTATTTTATCCAATAGCATGACTCAAAGCTTTGATAAAAAAAATTCGTTAGATAAGTGTCATGATGCCACATGGAAGGTTCACTTCTCTCTATGTATACCTGCATAGTAGGCCCCACCTATTATTTCATCAGCTAATGGTGTACCTTAAAAATATCAAAGGAACCCTTTGATCTTGATGAGCATCATGACACCACATGGTGAGTAGTGGGGAAGCCAAGAAATATTTTATAAATAATGAGCACTGGGTCTCGATATGGCCTCGATATGGCACTAGCAGAAGGAGCTGAGACTTAGCCAAAAATAAAAAGGGGATATTAAGAAAGAGGAGGTCGATAGTAATCTAACCAACTTGTAAAGCACACCCATGATGGAAATCTAACCACCCAAAATATTCAAAACATGGATTTGATCCATAGTTCTTAGTGACTTGTAGGGGAATCTCCCTATGGATGGAAGAACCCAAAATTTTTAGTTTCTTAGATAAGTCAAAGTAAAAATACAAAAAAGGCAAGGCCCATAAAACTTATAACTTTTTAATAAATTCCTTCAAAGGAATCCACTCTTCTTTTGTGGGTGGAGTCTTCTTTTTCAAATCCTTAAAGGCTCTATCCAAATCAATTATCTTCTTAAAGGATATGTTGCTCAAACCCTATACAACTACTTGCATCTAAAATTTGAGTTGAGAAGAAGCTAAAACATGGTCTCCACCTCAAAAATTCTTGGTTCTTAACCTAGAGCCATAAATATGGTTTATTCATTCTACTTTGTGATCAGTATCTCTTTTATCTTATCCTATAAAAGGATTGTGTTATCTATGAGGAATGGGGGGGGGAGTCCTAACTAGATAAGTTGTTCAATGTGTCCCTTCATGTCCTAAACCACTTTTTATAATGCATTAAAAAATTCCTTACACTTTTATGTGGTCTTATTTTATCTTGGAAATTCATTAACCTTGACTACCACCTACCTTCTATTGGCCACCCTCACTGCCTAGAGTATCCCAGCCATCACACTATATAGCTTCTAGACAAAGAGATATGAATATTGGACCTTAGGGGATATGAAGGTGAGGACCTAATCCATAGACATTTTTGCTTGTGTGATTAATCACTATGAGTCCACAATGAACCCAAGCATTGGCTTCAACTTTTAGGCCATGTTATTTATCTTCTCCCAATATGAGACATATAGTTTCTAGATCATTAGGAGGATATCTGCGGTCTAGGAGTGGGTAATGAGGTCATTCTTTAATTGTTGGATATATTCATCCTTGGCTTGGGACTCTTATTTCATATATTACTACATGCTCATAGATTCCAAGAGACTCTTATGGGTTTGTGTGAGCTCTAATTCTTTTTCTTGTATCTTATTCTCTATGACCTACTTTTCCCTTTTCAAGCCATCAATTTTGACCTTAAGCTTTACTACTTTGATTTGTAGTTTCGCCCTTTGATTAGATTCTAATTGGAATCTTTCAGATGTGACATGGATCTATAGGTTAGACCTCATCTTTGTGAGCTCTGTGTCTTTGGTCTTGACCTCTATGTTTAGGTGATTGATGGTGGCCTTAACTCTTGCAAATTCTTGCTCTTTCTTCTCTAATCAATGACATACCTTGATGTAGCCTATTTTGATGGAATTCTAGGTATCCTCCATCATTTTAAACCTATTATATGGCCTTTTCTATCTAATATTTAGACCAAAAACATGGATTGATTAATCCCCTAGATGCATATATTCTTGGATCTTGATTACTATTTGCATTATGTGTGTAATCATCAAAGATTATTATGTAGGGTCAAAGAATTTTTGCATGTGTGGTGTCATCAGGGGCTAGGAATTTTTCCCCTTCTTTCCTCTACCCAATATTATTAGGATTTTCTTAAAGTCTCTAACTACTGGTGGAATTTCCCCTATGACTAAATTAATTCCCCTATTAAGGAGGGTCCATATGGTAATCTAAAAGGAATGCTCACTTGTTATTATGAAGCAGTGGATGGTGTTCCCTCAAGGATGAGTGAGTGAATGGTCAATGTGGTAGGTGAGAAATGTGAGAGACATGGAGAGGGGTGTTGGGTTATTTCACCATGATATATGTACTTGTGGTAGATGAAGGTGGGGAAGTGAAAAGTGGCACAAGCATGGTGATTGGTTGAGTAGTAGAAAGCAGGGAAAGAATAGTGGAAATGGTGGAAGGTAAAGATGAAGTGAAGAATGAAGAATAAATGGAAAGGAGAAGATGATAAAAGTGTACCTTCTTTTATTTTGGATTAGGAAGAGGGATGAAAGATTATGCCTCAAAGCCAAGTTAAGCCACCCTTACTTTGAGTTGCCCTATAGTGGCTTGCTTCTGCTATTAGGCTACTATGTATAAAAGAGAGGGCCAAGAAATAGTCCTCTAAATTATGAAAACTTCCTCTTATTTTATTGATGGGGTATCCACTTATTCTTCATAGATTAAAACATCTTATTCCACCTAAGCATGCTCCTTGTGATACTCATCCTAGAGGTTTTCAAATTGCTCATTAAAGTTTGGATCTTTAAAATTGAGCTCCCTCTAGCCAATTTCTTGCCTATATTTCCAATAGACTTCCTTTTTCCTTACTCCATCTCCTCTAGATGACTTGGGCTCTCAGACCCTTGATCATGAGATTCATGGGATCAAAATCTTATACATGTTTATAGAAATACTCCCATGGTTGGTGGGTGTCCAAAGGGATCTTGGATAGATCAACATAATGCCTAATGTCATCCTCCATCAGTGACTTCCACTCCTTAAATTATATTCAGGGCTCATGTTTAAATGGAGTGGTAATCTTGAGAGTAGCTATATGACTAGCCAAGTCATTATTCCATTGATCATTGATTTGATCTAGGCCAAACTCTACTAGTTTTAGCATAATTAGGAGCTCTTACAACCTCTTCATTAATATAATACCCCCCTTGAAAAGGGGAAATCATATAGGTCCCTCCTCTTTTGGACTACACCATACACTAAATCTACCATATCAAGCTAGCAGTCCAACTCTAAGGCCAAGGTCCTCACTATAAGTATGCATAGGAGCCAAAAATCTCCTCTTTGAATCCATGGATGTTAATAAATGTAAAGTTGGCTTTGAAGAACTATTTGAATGAAATTTTTTAGCTAGTAAGCCATGCTCTTTGGTAGTCTATCATTTAGAATGTAATGGCTTCTTGACTAAGGTCAATCAGGACCAAAAATAGGAAGTACTCTACAAATTAGTGATAATCTTACATGGCTAAAAGGATGTGGGTCTATGAAGAAATAAATATCATCATATGTTTATATGCTCCCATATCAATTGTATTGATGGTGAAGTATGGTAAAAATAACTAGGAGATCTAGCATAGGATCAAGTGGAGAAGAAAAGAGGAATACCTAAAGGTATTATGCACTAAAAAATTCACCAGTTGATTGTGAATGGTATTAGCAATGGTGTTTGTGATGTCCATTTTGTAGGCCATATACCTACTCACTATATTCAAGTGGAAAATTACACCCAACTAGAAATCATGGACACTAGTGTTTGAGTCCATTCCAAAGATGAACACTAGCATAAAGACAAAATATATCATATATTGTGTCATAAAGCTCAAGAGAGTGATGGGTAAAGGTGACACTTCTATGTAATTATTGTGAAGAGATAAGTTAAAGAATTTTATATTTTGGACATGAGTGTCCCATATATTCTACAAGCTCTTCATATCACATATGTCTACATTAGAGTCATTAGGGATTTGGAGCATCTCCCTCACTGCATCGATACTAATGTCTACATTCAGGTGGTTGCCTATAATAATTCCAATGTTGACATTGTATATTTCTTCACATAGAACAATAAGCTTTATGTACTGGTATATGAGAGGCACCATATACTATGTCATGGTGGATTTATATTTTTTAAAGCCAAATGACTCAAAGTTATTCTAAACTTTTGTGATCATGCAAGCATGAGCACCTTACCTTATATTTTTTTATTCTTTGTCAATTTGGGGTCAAATATGCCATCCACATAGTCAAGGATAGTATGGGGTCCCTACAACATCCCTTAGTGACACTCTTGACATTTGGTATTGTGGGATTTAGCTATACAGGGTGGAAGCATATGATTTGCTTCCTAAAAATTGAGGGGGAAGGTCCCCATGACCACCTAATCCATGGGATATTTATTTCCTAGTATGCCCATTGCTAGATAAGGATTTATAAGGTTCCATCTTGTAATTCTTCTCAATAATCCTATTTAAACTCTAGGAAAACACTAGATATTGACTTCCTTCTCATAATTCTTCACATAATTCTTTGTTAAAGATTATCTACTTAGCTTTGTGCTCTTGAAAACTCTTAGGGAATTTAAATATTTTATTGGATTAGGAGAGGGATATTTATAGGCTAGTACTCTTAGAGAAATAATCATGTAGATTTTTTGAATTTGGGTGCCCAAAAATGAGAAGGAAAGCATACACACTTGAGGATCCACTCTCGAGAGATTTGTGGTGATCCTTACAAGATATCATGTTATTGGGGGTGCCTAAAAATTAATTTTAGGGTTAGTGGGGTAGATAACCATCTATTAGAGAGGATTAAAAATGAGGGGAGCCAAGGTGTAGACACTTGGTGATGGGATAATAGATTGTGTCAATGGCACTTATTTTTGAAGTTAAATAGCAACAAAAATGGAAACTAACTAACTATGTACAAAGTGAAGCTGATAAATCAGTTAAAGTTCTTCAAGTGGATTCTATTAATCAAACTATTTAAGGAACTACTTTATTCATCCACCAATTTTAATGCATTTCCTTGCCTATTTCTAATGATGTGAGAAGGTCCTCTCCATAGGGAATCAAACTTTACATGTTGACCTAGCTTCATGGCCCTTTCATCATATTTCAAAACTAAGTCTCTTGGCTTGAAACCTAGGTGACATGCCTTCTTATTCAACCATCTCTTAACTATTTATTGTCAACTTATCTTGGCATCACTAGATTATTCTATTACTTCTTGAAGACTAAGAAATTTAACTAACCTAACCTCCATTTCTCTATTTTCTACTATTTCTATAGATTTTAATAATTGTAAAGTAGGAATATCCATCAAGATGGGCATGACCACTTCGTTTCAATATACTAATTCATACATGGATGTTTTTACAATTTGCTTATGAGTGATTCAATTGGCCCATAGAGATATTTTTAGATGCAAATGCCACTCCCTCTTTTGGTTAGTGTCCATTCTCTTAATTAACCTTATTATGTTCTTATTGGTTAATTTAGCTAACCCATTCCATTAGATTATTATTGGATGAAAATTTAATGAAATGTCTTTTCTAAGTGAAATTTTTAAAATATTTAACAAGGAAGGCCTTTGAATTATTGGATATGATTATTTTAAGAGGGTTAAAAAATTTTGCCAGTTCCTCCAAGAAGTTGATGATCACATTTTTAATGGCCTCTTTCAAAGTGGCTATTTCGATCTATCTTGTGAATTAGTCCATGGCTATAATTAGGTTCAATGGCATGGCTAAATTATTTTACCTACCTACAAAAAATTGGCATTATTATCATTTTTCACCACCTAATGGTAATCTGAGAACATGGTCAGCTAGTAGTATCCAACATGCAAGATTTTAGTTGTGGTTATCTTTACTAATAAATGTTCATTTAAAGGGGTAAAATTTATATCTTTTAAGATCTTTCTATCTTAGTGGTTGTCAACACATTGAAGTAGTTCCCCATTGAATTTCCTTTTGAAAAAGACTATGTACACTAGTGTATCACTAGCTTCTTATAACCTATAGAATCTCCTTTTATGTGTAGGTAGGCCATCCAGATATTGGTTGGTTTGTATAAATTGGTTTATATAATCAACCTAGGATCTATGACTTTTATACTGACTCACTAAAACTATTTTTGGTGTATCTTGATCACCTATTAGGGTGTTCACATATTGGGCCAAATACTAAAAAAATCCTCTCCCTCAAATCACCTTGGTTATTTTCACTCCAATGTCATCTTCCAAGATCTTAGTGATCTAATTAGATCTTTTCTCAATTATTTATTCCTCCATGATGTACTTTCTAATATTGTAATGCACCATATATGTCATTATCTTGCTTCCCACCACTAGGTATTTGAACTTCTTGAGACCTTTAAGGATAGCAAAAGCCTATTTTCCATGAAATTTTAATTATTCTCATATCCATATAGACTTATTAAATTGAATTCTATAGGATGATCACCTTTCCCTTCATCTTATTTTTATGTAAATACAACTACCAAGCTATGTTCACTCCCATAAACATACATGATAAAATCTTTAGAGAAGTCTAGATTGACTAGCATAGGAGCAATGGATATTACTTCCTTGATATTATCAAATGTTATCTCCATTCAGTGGTCCATTTAAAATTTTGGTCTTTTTTCAGCATCAATGTTATTGGCCTTACTAGCCCCATAAAGTCATATATGAATTGGCTAATAAATTTGATCTTCCCTAGGAAATACTAGACTCCTTTCTTATTAACTTGCAAGGTTATGTTCATGATGGCCTTCACTCTATCAGGATCAATAGATATGCCCTCTTTGGATACCATGCATCTTAGTAGATTACCTTATGAGACATTAAAGATGAACTTTTTAGGGTTGAGGGATACCTCAAACTCTTGAAATTTTTGAAAAATCTTCTCCAAATGATCAAAATGATATTTTTTCTTGGAGAACACCATTAGATCATACATAAAGATGAATATGATTTTGTTAATTAGGACTTGAAAAGTTATATCCATGGCCCACTATAAATTACCTCCATCATTGGAGAGGCCAAAAGTAATTTTGCATATGCGAAGGTTCAACACTTTGTAATGAAAGTGGTTTTATGTTGATCTTCTTCATTAAACCATACCTAGTTATAACCTAAGAACCCATCTAGAAGAGAGAATATTTTTGTGCCTACTACTATTTGAAATATCTATTCTATTGAAGGAAGGGACTAATGATATTTTAGAGATGCTTTGTTCAAGTCTTTGAAGTCTATGCATATCCTAATTTCTCCATTATTCTTTCTTACTAGAAATAGGTTGGATACCCAAGTCGAATGATTGATTGGGTATATAATCCTTTAGTTGATCAATTTATTTAGTTCTTGAGCCATGAGAGACTTGATTTTTGGGTTTATCAGCCTTTGATTTTGGTATACTATCTTGGATCCTTCAATTAGATCTATGGTATGATATATCACCTCACGGTCATACCCCTTTAGGTCATCATAGGTCCAAGCCATAACCCCTTCATATTTTTTATAGAAAGATACTAGTTAATCATTATCCCTCTATGAAACTTCTTTTCCAACCTTTAATTTTCTTTTATCTCCCATGTAAAACTTAGAGTAGTCATTTTTATTTATGATAAACTTCCATTTGTCATTCCTTGTATCATCAAAATCAAATAGATTCTCTAAATTGATCAATCCTTTTCAAATTTTATTAGACTTCAATTATATGATTTAATCTCTATAGGATTCTTCAATCTTTAGATGCAACTACTCCACAAAATCACATGATTGCTAGAGAAACATGAAAATTTGGGTGTCACTCTCAAATACATGTTAGTTATAATCATTATCTAGGATATCAGGTCTAATCATCACTCATGCCACTTGTTCATTAGTCAAAAAATAGATTATCAAATCAAATTGGAAGCCAATTACTACCATTATATCTACCTTAACATTCATAGACCTAAGAATTATTTGGATATTAAATGATTTAAATGTTTCAATTAAATCTCATATGTGATGGTGATAAGACCTCATGTGTATATTATTTGTAGTTTTGACTCCTCTTACTTGCTTTACTACTAGTTCAGAATCTTTGAGCATGTTTAACTACTTCACACCCATGTGTTTGACAAGGTTGAGACCATGTAATAGGGATTTATACTTAGATTTGTTATTTATGTAGGAAAACTAGAAGTGGAAGGCCCTAAGGGTCCCTTTTTAGATGGAGACAGTAATTAGATACCAGCTCTAGAGCCAATTTTGTATTTCACACCATCAAAATGCAAAATCCAAAAATTGGACTCATTTTTAGGTTTTTTGCTTTGATACTTCCTTTTCTTCATGACTTTTGGGATGGATTATTATTCATCATGGATTACATAAACCTTAAGGCTAGTGTCATCTAATTTTTTGAATGAATCATTCTCGATGTATTCATTAATGAGGACCTCCTCCTTTAGGCTCTTATTGTCTACCACTCTTTCTTCCTTGAGCATTTCTATTTAATACATCTCTTTCTTGGAGAAATAAGTGTGTGTTGCTTCAAAATTCATCATAACATCATCAGATATGTGTTTTGGATATAGTGGCTCAAATAACACCTTCAATTTTGAGCTGTATTTGGTTCTTAGGATCAAGTGAGACCAATCCAAAGATAAGTATCCACCTATCTTAGCTATGAAAACTCTTGACAAACATAATCCAAAGATTAGTGGTATGTCTATTACCACAACCTCTTAGGGGAATATAATACTAGGACAAGATAAAAAAGTTAGGGGAATGTTAACTATCCATATAGCACCCAATAAAGGTCAGATCTATTCAATTCTAACTCATACCTAAACTAACATGGGAATGGTCTAAGGTTTTGGGATGCCTATAACTATACCAAACCTGTAAGATTTTTTATTAGGATAGCTTCTCAAATTTTATAATTTGGATATTTATTTCTAAAACCTAAAACTGGTTAAGGGGAAAAGATTCAAGAAATTTTCATAAAGTAAAACTTATTCTAACTTGTGGTGATGCACCATGAATTTATCAGATCCACTCTTAAACTAAGACTCTTTAACACACTAATGGACTATGAAAGAAGCTAATGCAATGCTTACTATAGTTTTTATGAAATAATATTTCATATAGAGGTCATTTTTATACAATAAGACTAGGGAGAAATAAAAAAAAGATCTAGCTGAAGATACTTATATTTGGATTTCTATTATATCTTTGAGAGATCAATGCTAAGACACATTATATGACCTAAAAATAAATTTATTAGCACTTATGTTGAGCTTGGACATGAAAAATAAATATGATAATCACATTTACATATTGAACAAACACAAAACACTAAATATAGATTAGAAAATGACTACAAAATACTCTATTCACTACTCTAAGAGGTGTGGAATACAATTCTAACAAGGTCTACTCATACCAGCTTAAGGGATCCAAAATAATAGATCGAAGGATATATTTATATAATAAAGGAAGCAAGAGAGGGAGTCTTAGAACTCAAAATGGAATCAAATGAGCTCAAATCCATTTTGAAAAGTTATTACAATTGCCTCCACAAATTAAGCTCATTCCATATTTTTTATTGATCTAGGTCATTCCATTCCATTACATCATTACATTATTCTCTCAATGATACTCCCTAGTGAATACAATAGTTGGATCAATTTATTTTTTAGCTATGTTTTGGCATCAATGTAGTTATAATAATTAGATACATCTGTTAGAGTTTTATCTTGTTGTTAATTGCTCCTTACTAGTTTATCATGGTATACAAGAGTGGAGAGAAGGGTCACTTTCATGTAGCTAGATTTGGTGATGAAGTTGTTTACTTCTACATTTTTGCATTCATTTTCCATGCCATCCACCACTTGTTACTCGTTATGAGGACTAGATCCTCATATCTTGAAACTGATAGAGCTACACCATCTATACTTTGAGTGATGGTTTGTCAAGTCATGACTATGTTTGAAGGATGACAAGCCCCTATCATATCTCATTTATCTACCCTTTTAGATTCTTAATGACACAATTCAATCCCAAAATATCCATTCTTGATTCAAACTAGATCATGCTCGAGCTTGGTTCCATTCATGCTTTCTTTTTTTGGTCAAAAATTGACCCTTTGACTTCCATCTAAATCATTTAGGTTCACCTTCATTTGATTTTCCATCAAAAACTAACTTAGATCATTGACCCATTGACTCATCTCACTCCATTGATCTACCAGATGTAAATAAACATGATCTGTAGATCCTCTACTAGGACTCATGTGCTTGTACCACTTGTTAATCATGCATTTTCACTCAGGCTTCACTAACTCCTTGAATTGCTTGTGTGCCATTGATCTTGAATCTATGATTGAACATGAGACATTGATTTGTCTGGGCCCATTATCCTATCTTTACCTACTCATCATTATATTATTACAAATAATGTTTACACAAGATATTTATCAAGATGGTAAATAGTAAATAGGTTGATATTTACCAGATGATAAATAATAATTAGTATGTGGTTATAACCATATGGTTAATATGGTAAGTTTATTAGAATATTATATTATTGATATATTTTTATTTGTTATAACAATATATTATAATAGGTGTTTTCTTATTCATATGATTTGGGAGTGAGAAATTAGTGGAAAAATTATAGGATATTATTATTATATATTTGTATTGTTCCTGAATGTATTGATCAAGAGAGTGAATTAATGTATTGAGTGTGTTTGAAATATCTTTGTCTCTTCATCTCTCCATTGTTCTATGTATGAATTAATTCTTTGGGTTAAGCTCTTAGAATCCCTATCATTGGTATTAGATCAGGTATGGGAGTTTGAGAATTAAATGGGGTGGTTAACCTATGTTTCACCCTTGAGGATGGAAAATTAATAATGTGGAGAGATTTTAAATAGGTTAAGAATTTTATTTATAATTTTTTAGTTGTAGCCATCTCAATAATCAGCCACCGTTATATTTTTAAAAGTTATAGCTATTTTAGTTAATCATAATTCTATGTGAGATGTGGTCTAGTCATTCAACCACTAGCATTTAACCTCTAACATCCTTGGTTCTGATCATAAAAAACTCTCAAGCTATGAAAGCATTTACACCTACAATTTCATGTGTCAATTTTATTTTTGTGCATTGATAGTGTACATAGCTACGTATCACTGAGGATTTATTTATTTTGATAGAGATAAATTGATGCCAAAAATGCATCTTCCAACTCACTAATCTATCAGGTTACAAATCTATTGATCTAAAAATTTTACGTGATGTTCACTATCAATAAAACATTTATGTAGATCTACATTGATGATGTAATAACTATTCAAAATTTGAGTCCCCAATCAAGTAACATTTTTGTTGTTTGAAGGGCTAGTGCCAATTTCATGGTTTAGGTATTAGTTTTCCATTTAGAGTCTAGTTTGTAATTTTTAGGTTGTATACTTTGTTTTATAAGTCTTAGTTTATTTTAAAAAGAGTCGAGCCTTTTTAAAAAAATGTATAGTAGTAGTCATAGTTAATTTTTTGAGTCATTGATTTAGTTTGAGTTATGTCATAGTTTGTTTTGGGGGATGAGTCAAAATATTAAAAAATAATTAAAGATTAATTTTTTATGTTTTATATTTTAAATTAAGTTTAAATCTTCAAAGTGTCCATAGTCACTAATTAATTGTGTCTTACAGAGTTAATGTAAAATCTCAATGTCTTTTTAGAAATTTTTTTAATTGAGTTTTAATAGATCTAATTTTGACTATAGTCATTATCATCTTATTAAAAATGTAGTGTCAATAATATGTATATTTTATTTAATAGAGAGTTTAAAATCAGAATTCTTTTGATATTTTAATGTTTTGTATTTTATAAAAAATTGAAAGTGTCAAAGTCATTCTTATGTCAAAATTGTCAAATATGTCAAAAAAGTCAAATTTTTATGTCAAGTGTGTCGTCATTTGTAAAAGTGCTTTAGGTGAATTAGTTCAATATTAATTGAGTCTTTGTCAAGAGTCAAGAGTCTCAAAAATTAAAATAATTGTAAAAAAAAAAAAAAAAACCTTAAAGATGCATTTTCGCTTGTACACAACATCTAAATTGTGGGGGGGGATTTCCCTTAGGAGCTTCATCATGATACCTCCTAAGTAACTAGTAACATATAGGAGGATGGAGGATACATGGAGGTTGGATGTCTTTTAGTGACCTCTTGTCAGTTTCCAACAATGGGGTTGCATCAATATTTTGGTGATGTGTGGGGTGTGTATTTTAGTTTTTTAAGTGTGTTTGTTTTTTGAAAATGTTCACATTGTGGGAGGGGAACATACAACAATGTTTCATTTTCCATTCTGAACCAAAACATCTAAAGTCAAGGAACATTATCAATGGTATTGGTGGTGTTCTTTACGATGTGATATTACATGGCATGATCACACATAGTGGCTACAAGTAAGAAGTTGATTTCTTACAAGGTCAAATGTGACATTCAATGTGTATTTTCTTTCAATTCTATTTTGGTGTGTAGAAGATGTAAATAAAATCTTGATGTTTTAACTCCTAGTAGAAAAAATTATAGAGTATGGCTCTAAGTTTATTGTAACACTCATAGATTTGGAAATATTTGGTGTTCAATCCAAAAAATAATAGTTGTAAGAAGATAGATAAACTTTTACTGGTGTAGTAGTCCTCTAACCACCTTCCTTCTTTATGAACATGATCCACCATTAGAATTCCAAGTGCATTATTTTCATGGAGTAAATGTGAGATGCATTCTTTCACATAGTTATGGTCATGTGTAGCAAGACAGTTAGCCAACTGGAAGTTTACATGCCTTTCTTTGATCCAAATTATGAGGCAAGCCCATGTAGCACATTACAGTAGAAAAAAGGAGTTATGTTGTACTATGTCAACATTAGGGGGTGAATAAGGAGCTAGAAATAATCTATTAAATTGTTGTGCTCATCGGCCTAAGCTCTTTCCTAGAGTTTTAGATATTCAACAGTTGATTTAGGGGATTAGAATCCCTCTCTTCCCATAAGAAGATGAACAGTACTAGTGTCCAAATAAGAATGGATGGTTCTCTATCAAGTCTACTTATCATTTTCTATTTACTGAGCTTCAGAATAAGGAGATATGGAAAAAAATTTGGAACTATAAACTTATACCAAAAATCAACATGTTTTAGTGGGCTACCACTCATAACAAAATTTTAACCCAAGACAACCTTCAGAAGAGAGGGTTTACCTTGGTCAACAAATGTTATTTATGCTGTTTAAAAGAGGAAATAGTTTCTCACCTTTTCATACACTATGATTTTGCCTAGGAACTTTGGGGCATAATCCTAAATAATTTTGGTATTGAGTGGGTCTGTAATTATGACCTCAAAGAAGTCATTATCAGCTAGAATCCTACCTTTTCTCATCCCTGGCTCATTAAATTATCGAATCAAAATATATACCCTGTTTGAGTTGGATTTTATGGAAAGAGCGCAACCACAAAATTTTTAAGAAAACTATTAGAAATGCCTCTCGGGTGTTTCATTCTTTTGTTAAGACTCTTTTGGAAAGTGTCACTATTGCTCATATTTTTAATACAAAGAAACCCCTAACTCAATAATAATAACAAATTGTGGCCAAATGGACGGTACTAAATCATATTCCTACTTATAATAATTCTAAAATTCTTTAGAGACTTAATACTAGATGGAATCTCTTGAATCCTAACTGGTTGAAACTTAACTTTGATGGAGCCTCCAAGTCTGATGGTAAATCTAATGGGGGAGGGATTATAAGAAATGACAAAGCGTGGATGATTAATTTCTATGCTGGTGTAATAGGCTACCTGAGTAATAACTATGCTAAAGCACCTGCTCTTCTATGGGGGATAAAATTGGCTATATCCCTCGATATAAGGAATTTGAGTGTCTAAGGGGACTCTAAAATGGTTATCAATGTAGTTAACAAAGCATCAAGTGTGGGCATTAAGTTAAAATATATCATTAGGGATATTCAATTTCTTCTGTAGAAGCTCACCAGAGTTGATATTTCACATATTTATAGAGAGGGAAATAGTGTAGTTGATGTATGTGCCAATCTCGACCAACAATTTTCAAATTAGTGATGTTGGTGCCAAATAGATCATATCCCTTTAAATATTAGGGATCTCATCTAAAAGGAAATAATGTGTTAAGGATGAGTCAGACATATTGGAAGGATAGATCTATTAGTAGGTCCCTTTGGAGGGTGCTGACAAGGATCTTAGAGTTTGGGGCCTAATATACTCTTTTGATAATGATTTCCAATTTATTATACCAATTTATTAAGGTGAGTGGACTGCTTCATCATTATGGAGATCACTAGGAAATTATGTTTAATCATGGGATGAATAAGTGTCATCTCTACATGATACTCAAAATTATGTGCTATCTCATCACCATTATGCATATTCATGAGCAAGGGCTTGTAGCTAATTCAATTATGATGGTAAAAATTGGGGAATCTCTTGGTCTACTCTGTAAGTCCAAAATGGGGGGTGATGTAATTTGAATGGAACCAATTTCTTGCTATGAGTTCAAAGACAACCTGGTGGTCTAGCACTAATGCAAAGAGGGTGGGATTAGTCCCTATCTGGAGAGGCTCAATGGGTTTGATGAAAACTTGTCTGAATAATTTGTGAGGTCTTGGCTAAATCGGTGAGTCACTGTTAGAGGAATTAGCTTTGAGATTTCAAAAAAGGTGATAGCTATGGCCACTGGAATGTCTATGCAGGGGATGAAGCTACAATGGAAAACAAAAATCGTGGACCTTTCTAGCTAGAAGTTGTTTTTTGGAGAAGGCAAAGAACTTGCACCTTACCAAGGAGGATTTGATCTAGCTAAATTACTCGAGCCTTGGGATGGCATGTGCTTCATCCTCATGAAGTATTTCACGCTAAAGGGACATTTCACAAAGTTTTACAATTATCATCTCCCCCTTTTAAATCATTTTATGTGTAATTCTCTTATCAGCTTTCCCTTTTATCTGCTCTCTTCCCTAGAGCATTTAGTCCTTAGGGTGAGAGCTAAATTGGCAAAAAAACTTGATATGAATCCTATCCCCCTTCAACAGGGCCTCATTTTCTTCTTGTATAATTTCCATCATGCCCTCGAGCTATCTAAGACTATTAGAATTGATAGTAGGGAATTTTCTTCTAACCCTTTTTCTGGTGATGTTGTTGAAGAGCCCTATCCTTCCCCTGTCTCTACTAAAGCTAAATAAGTTTCCTTTTCTACCCCTGAGGAGACTCCCTTAGACAACCCAGGCTCCTTTGTGAGTATGAAGGGTAAGAAGAGGAAGTTTTATGCTGGTGAAGAGGGTATTGGGGGGACTATTGTGGGGACCCCTAAAAATCCTTGTAGGACCTCGGGGGGTCAAGGTAGTAAATCCCATCTATCCACTAAGGTTAGTAAGGAGGGCCTCTCCTCAAGAGTTTGATGGTCAAGGTGGATTGTTGGCAAACCTGCTCTCAAGGCTAGGCTTATTGACCACTCTGAGAGCACCTCAGAGGAAGCCACTCAGGATGAGGAGAATAAGGAATTGGAAGTTTAGGAAATCTCTAAGGATACTGAAGGTAAGTAGGAGACAAGAGAATTTGAGGCTACCACTAAGGATGTTGTTGACTTTTCAAAAAATTCTAAAAAAAAGGGAAAGATGTATGTGGAAGAAGCTGATGAGGAAATTGAAACTGAGACTAGTTTGAGAGCTAAAATTGCTGCCCTGAAGGGTCACATTCAAAAAGTAGAGCAAAAATTTACCACTAGACTCTAGAATTCTATTCTCCTGAACATGTCTATGTTGCAGGACGTGGGTACTATTGCTTCTATTGTGAATGTGGAGAACACTAAGAAATTGGATGACCTCATTAAATCTATGTTTAAGTAAGGAGAGATCTAACCTCCTTAGCTCTTGTTTTTCTATATTCTCTGCCTCTCATTTTTTCTTTTTCTAGTTTGTTTTGGTTTTGATGCATCTTTTGGTCCATTGAATGTGACTTTCCTATTATAAGGCATCATTTATGCTAATTGCCTTCATGGTTTCTATGATTTTATAAGGGTTCAACCCCTAGTTTTCCACCTTATTTAATTAAAAACATTAGGGGGGTGAATTTTATGGATAATGTTTACATTAGATATTTATCAAGATGGTAAATAGTAAATAAGTTGATATTTACCAAATGATAAATAGTAAATAGTATGTGGTTATAACCATATGGTTAATATGGTAAATTTTTTAGAATATTATATTTTTGATATATTATTATTTATTATAACAATATATCGTAATAGGCATTTGCTTATTCATAGGATTTGGGAGTGAGAAATCAATGGAGAAATTATAGGATGTTGTTCTTATATATTTATATTATTCCCAGATGTATTGATCAAGAGAGTGAATTAATGTTTTGAGTGTGTTTAAAATATTTGTCTCTTTAACTCTACATTATTCTGTGTATGAATTAATTCTTTGGGTTAAGATCTTAGAATCCCTATCATAGATTTAATCCAGTGCCTAAGATTTGGACACTTGTCAAGCCTACACTCAGTCAGGGACCCCTTTGACAATTTATTAATATAAATGGATATCTCATGAGATCGAATTTAAACATCTGCCTAACCATCACTAGGATATTTTAACTTTAATGTCATTTTCCATGGCTTAAAATTGACATCCACATGACCATCAATTAACATTTGCAAGCATGTCAATGATGTCTACATAAACATCAATATTTGGACTCTAATGGATGACTTCATAGCTTAATTTTGACATTTGTGCACCTGTCACCACCCTGTTGGATCAAATTTGCTGAAACAAATTAGCTAATGTAATTATGTCTTCAGGGAAATTATTGTAAAATAATTTCCCCAAAAGAATTTGCTTATTTGTGACTTTTGCAAGGGGATATTTTTCTAGGGCCTTTTATATCAAATACTTTGTCTGACTAAAATGACTTCAGATTTTAAAGAGGATCTTTTAGTTTTAGACATTTTCTTGAAATATTTTCCTTGTACCTTTTTATGTAACTTTATCTTTGAGATTTTTACAAAGGTAAATTGTTAAAAAAATGAACCTTAAACATTTTTGTATTGGCCCCTATCCTGAAATAAATGACCCCTTAAGGGAATTATATAAGACACTTTCCCAAGAAAAATACCATTTCAGATTTTTGTATAGGACATTTTTTCAAAGAAATGGCCCATTGGAGCTTTGTCGTGGTCACTTTCCCAAAAGAAATACCCTTTGGCTTTTTTGTTTGGGACACTTTCCTAAGAAATTGACCCTTCAATATTTTTTTATTGAAAGTATTTCTATAGGCCTTATGTTTTAAATAATTTGTCTAAAAGAAACATTCATTCAAAACTTTTGTCAAACATTTTTCCCAAAATAATTATGCCTTCAATAAAATTTTGCAGACAATTTTCCCAAAAGAAATTTGACACTTGCTTTAAAAAATACCCTTTGGGATTTTTGTTTGGTCCACTTTGTCAAAGAATTATCCTTTAGGAAAAGTTTTTTCAACCAATTTCTTCTAAAGATACACTTTAGATCTTTTGTCTAGGACTTTCCTCAAAGAAAAGACCCTTTGAGAGTTTTGTTTTAGACAAAATGTCTGAAACAATTCTCAATACTTAGAAAAAAAAACCCAAAATAAATCTCCTAAAATAATTTCAAAACTTATCCAAATAAATTAGAACAATTTATTTGAGGTAATTTTGAATGCTCTAACACTTGACCAAAAGTTTAAATATTTGGCTATGTAAACTTAGTCTTTTTTTAGACCTATTCTTACATCTATTCAACACCATGAAAACCTATTTGGATCCCTCCACTTGTAATGTTGAGATTGAATCTAAGCCACCTGATCCACTCAAAAATTGATACCCTACTCATCTATTTAAACTAGGCAAAATCTTGGTATCTAGGCTAAAATTTCCAACATTTTTGGTGACTCAGTTGGCTTGACCAACCTGCTGATCATTAAACCTAGACATTGATCAAGATTACTTATGATGACTAATCAAATGAAAATCTAATTATAAATAGACTTTTATTGACTTTTGGAAACACTTCTTAGATTAATGGGGGGGGTTACAAAAAATAATAAAGCAATAAAAGATAAAGTAACAACCTAAACAATAAATAAAACATCTAAAAAATAGCAATGTGTAAAAGCACTTGGAGGAAAAGATAGAAATATCTAATAAGTATATCTTAAAACTACATGTACCTTTCATCCTAGGTCAAAAGGAAAGTTTATTGGTACACTAGGGAACCTTAAAATATATATGCCATCTCTTGATAACTCTCTTTTATAGCTAAGAGAAATTGGATGTTCATGTCTTCTTAATAATGTGCCTGGGATTCTAACCTCCATTCTTAGGTAGATTTATTGAAGGTATGGATCCAATATCCAATAATGCTCTTACCAAATTTTTCTTTCTTACATCAACAATACTATCTCTACCTCATTCATAGGGTGATCTTGATTGATCACATTCTCATCTAATGATTGAATTAGCAATTCAACTAGTATACCTAGATTGATGTTTTCATTATGTTCTATTTGAGGTAATGTCTTATCAAATTCTTTAGCTTCTTGATTGGCATCCACACTTAGCTAAAATACATAATTAATTTCTATTTGATGAAGAGTTGAAATAGTAATTATTATAGAACATTCGTTAATGTCCATGTGATATGGAGATAGAATATCAAACTTTGCACAAAAAATCTCTAAATCGTCCCCAAAGGCCTCTTCATCATGATCAAATGAAAAGACATGAAATTATTTTGTGTTATTACCATTTGAAACATGTTGATCACATATTTCTATCCTTTTGATGGAATCATATGATAGTTCTTGATCTATTGTACTTGCTTCATCTTCATCTTCTATAGAGAATGGCATCTCATCTTATTCATGTAGAATATCCTGAAGCTCATCATATGTAAGTGTCTTCTCTTCATTATGGATGTAAGTTATTATGTGGTCAATAATATCATGGAAAACCCCTTCAAATTTTAGAATTGAAGTGTATTCCTCTTGAATTTCATCAACTATTCTTAGCTTATCTTCTATCACAATAACCACCTCTTTGACTTCACTTTCTTGAATAAATTGTGAGATTGGATCAATCCCTTCATTGACACTGAGTGTGTCTATGATGATGTCCTTTTTTTGATCATGTAATACTCTTTCATTTACTTTAGCTACAACTTCCTCAATTAATTATAAAAGGATACGCTTATTCTCTAGGATTGGCATAGTAGATCCTTGAAAGTACTCAACAAGGTGAGAAAGGTCTAGAGATGTTACCATAGATACCTAAATTTCCTCTTGAGGTTGATCCTTTTGGATCACCATCACCTTCTCCCTATACTACATTATTTCTTGAATGTCTTTCCATGAAGGAAAGGACTTTGGCTTCTAAGGAGAAATGAGTGGAAGATGAATAATCTCTGGTTTTCTCTTGAACTCAACATCTTGAAGCATGTTTGAATGTTCTTCTTTCTCTCTAGACTATTGTATCTGATTCCAAGTCATGAACTTGGGTTTATGAAATTAAACTTCTATACTTTTTGTAGCCATGGGTGTGAAAGAAAGAATTAACTATTGTGTTGACTTTGTAGCTGCCATTGAATACTGGAGATGTTGATTTACAAGCTCAATTTGCTTGTCTAAATTAGCCTCAAAATCATAAACTATATCATTAGGGACCTATTCCTACAAACTTGAAGATATAGGATAATGTATGATCTCTACAATCTGAAAATTAGTCTCCTCATAATAAGCTTCTTTAACTTCTTGAGACCTCTCTTGGATAGACTTCTAGTTAGGAAAGCAAGGCAAGGTTTAGATTAACTCTTGAGGGCTATGATAAAAATTAGCTTGTTGATCATAAATAGAAAATGGAAGTTCTATGGAAACATACTATTGATTAGGAAGAATCTAGGGCTTCTCATAAACTACCAACCTCTCTTTAATGGCTACTATTAGGCCACTAATTTCTAGAATGTTAGAATTAACCTTTGAGTGGCCTTGCCTTATAAAAGTTGCACATACCTCTTTAGCTTACTTCAAATTTGATCTCATATTCTAAATTTCATACTTACAGATATCCATTCCATATATTTTATTAGTGTCTATGCTTATCATCTCTTTCTCATAGCCAAACAATGTTTTATTGAAGCTTGAGATGGAATATTTAGGGACTTAATTGGGTTGATCAAGAGGATAACAAGATTCATGAGGGTTGTTATAGGACTAGTATGAGATTTCATACAATTAATGAGGATTTTTATAATCATCATATGTTTGGTATGGATCATGATAAGATTGATATGGGTCATGAGGATGATACTAGAACTATTGGTAAGGAGATGAATAATAGGATTCTTCTCTATATACTACCATAGCCTATAGATAATCATGAAGATAACTCAAATTATGAGCAATAATACACCTTTGGCCTTGAGATAGGGGCCAAAGAAGTATTGGAAACTATCTCTAAAGATGATTATGATGAAAACTTATACTCTGATGGTTGAATTCAAGTCCCATTAGGCATGTCATAATTGTTAGCTATCCACATAGAACCCAATAGATGTCAGATCTATTCAAGTCTAACCCATACCTAGACTAACATGGGAATAGTCTAAGGTTCTGGGATGCCTATAGCTAGACTAGACCGATAGGATTTTTTATGAGGCTAGCTCCTCAAATTTTATAATTTATACCTTTATTTCTAAAACCTAAAACTGGTTGGGGGGAGAGTCAAGAAATTTGCATAAAGTAAAACCTATTATAACATGTGGTGATGCACCATGAATTTATCAAATACACTCTTGAACTTGAGCTCTTTAACACTCTAATGGATTATGAAAGAAGATAATGTATTGCTTACTATAGTTTATATGCAATAATATTTCATATAGAGGTTATTTTGATATACTCAAACTAGGAAGCAATGGAAATAAGGTCTAATTGAAGACTCTTATATTCAGTTGTCCACTATATCTTTGAGAGATGAATTCTAAGACACATTATATGACCTGCAAAGAAATTTTTTATCACTTAGGTTGAACTTGGACATGTAAAAGTAAGATGACAATCATATTTACATATTAAATAAACACTAAATATAGATTAGCAAATGACTGAAAAATACTCTATTCACTACTCCAAGAGGTGTTAAATATAATTCTGGTACAATCTAGTTATACCAGCCTAAGAGATACAAAACAATAGTTGAAAGGCTATATTTATAGAAGAAAATAAGCAAGAGAGAGGACTTTTTGGTGCTTAAAAGGGAATCAAATGAGCTCAAATACATTTTAAAAAGTTGTTATGAATGCCTCCACAAATTAAGCTCATTCTAACTTCCTGATTGATCTAGGTCACTCCAATCCATTAAATCATTACATTATTCTCTTAGTGATGCTCCATGTCAGATGTAATGGTGGGATCAATTTATTTTTTATCTAATTTCTAGAATCAATGTAGTTATAATAATCACATCCTTCTATTAGAGTTTTTTCTTTTTGTTAATTGTTCCTTATTGGTTTGTCATGGCATATAAAAGTAGAAAGAAGGGTCACTTTCAAGTAGTTGTATTTAGAAATGAAACCATTGATGTCTATATGGATTCATTCATTTTCCATCCCATCTTCCACTTGTTACTCATTATGAGGACTAGATCCTCATATCTTGAAATTGACAGAGCTACACCATCTATACTTTGAGTGGTAGTTCATCAAGTCATGAGTATGTTTGAAGGATAAGAATCCCCTACCATATCTCATTTATCTACCCATGTAAAGTCTTAATGGCACCATCCTATCCCAAAATATCCACTCTTATTTTAAAGTGAATCATACTCAAGCTCAGTTCTAGTCATGCTTGCTTGCCTTGGTCAAAAACTAACCCTTCGACCTCTATCTAAGTCATTTAGGCTCACCTTCATTTAATTTTACATTAAAAACTAACTTAGATCATTGACCTCTTAATTCATCTTGCTCTTTTGATCTACCTAATATGAATGAATAAAATCCATAGATCATCTACCAAGATTCACGTGCTTGTGCCAGTTGTTAATCACACATTTACACATAGGGTTCATTGACTCCTTAACTTGATCACATGTCATTGATATTGAATCCATGATTGAATGTGAGCCATTGATCTGTCTAGGCCCATTATCCTATCTTTACCCACTTATTGTTGGATTTGATTTGGGTACCTAAGACTTGGACACTTGTCAAGCCTATACTCAATTGGGGACTCTTCTAACTATTTTTTTAATGCAAATGGCTATTTCATGAGCTTGAATTTTGACATATATGTAACTATCACTAGGATATTTGAATTTAAATGGTCATTTTCTATGGATTGAATTTGATGTCCACATTCTCATCAATTGACATCTATGGGAACATTAATGATGTTTGCATGATCATCAATATTTGGATTCTAATGGATGATTGTAGATCTTGATTTTAATGTTTGCACACCTGTCACCACCCTACTGGATCAACTTTGACAAAACAAATTGGCTAATGTAATTATGTCTTTAAGGAAATTTTTCTATAATAATTTCTTCAAAAGAATTTACTTATTCAAGACTTTTTCATGGGGCTATTTTTATAGGGTATGTTGTATCAGATAATTTGTCCAACTAAAATGACTTCAACTTTTGAAGAGGATCCTTTAGTTTTAGACTTTTTTTCTGAAAGATTTACCTTGTACCTATTGATGGAACTTTATATTTAAGCTATTTTCAAAGGGAATTTGTTTTTAAAATGACCCTTTAACATTTTTGTATTGGCCTCTTTCCTAAAATAAATGACCCGTTGGGGGAATTTTATAGGAAACTTTCCTTATAAAATACCCTTTAGGGTTTTTGTATAGACATTCTGTCAAAGAAATGGACCTTCATAACTTTTTCTTATTAATTTTCCCAAAATAAATATCCTTTGGCCTTTTTTTTTGTGACACTTTCTCAAGAAATTGACCCTTTAATATTGTTGTATCAGATTTATTTTTTTAGGCCTTATGTTTTATACAATTTGTCTAAAAGAAACATACCTTCAAAACTTTTGTTAAACATTTTCCTCAAAAGAATTATGCCTTAATGAAAATTATGTGGATAATTTTCTTGAAATAAATTTAACACCTAGACTTAAAAAACACCCTTCAATATTTTTATTTGGTCGACTTTGTCACAGAATGATCCTTTGAAAAAAGTGTTTTAGACCAATTTCTCTTAAAGATACCCTTAGAAATTCTTTCTAAGAGTTTCCTTGAAGAAAAGACCTTTAGGAGTTTTGTTTTAAACAAAATGTCTAAAACAATACCCAATACTTAGCAAAAAAAACTCAAAATAAATCTCTTAAAATAATTCCAACACTTAGCTAAATAAAGTGGAACAATTTCTCTGAGGGAATTTTTAATGATCTAATACTTGGCCAAAATTTGAAATATTTGGCTAAGTGTAAACTTAGGCTTTTTGTAGACCTATTCCTACAATTATTACGCACCATGAAAACATGCTTATAACCCCTCACTTGCAATTTTGAGCCTACATCTAACACACCTATTCCACTGAACAATTTGGACCCTGTTCATCTGTTTAAACTAGGAAGAAGCTTGGTATGTGGGCCAAAATGGCCAATAGGGAAGAAAATTGATAGCACCTATGGTCTAAGATTTCTTCCTATCTAACTAAATTACCCCTTTATCTAAAGTTTCATATTGAAGTCATAGTGCATGCATAATTTGTTTGGGCATCACTGTGGTGCTGGCACTAGAATCAATCATAGATTTGTGCAATAGCTTGTCTCCCATAATGAGAGTTAAATAAAATGGGGTGGGTTTTTTTTTACTTACACCTACATTGTATTTGATGAACATGGATTATGTATGTGGTTATGTATTATTTTTGGCTTATTTTCCCTTGGTTTTTATTGGTTTTGTAGCTAGGTTAGCTTGTACAGGATTCTATTGGTCTTCCAATTCCTCTCATAGTAGAGACTTCTACTCGAGGATAGATAAGACATCCAAAAGATAAAAATTACCTAAGGCCTTATGTTGCTACTCTACCACATCAAATAATCCTTGAGGTTAGACTTTAAGGTCCTTTATCTTGTTCTACATTATTTCACTCGACCTTTGATATGTTGTGGGTGATGGTTGGGGTTTTGAACTTTTCCCAAAAGTCTCTTTAGGCCTTGCAGAAGCCTCTTGGGTCTTGGTCAGTTTATTTTTTGATTGAGTATAGTAATCCATGAACTTATGGGGATTTCAACATATGGATTTCATTTTTATAAAATACATCTTTGCCTTCGATCCAAGAGAAAAGTGCATGTTCAAAGGCTATGTCCTCTTCTTTCTCTAAGGACATTCCTTGTATTTGAGCCATTAGGATATCATTTTCAATACCTAGGGAATGTTATCCATAAGGATTTTAATCATGTTCATTATCTTGTCTTCATTTCTTAGCAACCTTTTACTACAGATTACCTATTGGTAAATTTTGGGGTTTATGTGCATCATTACATAGGAAGCACCATAAATTTGAGTCATCTACCATTTTATTTTGGCCAATAACCAATTCTATGTTTGAGTTTGGTGGGATTGATTTCAAAGGATTAGGAATTAGGATGATCTAATTTATAGGTTTTGCTTGATGATTCAACCTCTGCCCTCCCTAGAATTAGTTATGCTAATATGACACTTTTCTATTTTGGTAATTCTAGAAAGGGGAATTTGGGGGCATAGCTTGCTACCTCTTAAGGTTTATGATTTCATTTGAGAAGTGTTGCAAGATGATCTTCATGTCATTAATCTCAATAACTATCATGGATGAAGTGGATACAGTTATTTGAGGGGCTAGATATATATATATACATAGAAGGAGATGCTTGCAAGGTGCTCAGGGCTTTCTCCTATAGTGGCATTGATAGTTCTAGGAACATGGGCATTAGAGGTCATGGGGAGAGTTTCCTAGCATCTATCAAATTATTCTCCACTTTGAAGGCTAACTCATACACATCTGTTAGTTTCTATCCTCCAAGGGACTGAATCATAATATCTATGTCTAAGTTGAAGTCTTTAAGGTAAAATATGATGGCCATACCCACAGGTAGTTGAGCTAATATTGTGATTATTTACCAGGTCTTATCAAAATAGGTATTAAAATAAATGATATCCTCTTACAAAGCTCTTATAATAGTTATTAACTACTACAAGAGGGATGACAAGTATCCTTTCTCATTGAATCAATCAAAGAATCTACAGCCTAGTTCATCCTAGATGGTGATGGAGTTAGGTATCAAGGACTAGAACTAGTCAAGGGCTCACCCTTTAAAAGAGGTGGCTAGTAGTCTTAAGGCTACATTCTCCTCTATAAAATAATGCATGGTACAAACATTGGCAACATCCTAAATGTGTTCTAACATGATTTTGAAATCCTCCATTATGAACTTTTGGAGTGTCTTCAAGGCATTAACAAGAATAGGATCCCATGTAGCTAGAGATAATAGAGGAATGAGTGGGCTACCATTATTCCATGAAAAAAATTTCCTTGTTGGTCCTTGGATAGCCATCTATTATGGTTGTTTTGTTGTGCCAGACCCTATAGTTCTTTGGCAAGTTATAACTACCAAAGGTGGTGGTAGTAATCTTGGATTATATGTTTTTAGTGACTTTGTGATAGGCGTCTAGCTCATAAACTCTAACTTCTATTCAGGTGGATGAGTGCCACTAGGCATGCCAAAAAAAAGGGAACTTTTGATGCCTAAAACTTTTATTCTTGATGAATAGTTTCTTATGGGAAGATTTATAGATGTGGGACTGAAATTGTGATCTATGAATTGAACTCTAGGATTTTAGAAGCTATCTATTCAAATTAATTATGGGAAAAAGGGGAAGAAGGAAACATAAATGAAACTAAAATAAAACTATCTAAGGAGATGCATTAGAATTCTTAATGTACCCTTTCTTAATATTACATAAAATAGATTGAACCTATAAACATTATAGATAATTTAAAAGATCATATGCATGATTTAATGCCTTCAATATAAACAAAAGACAATTCTATAGAAGCAAAGAATAGAAATAATAGATAAGAATTGATTCCATATAGTTTGACATAGAACATCACATCCTCTTCATTGTTGGGCAGAGAATAAAATACAAAAGACCCAAAGGCATAGTATAAATTTTTTTATCCTTCTCATGAGGGATACCTATTAAGGTCTTAAAATGAAAGATAATAACTACTGCTATTTTTATTCAAAATTAAAACTATTACAATTATTGCTCTCTGATATCAGTCATTTTAAATAACTTATATTATCTAACTGCCAACCTCTTACAAAATAAAGAAGCCCAAAATATATAGGCACAATATCCTCACGAAGAAAGGATACCTAGAACCTAGAACTTATACTCATTAAGAGGCCATTTCAACTAAAACAAGAAGCTTTGGCTCATGAGTGTGGATGATCTTTAAATCCTAGATATGGTGAAACTTTGATGCCTCATGATTCCCATGACACTTTATAAGAAGTGCTATGACAATGCATGTCTCCCTCTGAAATACATCTAGAATTCTTGTTGGAAATAGGGCTGACTTCCCTTGTTTAATGGCATGAATCAAAGCTCTAACAAAAAAAAAATTTACCTTAGATAAGTGTCAGGATGCCACATGGAAGGCTCACTTCTTTCTAGTTATACCTACATAGTAGACCTCACCTATTATTTCATAAACCAATGACATACCTTAAAACTCTTTCAAAACAACCCTTCACTCTCAAGGAGTGTAGTGATGTCACATGGTGAGCCAGTGCTACTCCTAGGGAAACTGAGAACTCTTTTATAAATAATTAGCATTCGGGTACCATGTGGTACCAATGGAAGGAGTTGAGACTTACCCAAAAATAAAAAGGGGAACCTGAGAAAAAGGAGGTTGATACTAATATTCCCAACTCACCAAGCACATCCATGATGGAAATCTAACCACCAAAAATTTTCAATATGTGTATTTGATCTATAGGAACCAACTTCATATAAAATTTATACATATTGGATTCTTAGAGTCGTGCCATATTGGCTATTGAATTTCTAGTTAGTTTTTAGTGTGTTTTTATTCTCTTATGTTGGATATAATATTGAATGATTTAAAGGATTTGATCATATCCCATGCTTGATGTTTGTACTTCTTCAAGTAATCTATTTTACATTGGTATTTCATTCTAATCTAGTTGATGACTAGCTATGAATCACTAAATATCTACACCTCCTTGACATTATGTTATAGTGAAAACAATAGACCTGATATTAAGGATTCATACTCAACTTGATTATTGGTGTAAGGTAATTATATCCTATATTCATCCAAATTTTGTTTCCCATTTGGGTTAATCAGAGATATGCCAACCCTTGAACCCTATTTTGACCTATCTATGTCAAAATGGAGAGTCTATAATTGGGAATTACCTCAAATTATTGTTCATGAGGTTCATTATTGGTAGTGAACATGTACATGCTTGTATGTTAGAAAGTAAATTCAACCTTTTCATTATTATCATTGTATTCTATTATTAGGTACTTCATATTTAGCTCTTGATCTACTCAAATTTTATTGGATACTCCTTTCCAAGGTAGCCACATTAGTGATAAGTATATATCCATTCAATTTTTTCAACAAATTCTAGCTTAATATCAACCCATAATATTCTAAAATATCAATGACAAATATATATATATATATATATATATATATATATATATATATATATATATGTATACTATTTCACCCATGTGTTGGGGAGTTGACAAATATACACATATAACTTGTATCTAAACCATGGGTGAAATAGTATACATATATATATATATATATATATATATATATATATATATATATATGTATACTATTTCACCCATGGTTTAGATACAAGTTATATGTGTATATTTGTCAACTCCCCAACACATGGGATACAAGACTTGTTGATTTGTAAGACCACCATTTTATATTTTTTTAGGATTAAAATTAGTTTATTTCATATAGCTATAGGCATCACACTAGTTGAGGCACCTGAGTCAAACAAATAATTATGCATATTATTTTTGAACATTCTGATGGTTAACATAAAATGTGGTACTTTAGGCTTGTCCTTATAAATGACCACCTTTGTAAGTATAGATTTTGACTTATCAATGAATGTTCTCCTAATCAAGGATTTGAGAAATAACTCTCTATTTAGTGATCTAGGATGGATCATGAATATTTATATAAACCTTTATCTTCTTCATATATACAAAAGTATTATACCTTCCTATGCTCTATGTCTCCACACTCTATAATTGATTATTTATTTTTAGGGGAAACAAATTATTGTTGGCCTTAGGTTCTATAGGAGTAGTAATATTATTATTTGGAGGCATAAAAGTAGAATCATTTTTATTGTTTATCAAATTATAATTATTCATATGGAACTAATGAAATTCTTGAGTTTCATTTATGTTATCCTTAGGTTCATTTTCATCTTCCAATGGGAATGGTAAATCATATGTCTCGAAGACCCTGGTTGTGTTGGGAAGACCTAGAGTAGTAGAGGTGGATGGATCTAGATGATTTACAAAGCCTTCCTATCTATCCATTTATTTTCTAAATATTTCAAAGGTGTTGTAGAATTATATACAGTCTAGCTCATCATGTTGTGTTGTATTATGGACTCGACACCAATTAATAAGTGTCGCTTCAAATATGTTTATCTCTAGTATCTTTTTAGGTTGTTTCTTCTCTGAATTATTTATAGGTCTATTCAAAGGCTTCTTGTACTTAGGATATGAAAATTTGGGAGTGGTATTTTCCCCCATGATTTTTTTCATAAGGATCAAATAATTGACCATGTCTTACCTATATGTCATCTCTATAAAATGGAGCATGTAGTAATTTTAAAATGCATTTCCACTTATGTATTTTATAGGAGTATTAATAATTCAAAAATGCACCATTTTTATATATTTTTTCCCATTCACAAATAAATTAGATAATATATCAATACAGGACATTACCTTGGGCCTAGCTACAAAATTATATGGGATAACTACTTTTACTAATAGAAGGTCATCCTTATATATCTATGTGAAAATTAAAAGTTGTTATTCCACCCTATATGGCTCCACTACATCAACCTCATCCAAAGTAAGGATGGCATTCAAAAAATCATTGCTCAACTTCTATGCCATTCACTGGTTGGAATCAAATTCCATTTATTATAGAATCAACAACTATACACTCTATAGTAGTAGAATTGGATGATATCAAAGATTAGTTTATATTTTGATGGTTACATGCAGATACAAGATTATTTTAGAAGCTAAGGTGTTGCTTAACTGGAGCATGGGCAAAAGGAAATTGGGTGTACACCTAAATTTAATTTTGAGCCATAACATTTTGATTAACATCTGGAATAGAGTTCAGGGATGGGAAATTAGGACTCATATTAAGCAAGGTCAGATATTATGATTGAGGATTCAATTGTCTATCAATGTTAATAGATTTAGCATAAGCTAAAGGTAGTGCATTAACATTGGAAATTTTGTAAAAATATAAAATTATTATGGAATCTAAAGCATTCTTTTACATCTCAAGGGTCAATGCATCTATTACTTTATAAGTGGATTTAAGTCCATTGTACATATTTTTTAATCATGTGTTGAAGGCTAAAATTGGTTCATTAGTTTTTCCTACATGATATTAAAGTGCTAATATATTATACTTAGGCTAGTGACTTATCTAAACTATTCCAAAAAAATATTTCAAAAATAATTCCAAGAGATAATTGAGTATTTTGGGAGGTTGAAGAACCAATCATAAGTAACAAACTAAAAATTAAAATGGAAAATTCAACATGCTACATCTTCATGGGTTACATTCAGTATCCCTAAGATAGTTTTGTAGGCCTTTACATGTTCTTCAAGAGTCCTTTTTCTTGAGGTATAAAAGGAAGGAAAATAATTTTTAGGGTTTTTAGGAGGATCATGTACATCTCCAAGGATGGAAATAGTAGAACCAGTTAACCAAGTTAGGGACATCATGCATAGAGGAAGATGGGGTCTTCTATTTAGGTAATATTATTTGGCTTGAGGTCCTCTTAAGACACCTCTATCTAACATAACTTTTCTATGTATTTCCAAATGTGGTTATAATAGGTCGATATATGAAATGGACCTTGTTAGCCTTATAGGTATATATATTATAACTCAAGTGATATTTTCAAATAAACAAAAGGCCCTTCTTCTTCTATAAGATAAACTCATGTTTATGTGTGTTTTATGCAAACCATGAAACTTTAAGAGGTATCCTATAACATTTTAGAATTAGTGAAGAAAGATTCACTCCAAAGAATGAGTTGTAAGGTATAGGGTTTTATAAACAACCTAGTCTTAGAATAGTGGTGAATGGAGTAGTTATTTACCTCAGATTGTTTAGATATGGTAAGATTCTATATATGATTGAGATGGGTGGATTGATGTTGAATATAAGCTAAGGTGGGTAGAATAAAAATGAAATTCAAAAATAAAGAAGGGTAGGGTAGAGAATAAAGTTTATGAATCATATAAGATGAAACCTTTTAACTTGGATCATGAAATTGGAGTTGGACAAACAATAAAAAACAAATTCTTATTACAAATTATTGTTAGCACACAAAAACTCAGACACAATTAAGAGTCCAAGGAAACAAGGATACAATGAATTTTAATGTATATAATGAAAGTTTTTTGCATTTGTGATATTTTAATTGCACATCTACAATGGGAGATTATGATTATGACATAAAAGTATTCAGATTAGCTATTAAAAAATATGAATAACTATATCAAAAGAACATTCATGCACAACCAAAAGACTAAGATAATGGATTTATGAAACTTATTTTAAAAATCATAAATTTGTATAAGAACAAGATTTACACACCAAGATCAATTGAAAAATAATCCTCAAAATTTTCTATTAATATTAATAGACAAAATTATTCTCTCTCTAATATTGGGAGGATAAAAATATATATATGCTATGGGGAGGGGATGCCTCATCCTTTAAGGGAAGTCTAAATTTACATTTCTATTTATATAATGGTGTGTCAAAATTCATTCATACCATGCATGTATGAAAAGTGTGTACATAAATAATATTCATTGACCAAAATATAATACATATATGGTAATAAATTTAGATCTACTAGTCTTAACCTAATTCAAACATGAATATATATATATATACTTAAGGTGGTGTTGGTGTGGCACTATTGGAAGAGGCAAATAGTTTCATGATAGTTATAAAAACATAAGTAGTCATTATTTCCCATTTAGGAATCAAAAATGGACCTTTTAGAGTATGCATCATTGCATATCCATAAAATTAGGGACCATGTGATGACCTAAAAGTAACTATAGTTGACTGTGTGCTCAGTGTTGACCTAGAAGTTTCCTATGTGGCTTTGAGTTTCTCAAATAATGTGTATGTAGATTCAAACATATTTTTTATATACATAAAATATTTTTAAACTTTCAAAGTTATTGATGTTTTATCTTTTTTAGGAACCCATCAAATCTCAATCTTTCTAAGTGCATGCCTTAAAAGGTGCATCAGGAAAGGGGTTGGCAGACTTTTAGTGCTTCTCAGGATTGTTAGCCCCTATACCACCACTTAAAACCAATATAAGTTAATATTATCCATTTCCATAAGCTTTGAAACCCCACTTATACACTTCCCTAAGTAGATCACCACACAAAATATCCCCTACCTAAGCATAAACCCCTTTTACCATTTTTCCTATTACATCAATCAAGTCAACCACATTCTTAGACTAGCACATGTTATGAAACTCTATCAACCTAAGTAAACATAGTTTGAAACCTAATGGATCCATTTCTTGTTTAATGAATTAAATTAGGTCAACTACATTGGCTAAATTATCAAGAAGGTTTAAAGTTAATCCATGGCTATATATACCCCCTTTAATAACATTTATAGTAGCTGATCATTCAATTTTGCATTATTACTGCTAAAAAATATGCTTATACAATCAATATAAGGTTTCATTGCTCAAGGATTTGCCTTGGGGAAGTATCATTTATCTTTTGGAGGTATTGGGTGCATAGGAGGAGTCTTATATCCTAGATCTAATTTGTCTTTTTGATCCTTACAATCCTATAATAGCTTCTTACAAAGCACCATTAACCAAGAAAGAGATTGAGGCATGATGGGTTCACTTCAAAAAGATGTGTGTGTGTGTGTGTGTGTGTGTGTGTGTGTGTGTGTGTGTGTGTGTGTGTGTGTGTGTGTGTGTGTGTGTGTGTGTGTGTGTGTGTGTGTGTGTGTGTGTGTGTGTGTGTGTGTGTGTTTGTGTTACTATCCCTTCATATTTAAATAAGTAGATGTTGTAGACTTAATATATATTGAATTGCACATCTCCTTTCTTTGATAATTTATATGTTATAGATAGATTTGTATTTGAATGTTTATTATCTTTGCCATTTGTGTCACAAGATTTTGAGTATTAGATTAGATTGCATATAAATTTATTAGATTAACTTGCATAATTAATTAATATATTAACTTATTTAATATTATTTACAATAATAACACCTACCTAAGGTTATCACAAGATGTCATTTGACTAGATGCATTGAAAACCTCCAATTTTTCATAGTGTGATAAGTGATCCCTTAGTGTAGGTTTAGCAGATCCATTATAGGTCATGACTTTGATTTAAACATATTACCAAGCATACTTTTTGGTTGATTACTTTATCCAAGCTTGAATATCATTGAGTAGGATAAGTTATAGAATTATATAGTTTCACTTGAATACATTTTTTTGAACCCCCATGAATCTAGCCCTTGCATATTTTTATTTTTTCTCTATAGACAATTAGATCAACCCTATCAACCTAGTTTAACACTTTGTATACAAGTTTTTATACTTAGTATACCCTATTGACTTAGTTCATATCTGTGTGAAGGTTTTTATAACTTCATCAACCTGATTGACCTAGTTAGGGTATTTTTAAAAAAAAAATCCAACTAAGATGAGCCTATCAATTTTGTTTAGCTTTTTGTGCATGGATTTTCTAGTATTGGAAAACTAGATTGATCTGATTGATATAGTTTATTTTCCCACTCTTAAATCATTTAACTAAATCAATTTGATTGATTCATTTTTTTTCTACATTTTCCTCTTGAATAGCTAGGTTGATATGATCGACATAGTTTTATTTATTTTATCATTTACCATTTTTATTTATACTTGGTCAACCAGCTTGACTCCATTTAAATATTCTATTCTTTACCTCTGTAGATTTAAAATTACATCTGGACAACACAATTCAACATAATAACTCAACATATTTAGTAAAACTAATATAAAGACCTATTCAACTCTATATTATTTACTAGGTTCACTCTAAAGAGATCAATAATTTTTTATCAAGTTTTAAGTAATTTTATTTTCCCACTATTTTTCAAAATTTAAATTTTAGTATTGTTTTTACTAGTTTTTTAGTTCTATAAAAACTTACCCTTATAGTAAATTAAGTAAATTGAATTAACTTAGTTTTTTATCTACTTTAGTCTATAAAAATAAGTTAAATAGCTTGATTATGATCTGTTTAGATTGTCTTTCAATAGACTGAGTCGATTAGCTCAACTTTGTTTTATTTTGGTTGTAAAACTAAGTCAACTAGCTCAACTTTGTTCTATTTATTTTCTTCCTAGTTCTAGCAAAGTGAATTAACCTACATTGATATTAATTAAACTCACTTTATTTTTTAGTTGTTTGCATGTTTATTTACTTTCTAAAAACTAAAAATTAGATTTCAAAACTTTGATTTTCACTCTGATTTTTCACTTTATTTATTTTTCCCTAGAAACTATGTACTAGTAGTTTTCAAACTACTTAGCTACTATTGTAAAGAGTTAGTTGATACTTTGTTTATGGTCCTTGTCTATAATTTATAGATATTATGGTGTGAGGGGATTTCCCCAATACTCATAAAAATAGTATATAGATAAATATGGGCTTTAGTTTATTCCTACCTCATGGTGTTTTGGAAACACCTAAGATTTCTCTCTTTATTAAACCTTAGGAATCCATCCATCCATTTGTTTGTGTGGTGCATCAATTAGAATTTAATGTTGATAAGTTAATTACATCTTACCCTTGAAACCAAGTTTAGTGGGATATGAGAATGATACTTCCTCCATATTCAATGCTCTAAAATATTAGGCGGACACTATCCAATGGACAAGCATCTATTAGATCCTACACTTTCAATCGAAACCTTTATTACAACTTCCTAATCTTATTTTCAAGAAATTAATTAGCTTATAAAATCCACTATAACTACTTTTTGGTTTCTATTTTATATTGTATTGAAAAAAATTATTATCCAACATTGATATAAGGTTTATGTTGTGTGATGTAACTAGATTGACCTAGTTGCATATGTATTTAGTTCTAATTTTTGTTACTAAAACTAAATCATCCAGAATTAGACCATTTTAAAATTTTCCTAAATTATATAACTAAATTGATCTGATTAACCCATAATTTTAAGGAATATTATATTTTCCTTCTTATATAACTCAAGCAAATTGATCAACCCAATCTTTTACTAACTATTTTATTTTATTTACTACAAAACTAAGTTGACCTGCTTGACTTAGTCTTTTACATATTGTTTTATTTTACTTCCTGAAGAACTAATTCAACCTATTCGACCTAGTATTTTATGTATTTTCATGTTTTCCTTTCCTTATAACTACATTGGAATGTTCAACCCTATAATTCTAGGAAAATCTAGTCTATTGGTTATCTTATCATTTAGGCATTGATCTATCTGAGTATGTAGTATTTATTCACCACAACTCTTTGTATTTTTGAATTTTAAGTAGTTGATCATGTACAATATTTGTTCAACTTTGTCTTATTCCAATAATTTTTATCCTCAAATAAATTTTCTCTTTCTTAGATATCTTTTTACCTTTTTTTAAATATCATGAAATCATCTAACCAAATATTTATTGATAACCTTAATCTATTTAGATGAAACATGGGTTATTTCTTTTTACTTAATTTAAATATCCAAGAGGATGATCACTCTTGGTGTACCTTTCCCTATCCTTAATCTATTGATTACAACATGGTTTACATCACCTAAACTAATGATGTGGATTTTTTTATCCATTTCATGCTTCTTAAGATACTACACCTTACTACACTATTGGATCAATTGATACAAGCTTAATGAATAACCCTATAGGGAATCCTCCAATAGTAAATATATTTACCCCTAATAATGGAAGTGTTCCTCCTACTAATACTAACATTCCTCCTCTTAACAATACTAATATTCCACCTTTAAATATTAGTAATCAAAATACACAAATTGACACTAGTCAAATACTTTCATAAATAGTCCCAAAAATGAATATTATGCAAACAAACACCTCTAAAATGATGAAAATACAACATCATTTATTACAAATGACTAATCGACCTACTCTCATATTACCTCAAAATAATCAAAATTTTATTCATCCTCCTCTTATAGATAAAAATAAGAATATCATTATACAACCCCTTATCCATAATAAGATGCTTTAAAATATTCAAAATGAACCTTTATCTCCTTTCATTATCTCCATTGATATTGGAAATATTTCTCCAACTATTAAATATGATGGAACTAAAGACCCTACATCTTTTCTTAAGGCATTTGGTAATATCTATAATGAATGGATCCAAACAAATACTTTTGCTACTACTAAAATGTTAGTTGAAACATTTACGGGTGATGTTTTAGATTGGTATAATAAATTTACTAAACATTTCATTGCAAAATTAGAATACTTTGTTAATGTTTTAGTCAAATAATTTCAACAAAGTGATCTTCCATAAAATTGTCTTAATAATTTTATCAATGCTAATCAATCAACCTCAAAATTAGCTCATAATTTCATCAAATGATGGAAATCATTATCTCACAAAGTAGATCATAACATGAATGATTATAATTTTTTTAATTATTTATCATTTATTTAATACCTTCATTTTAGTATAAGGTCTAAAATTTTTCTCCACAAAATTTAAATGAAATATTTGATAAAGCCAAAAGGTGAGATCTCCTTATGAAACAATTTGAACCAATTCATAGATCAACTAAGGAATATTTCCAAACCTCAATTAATTCAATTACAAGTAATACTCTTTAAATGAAAGAAAGAATAGTCAAAGTGGATGATCAACACGATTCCCACCCACCATTAATGGTCCCATAAATGAAGTATTTATTATCTCCATCTAATCCCTTCACTTATAATATTTTTATACCTACATGGTATGACCCTAATAATTTTTTTTGGTTCCATGATGATGTGGGTCATTCTCATGAAACATTTTGTGGGATTGTCAAAAATTTTGTTTATTTTATGTTAGCAGACATTTGACCATGATGATATGATCAAATTACATCATCCTAATTATGTCAAAGCTTCACAAAATAAATATGTTACCATGAAAAGATCTTATAAACCTTAAAAAATATTCTTCTACCCCTAACATACAACATTGAAATGATAATATTTGTGAAAATTATGTTTATTATGATCAATTTTATACCAATTCTCAATATTTGAAAGTAACAAAAGTTAAATATAGATGAAAACCTGCTCACAAATACCATATCACTAAACCTAGAAAAACCTCCAGTGATGAATAATTAATTATAGATACTATAAATACCACACCCATATATTCTAAATCAAATGAGGAAACACTTTCACAACTATAACCCCAACCTAGTTCTCCTATTCTTATAAAAATATTGTACCTCATAAACCTTGTTTTGGTTCTTAATCCTTTAAATTTCATTGGAATTTTTTATAAAAACTTAATTCAATGCCTTATAAAATTACCTTCATGCTATTAGTTCACACTTTTCCATATCATCACAAGTTCTTTATGCAACAATTACAAGATATTGAAGCACCATTATAATTTGATTCAGAAATCCCTTCTAAATATTCATCACTTACATAAGTGCATACAATTAAAACCATTTACACATATTTTAAACCATCCATATAATTTATTGAAGAGGATATGATAAATGATGCAATTATTTTTTGAGCTAACAATCCACCCCTCTTTATTAAAAGTGCAATCAATAATACCTTTATTTGAAAAATTTTAATATATTAAGGATTAGGTATTAATGTGGCCTCTCTTTGGTTAATAAAAAAAATTGCATACACTAAAGAAAATATTTAAAAAACACATCTCACACATAGAGGATTTGATAAAAACAAATCAAAAATCACTTAGTTGTATTTGGCTCCTACTTAATATTGAACCTAAGACAATTCATACTAAGCTCGTCATTCTTGATTTACCACTATATTACAACATACTCCTTATTTTCCCATGGAAACATCATATGTGGGCCATTTCCTCTCAAGTAGTCAGTGTATCAAATTTATTCATAATGTAAAACATTACAAACATGAAGCTAACCTAAATCTATGGAGTATGCAACTATCGAATCCTAACTATCAATATCACATTCCAACCATTCTCCACATTAATTGTGCACCTATCCATGAAATTGTTAACATGAATATTGATTTACATGTTACTCTCATTGATTTAGATGATGATGAGCCTAATGAATTAAAAAACACGTGTAATACCACTAGACTACCTCCTTATGTTATGGAATGGCTTCCTCCTTCTTTACTTACAAATGATCACACCATTCCTATAATTGAGAGATGTTACTAAGAATTCCCCTTCGTGCAATTCATATGAATCTCCTTACATAGAGGATGAATTTACATGTAATTAATATGGAGTGTCCAAATTTTTTCAAGATATTTTAATTATGTCTCCTTGAAAGTTTAGCAATTTAATTTTTTCAAATACTAATTCTCCCATGGAAATAGAAGAATGCATTATTTATCACACTTATGATGATAATTATATCATGTCCAAAGCCTAATCACAAGATTTAGATGTACAAAATTATCAAAATACATTATAAAAAATACATGCCTTCAACCACGATGTCCATGTCATTCATATATCATATGATATTGATTCAAAACTTGAAGTTTATGTACCTCCCATTAATCCTCCATTATTAGATACCCCATGGGTAATTGAAGAAATCCTGACTCAAGAATATTTTGAAATTTCTACACAAACTAATATAATATAACTTATTCCTCCTTCTAATGATCACATTGATGCCACTAGAGTCATACAACTTAATATGAATGAAACTTCACCTATTGAAAAAACTAAAACAAACATTACCAATTTGGTTGACTTGACTCAATCAAATATCCCAAATATGGAAGTTATAACCACTATTACACCATAAATTACCCTAGACACAAAATCGATTAAGGTTAGACAAATAAATTTTGAATATGATAGAAAGGTTAATCAAATCATTGATTTTAGAAGTAGATGGAAAATATTATGGGCCTTTACCTTTGCTTCCTAGTGATGAAGTTATACTTGATAGACTCCATTCTATAGAACCTTAGCTTCTACACCAACATCATAAACATGGTAAATTTAAGAAAAATGTTCCTTATTTTAATAATTTCATTGCTAGAGTGGATCCTAAAACACATACTATTTATTCCCTTCCTCTTGCTCCATACCATTTCAAAGATTCAATTATTATGCTCATTGAGGAAACTACAAATATACAATATGGTACACTAACGTGTCCTTGACCTATTATCATTTATAAATATCTCACTCTTAAGGAACATGATAAATTTAGTTTATTATTTGATAAATATCATGAATCATTCACTTGGTCATATGAATATATTCTAGGAATTGACACTAACATTATTTATCATAACATTATCACTTGTATAGATGTTAAACCCATTAGACCAAAATATTGAAAGTTCCTCC
Organism: Torreya grandis; assembly: GCA_037957365.1. Classification (NCBI taxonomy): domain Eukaryota; kingdom Viridiplantae; phylum Streptophyta; class Pinopsida; order Cupressales; family Taxaceae; genus Torreya; species Torreya grandis. The sequence goes on along the minus strand of JARHVA010004615.1, from coordinate 123,767 downwards.
CTAAAATTTTTACTTTATGTCATAAATAAATTATTAAAATTTAGGATTCTATATTCATTAAACATGTGGACTACTCAAAATGGTTATTAAACATTGTTCCTAGTCATAAAAATGTCACAATATATATTTGTCTATGCATTTATTTTTGTAATCTAGACTTAGCATGTCTAAAAGACAACTTTTTCATACCTTCAATCAATTTTATCATCTATTCTACCTCTGAGCATGAAATTTTATCACTAATGGATGATTTCTTAGGCTATAACCAAATTCACATAACCCTGAATTTCAACATAAAATAATATTTACTATAGAATGGGGAACCTATTGCTATGTTAAAAAGCCTTTAAAGCTGAAAAATTTTGGGGCCACCTATTAATGTGCACTGACCCATATTTTTTCATAATATTATTCACTATATTGTTGAAATTTATGTGGATGACCTCATTTCCAAATCTAAAAGTTGTAAAACTCACCTTCATGATGTATCTATCATTTTTTATTGAATCATTAAATATAAATTCAAACTTAATCCTTACAAATGTGTATATGAAGTTACATCTAGTAAAATTCTATTTTGTATATTTTACCTTTGAGGCATTTATTTCAATCTCACTAAAATCAAATCTATCATCAACATGCATATTTCTCTCTCTATTATTGACATATGAACATACCTTAAGAAACATGGGGCAATTCATAGGTTGGTTTCAGAAGTGGTTTACCATATTACTCTATCAATTCTCTTCTTAAAAAAGGTAATTCTCTACAATGGATGGATTCATGACAAAAATCATTTGATAGTATGAAATAATATTGACTTCATCCTCCCACTCTTTGTTAACCTTCAAATGATTATCCACTAATTATATATACATCCTCTGCCCCTATATTTATTGGGGCAATGCTTGCCTAACAAGATGATACTGATAGAGAATATGTTATTTATTATATCAGTAGAGGTTTAATAAATTATGAAAAAAATTATATAAAGGTAAAACATTATTGAATCGTCATATGTTTTACAACTAAAAATATCTATCCTTATATGCTCTATCAAATCACTTAAGTTATTATCCATTCTGATCTACTTCATCATTTCTTGTCCAAAACATTCTTTCATGGAGAGAGAATTGGAAAATGAATGGTATTATTGATACAATTTGACCTTTGAATTGTTACACAAAAATATGTCAAAGGATAAGTAATCGTAGACCAAATCATAATGGCCTCTTTACTAGATACAAATCACATTCAATATACTCTCCCTAATGAATAAATTATTTATATTAAATGTCTTAACCAATCAATTTATTTAAAATATTATTTTCATAATTTCACTATTGATATATAAGTAAATAATTTATAAGAAAAGGATTACACTCTTGCTACCACTAAATCTAAAATAGTCATCAAAGATTTACCAAAAGTTAAAATTGACTTACATGAAGAAACTTGGACACTTCACTTTGATAGAACAAAATGTTTCTAAGGAGCTGGGGTAGGATGTATCTTATCAAACCCACATGGTAAAATTATACCTTTAGCATTTAATTTAACTTTTAAGGTTACCAATAACATGGCTGTATATGAAGATCTAATATTAGGCATGCAAGTTAAAATTGATTTAGACATCCCATATTTACACACTTTGGGTGATTTATAACTTATATGCCATCAATTTTTGGTGATTACCAATGCAAAAGTGAAAACTTAATTGCGTATAATCAAATTTATACTACACTTGCAAAATAATATACCTCCTTTAACATCAAACCAATTCCAAGAGTTCAAAATGTTATGGTTGATTCTCTCACTTCATCGACAACTTTTTTTCACCCTAATTAAGTAAATGATTCTCAATTTATTATTAAAATAATAAAAACACCTTACTATTTACAAAATAAAAAACAATTCTCTAATTTGTCACATTGAGGATGCTACTATTCAATAAAGCCCATGGTATAAAATCATAATTCAATTTAATGAACATCAAACTTACCTTCCAAACATACACTCTTGTGAAAAGACTTGAATACATAAATAAGCTTTTTAAGTATGTACTTTGATACAACACCCTTTACTATTATAATGCAAAATGAACCTTATTGTGTTGTATAATGCAAGAAGAAGTTCCTACTCTCTTAAAATAAGTATATGGGGGAATTTATAATGGTCACTATATCAGTCATGCTATAGCCTAAAAATGATTGTGTATGGATTAATTTTGGCTTAATCTAAAAAAATATGCTTTTAATTTTGATAAAAAATTTAATCCCTACCAAATCCATGACAATATAATCCACTCTCCTCTATATGAACTCTGAAAAATAGAGTCTCCTTGGTCATTCTTTATGTGGGATTAAATCTCATTGGAAAATTACCTAAATCAAAAGATGGTCATGTATTCATTATAAATGCTATTGAAAATTTTGTCAAATGGATATAATCCATGCCTCTTGTTAATGTCACTAGTGTTACTATTTACAAATTTATTCTCAATCAAATCATTTGTCATTTTAGATTTACCCATACCATCATTTCTGATAATGGTGAAAACTTCATAAATAAAGACATGAATCAATTATATGTGAAATTAAAAATTTCTCACAAATTATCAACAACTTATCATCCTCAATGTAATGGCTAATCAGAGGCCACTAACAAAAGTTTAAATAAAATATTATAAAAAACTATTAGATAAGCTCATATTGATTGGTGCCTCCATCTCTATCCCATACTTTGGGCTTACCACACTAGCATATACACTATTACTAGGGCAATGCCATTTTTAATAGTATATATGCATGAATCAGTCTTACCATTAGAATTTAAACTCTCATATTTACGTATGTCTCTTTATGGTATATTCCTAATGAATAATTGTGTTAAGCATGTATTCATGATTTAGACTTCCTTGATGAGCACTGTATGGCTAGTTTAAAACATAATCACCAACACAAGGTTTGCATTATTAAAAAACATAATAAAAAGGTCAAATTACGAGCTTTAAATGTTAGTGATTTAGTAATCAAACTAGATTATGCATATGATCAAGAAGGAAAATATGCCCAAAAATGGTAGGTTCTTTACTTACTAAAAAACATTCTTGGTCATAGTACCGATAAATTGCAAAATAATGAAGGACATGTCTTCAAATAACATACCAATGCTAATATTTTTAAATAAATATTTTTATTAAATATTTACTTTATTTTCATATACTATAAATACTAACACTTTTGGTAGGTTTCCTCCAAATATTTCTAATTTGTAACAGTATATTTTATTCAATAGCCTTAGCTCATATCATTAGTCCTTTGGTGTATCTTTATTACTTTCATTTAATTCATGAGTTATATTGTAAGACCATGGATAAGACTCAACCATCCTCATGAATATATTTAATTTCATAATTCAATCTTAACATTTTCTCTCTGATCACAAATGTGTCATTTTACAAGTTATTTTCATTATTTAATTCCTTTTTCTTTTTATCAGTTGTAGTATAAGACCTTAGATAGGACTAGGCCTTCCTCACAATAACTTTTTTACATTTTTACCCACTTTGTTTTATCTTTTATGAGTTTTAATGTAAGACATTGGATAGGACTAGGCTTTCCTCATAAAATCTATGAATTTCTCAAAACTATCTTTAAACTATAATATTTGTCTTAGAAAATAAGGCAATGATTAAATATAGTGATATCATACTCTCTAAATTGTTTTTTTTTTCTTTTATATGTAAATATTCAAAACAAACTATTTTTTCCTATTTCACTACACATACATTATTTCTTATAATATAGAGTTGTATCATTTGCACATTGTCAATTTTTTGTAATTTGAGGTAACTCAATCATTTCATGTTCATTCTCCTTGTTTCCCTTATTTTCAATCCATTTTGGGCACACCAAGGTCAATTTAAAGATATAATTATTATTTAACATATAAGTACAAGACTCTTAGATATCGTGTTCTCTAATTTATTTTCTTTAGCTACCAATTCTAAGTTTTCTAGTGATAGTCATTTTTAACACCCATATTGGTTTTCTAAATCCATATGGAGAAGGAATTAAAAAATCCATAAAAATTTAAAAGTCAAATCATTTAAAACAAAATTCAATGATAAATAAAAATTCAAAATTACACCAAAAAACATTATTATTAAGCACACTTTCTATTCTAGTTAAATATCAAACTCCATAGTTGGCCTCATGATAGAGATGACATCTATTGGGGTATAACGGGATAATAGACTAGGATAGAAGATTTCAAAATTATATATAATGATATCTACTTTATCAAACAAGTACCTAATATTCATAGTAGACTAATATTTTTGTAAAGGGTCCTAAAGAATAGGGAACATGTTGTGGGAAGGTATGTCCATTTTAATTTTCATGCATATATCCTTCATGGGATGATATTTATACTTCACTAGATAACCCAAATTTATGTGGATATAACAAGTTCTTTCGAGTTTTTAATGTCAAAATTCCTCTCATTTTTCCAACTAAATTTGAGTATCTTGATTTTGATAAGGATTTTAAACCTTAGTATCACCTACATTTTCCACACCACCCATTTCATTCCCCCCTTGATAGGTAAGTTTGTTTCTAAATATGTTTCCCAACTTCTTTATTTCCTCTTCTTCACATCTTCTTAAAACATGTTTCCAATATTTTTATTTTGACAATAAAATTTTATTTTTGAGTGACTATGCATTACCTCATTACACCATTTATTTATCCTTCTTAGAATTCCTCAGTTTCCTTTAAAATTTATAAAAAATATTTATTAATATTTTTATGGATCATCTTGTTCTATTTTTATATTTTACTTTTTCCATTCTTAAGTGAGTTTGGATTGTTACTCCTCACTCATCAATGTTTTTTTTACTTTATGCTCCTTTTCCATATTTGTTTAAGTTTGCTTTGTTTCTTATTTTACATGGATGTTTTGTTTATCATTTCACATTCACATGTCCTTGATTTGATATAGTTTGTTACTTTTCTTACTTAAGGTACATTTTGTTTAAGTTTTTTAGTCATTTAGTATCCTTGGATTTTTTAGTTACTCAATTTACTCTTATTTTCCCTTAGTCCTTTTGGTTCTAACTTATAAATTTTCACCCTAGTTTACTAATTGACCAAGTGATTTACTTCAATTATTCAACATTTAGTTATCTTGATTTATGAACATTTGTTTATTTTTACTCTTTAGTTTTGTATCCCTAGGGTTTTTCCAAAGCAATTAATGCACCCTCCATGCTCAAAATTTTAAATACAGAAACAATAATTCAATGATAAAGGTAATTCAAGTTATGTATATGATACTTTTACATTACTTTAGTTTTTTCCTTATGATTATTTCAATTTATGTTTTTACTAAAATTTATTATCTCAATGTTGTGGTTTGCTATGTTCTTTTCTTGAAGCACCATCCCATGTTACAAATGCATGAAATGTGATGAGATTTAAGTGAGGCATATATATATATATATATATATATATATATATATATATATAGACACACACACACACACACACACACATAATATTTTTAAACTTTATCAATTATTAATACTTTATCTCTTGTAGGAACCTATCAAATCTCAATATCTCTAAGTGCATGCCTCAAAGGGTGCACAAGGAAATGGGTTAGTAAACATTTGGTGCTTTACATGATTGTTGGCCCTTATACCACCACTTAAAACTAATACAAATTACTCTTATCCATTTACCTAAGATTTGAAACCCTAATTATAAATTTCCCTTAGTATTTCACCACCAAAAATATCCCTACCTAAGAAATAACCCCTTTTACTAGTTTTCCTAATACGTAAATTGGGTCAACCCCATTATAGGTTTAGCACATGTTAAGGAACTTTATCAGCCTAAGATGACATAGTTTGAAACCTAATGGATATATTTCATACCTAATGAATTTGATCAAGATAACCACATTGGCTAAACTCCTAAGAGGTTTTAGGGTCAATCCATGGCTATATATACCCAATTTTATTTCATTTCTAATAGAGGATCATTCAATTTTGCATCACTACTACTCATAAATTTGCTTAAACAATCAATAAGAGGTTTCATTTCTTAGGTTTTTACCTTGGATAAGTGTAAATTATCTTTTTTATGTCTTGATTTCATAAGAAGAGTCTTATATCTTAAAATAATTTGTCCTTATGATCCTTACAAGCCCACAATAACATCTTACAAAGAACTATTAACCAAGGGAGAGATTGAGACACGATGGGTTCACTTTAACAAAGTAAATATATTCCTATCCCTTAATATTTTGATAAGTATATGTTGTAGAGTTAATATATATTGAATTATATCTCTACTTCCTTATATCATTTCTATTTTATAGATAGATTTGTCCTTATATGTTTAGTATCTTCCCCATTTGTGCCACAAGATCTAGTGAGCACTAGATTAGCTTGCATATACATTTACTAGATTATCTTGTATATTTGTTTAGTATATTAGTTTATTTAATATTATTTACAATCATAAGACCTAGTTATTTTTATCATAAGATGGCATTTGAATAGAGGCCTTGGAAAGCTCTCCTTTGTCGTAGCATGATAAGTGATACCTGAGTATAGGTTTAACATATCCATTATTGGTCATGAACCTAATTTAAATATATTTTTAAGTATACTTGTTAGTTTATTACCTTATCTTATTTTTAATATTATTGAATAGGATAAGTTATAGAGATATCTAGTTTCACTTACATACATTGTTCAGCCCAAAATCCTCTGGTCTAAAAGCACTCATGAGATTGAATGTTCTAGGGAGAAAAGCATGGAATAATTCATGAGATAAATATATCCCATCATTAATTTTCATATTTATATTATTTCAATCCAATGATCAAGTATTTTAACCTTATTTTACTTGAAGATTAGTAATTTTTACTATTAGAGGATCAATATGTGTTTGATGGCAGTTGGAGTTCATTCATTATTCTACCATTTATGGATGGAGTACCATTGATTATCACTTCCTCACTTTATTAAATAGGGGAGAGTGTAGTTAAATTACAAAACAAATGAAAAAATAAGGATAAATGGAGATCATAAAAGAGATTTTCTAATTATGTGAATATTAGTGCTTCAAAATCCAAAATCTAAGAAGTGATAGTTATACCACTATGTACCTATTTTAGCAGTTGCAAAAACTTATAAGGACATAATGAGAAAGAATCAAAGAACAAAATATGAGTTCATAATTCAATAATTATTCACTAAATGTAAACACACAAGATACCTATATCTATTTCACATAAATCTTTCAGATTACTTTATAGATACAAGCACATAAAGCAAAGATTGTTATGAGGGAAAAGAAAAGAAATCATAATCAAACTAGACTAGCTATAACACAATCTAATTATTGTATTAAATTCTATAACTAATCATATTAACAACCCTTTGACATAGTCATAGACTCAAATAGGAAATAACAAAGAACTTTTAGTAAGTAGAAGACAAAGTTTAAACAAGTAAAATCTATTACTTATTCGATAAATTTTTTTTACACCAAGTGTCAACTTTGGTAGACAATAAAATTACAAAAGTAAGAGAAAATAGTATGTGTAATCCTAACTAAATTCCAACAACATTTTGGGACTAAAATATGTCAACCATTTATAATAATAAATAACATCCCTTATATATATAGGTTTGTCTATGAAGTTAGTTCAACCCACTACTAGGGTGGTTAAAATATTTAATGGTGATTAGAGAATGTAGTTGGGATTCTAATAGATTTAATAACTTGAGCATGATCGGTAATTAAAAGCCACACTTATTTCAATGAAAATATTTATCCTTTAAGTTATTCATCTCTTATGACTCCCTATAATGTGCACACCAAGTAATGACTCATGCCATACTCAGTGTTTTACATTCAATTCTAGAGGCTAATAATGAATAGATTCAAATATTAGTGGTAGATTGTCATTGGGATTTTCTCAAGACTGACATTATACCATTCCTTGTGAATAATTTTGCATTTAATTCACAAATTAATCAAATGGATATGTCAATCCATCCTGACCTTGGGACCTTAAATTCAAGTTATCATTACTCTTCTTTAATTATATCACTTCTAGGCCTTTTAGTTGGTGAGGAACAAATTATGTTAAGACTATGTTATGTAGTTTTGTCATATAGTCTATTTGAGGGACTTGACAACCTTGATGGATCAATTTTATGTCAATATTGGTTACTGGGCTCCTTTGGTGACAAGGCCTACTAATTTAGTTATCAATATTCTTTCCTTTTCTTGAGGTTTATTTCCTTTCCATGCGATAGACTTACCCTTTGCCTAGGCCTTACCTATGATTTAAATGTGCCTTGGCCATGAAGTATGGGGATGTTTCCACATAGCCACATCATGTTAACCTAGGGCTTAGATGTGTACTATAACTATAGACCACCCCAAGATAATGGGTTATTTGGATTATGCCACTTGGAAATATCTCACTAATCCACTCACCCAAAGGCCTACTAAATTATATGGACCCTCCCCCCTAAGGTAGTGGGTTTTCAAGATTATTCCACTTGGAAACATCCAATAATCCACTCACTTGGAGGTTTTTGCTAAGTTGGAGGCTTCCTAGCAAATATTTTGAATAGTTTAAGTCCTGTGTAGTGGAAAAAATATGCCACATGGCACTAGACAAACATGAATAATCAGCTAAGTTATAAAATAATATTTTAATGTGTTTGGGTTGTCAAGACCTATATAATATATCCATGTTGCATCATATGGATACCTATGAGTAATGAGATATAATAAATAATTTTTAAAGTTGAAAAAAAATGGTCAATAAAATTCAAATGATAATGGCTATGCTTTCAAAAATAGAAACAACTAAGTTTTTGAAATAAAAATGATAAAGGTGTGGAAAATTAATGAAGATAAAGCCATATTAATTGAATTCAAAGATAAAATGTTTCCCATTTATATGAAACTGATTGAGGAAAAGGGGAAAGTTCATGATCAATTAGTTGTTTGACATTGAAATAATACCAAAGTTGGTCACACCACTAAAGGAAAAAATTATAAAATAACCTAAAAAGGTTATATCATTGTTTATACTAATCCATTTATAAATACACTATTTTTACCAAATATTTATAAAAAAGACTTACTATGCAGACTTAGTAAAATCAACAAAGCATAAATTCAATATTTTAGATTTTCACATCTAGATAATTGCAAACCATAGGCATAATATAAATAAAAATGGTCCCCATATTAAAAATATAATATGAGGTGTGTTGTTCACAAAAAATGGTGACTTTCGAAGGGAAAATGGTGTTCAACATTTAAAACCTAGGCTACAAGCTTTCAGTCATACACAAAACATAAACTATAAGAAAATACTTAGACATAATTAAAAAAATAAAGTACTAAATTTAGATGGATTAAGTGACATACTAAGATTCATATTTTCAAAAATACTATCAATGTGTGTGTATTGAAAATTTTCATTCAATTCATTTTAGGATTCACATAGACAAGTTTAGATCAAGTTAAGTATTAGAAATTTTGAAAGGGGATTTATTAAATGGAATGGGCATTGATATAATACCAACTAGTCATATATATCCCTAAAATATATACCTATGGTTCCACTCAAGGCCTTGTTCCACTAGTAACCAGGCTAGAAAGCCTACAATGGGGTTGCATGAATCACCCTTTCAAGGAAAGACACTTGATTTGGATTTTTGAACTCAGTTAATCTTATGCCTTTCCATTTGAAAAATAATTTTATTATTTAGTACATTGAGCATTTGGAACCAATCCATGAATAAGAGGGTGTCTAAAAATCTCTAGATACCTAGATGATCTTAGATTGGCTCAATTTTTTGCATTACTTTATGATGAAGGCCAAACCTCACTTTGCAAATAGTTGTCTCATTCTCTGCTTTGATACCAAAATGATGAAAGTCTCCTAAAACTATAATTCATCTTCTTACAAAATCAAAATGACCCTGGACTTCATTCTGTGCTTCGTATATTCAAGCCTGCAGAGTCCGTAGATTCAAGCCTGTAGAGTCTGTAGATTCAAGCCTGCAGAGTCCATAGATTCAATCCTGTAGATTCAACCATGAATTTAAAAACACTTATGGATACCCATTAAGTCCTTCTATAACATACTAAAAAATATCCTGAGGTTACTTTGTATAAAATTGTACTTCCTTCTTTAGGCCCTATTCTAATTAGCCCTCCTTGTGTGCAAAACACCTTGTCCAGAGTAAAGTACAGACTTTCTAATCAAAAAAATCACCATTACAGATACCCATTACCTTATTATAGGTGAATCAATCATTTTTTTTGGCACTTATTTGGATAAATCCACTTTTCCTCTATTGGCCTACACTCTTCCCTTCACATGCACCTAGGTCTCACTAGAAAGTTGAATTTTTCCGTACTTATCCATACTATAGCACCTTTAAACCACTTCCAAAAGTTTTATAACATCATCAAGGTTAAGATTAAAAATTTTCAAGATTTTTCAAGCATTTAAACTCATTTTGAGGGCTAGAAGCTAATTCAGGATTTTCCCATGACAGTCACAAGCCGAGAGCTAATTAATTTTTCTGGGTGTGTTTTATCATGTTTCAAGGGTTAAAAAAAAATTTATACAGTCTTTTTTACTACCCTAAACCTTTCCTAATAATCCTCCCATTCATAACAACCTTCTGTACCTTCCAATGCTTAACATTTTAGTTGTCTTTGACTGTATTTTCATGACAGTCAGCAGGGTTCATGTTTGTCTTCTTAAACACAATGGTCCATAGGCCTTTCAAGGTGATATAAAAACATGTAAACATCTAAATTATCCCCCCCATTTACATACTCATATCAAGTGATGAGTTTAACAATCAATTTACTATGCAAAACATTCAATGTCTTATCACTGACTGTATATTGCCACCTACAGGCCTGAATTCCAACTGTGGAGATTTTGAGATATCAAAGGGGTTTCTAAGCCTGTTTCCTCTTCATTTATATTTATACTTGCATTATAGACTTATCTTCATGTCAAAATTAACCTTATGCAAACATTTTCACATGGGTTTTCTTAAGATAGTGGGTTGTAGTTTTCAAGGCCTGAATACCCTGTTTAGGCCTGTTTAGGATTTTTATAACATTCCAAACTCCTTAAAACCTCTTTATCACATAATAACACTTCTATATTGTTCCCAACATATATAATAATCAGTATTTCACAATATTATTATATAAAATCATCACACACATTCACATACATAGGCCTGTCACCAAAATTCATTAAGAAACCATATATGAAACAAATACATTCATTCTTTCTTGATCAACTAGAATACTTACAGGTCAATATCAATGTCCAAATTCAATTTCCCATGGCTTTCAAAGCCTTTTCTTCTCCTTCATACATTCTTTTCTCCTTCTCTTTAACTCTAACAACTCTTGAGTGAGGTCCTCCCTCACTGTTTTTCTTCTCTTTTCTTCATTCCATCTTCTTTCCCTTGAATGAGAGGACTTTTCCTCTCTATCCTTCTTCTCTTCTACGCCCCTCTCCTCTTCTCTTCTCTTCTCATCCTCTCTCCTTAATGAATTCTTCTTTTTCTCTCTTTTCAAGAACTTTCCTTCTAACTTCTACGCCCCAAATTGGGCTTAAGGTAAAACAAAATATTGTTTTTAAGTTTTAACAATATTCTAAGTTTGGAAATAGTTTCAACCAATTCCCCCTAATTTCCTCAACAGCCTAACCATTACTTTTTACCTTTTACCTTTCACCTTTTGATAATTACATTTACTTTTAAGGTGAAATTTTGAAATCTCACACAATTTGGAGGGAAAACCAAAATTTGAATTTTCACACTAGAATTTGAACTATTGTAGATGCTCCTGCATCACTTTATGATGTTTAATTAAGTATAGTTTGATGTATTTTGATAAGAAAATGTATTTTTTATAAAATTCACTTGTTATTTTATGAATAATTGGCCTTTGAAATCTAAAATGTCAAAGACCACTTACAACCTTTGAACTATTTCAAAAATAAAACTCGCGTTTAGGCCTATAAATTTTGAACTATACATTCCATGATTTTATCCACCCTTTCAATGATTGTCCCATTAATACAAGGAATGAATGGCTTCCATAGGAATTTCTCCTCCTGTTCATTATTTTATCTCCATTGAGGATACTATCTTAGGTGTCAGCCAAGGGCAAGGTCAAGGCAGACTATGTTAGAGCAAAATTTAAGCATAAAGCACCAAAAAGGGAAAAAACAAAGAACAAGAAATAAAGAAAACACAAAAATGAAATGAACCTACTCTACAAAATTAGTGAAGCTAAACTAAAGAAAGAAAAAAGTGTAAAGTGATAAACTAAACTAAATCTACTCTAACTTATATATCAGTCATCCTTTACTTAGATGTCATTCAAAAATTACATTAGATATAATAACTAAGAAGTATTACTTCAAGAACTATCCATTCATAAGCAAGAAGAGATCATTTCCTTATAGATCCTTGAGATAAATGCATTTTACCTCAACAACTCAAATATTTGGTATAGTTCAATCCATAGTCGATCAAACTTGAAATGTTGGCCCTTCTTTTCATGGGTTTTATCACATAGCAGTACTAGATCAAAAATCCTAAAATATTTCACCTGAGGCTTATTGTCAAACCATATATTGAAAGTGCTTTGATGTTTTTTAAAATTTAATAGAGTTTCCCCTCTAACTTCTTCCAATTAGAAAATGTCCAATAGTCTAGAATTTACTTTATCATTGCCTTGCATATACTATTGCATGAACTTATAGGTGGGAAGCTTAAGCATAATAGGTAGAATTGAATCTAGTCCATAAACCAATAAAAATGATGAGATGTTGAAAACTTATTTATACCTAGTGTAGTTATCCCAAATGGTAACCTTCAATAATGAATACCACTCTCAAGGATTCTTTTCTTCATACTTATTGATATCCTCGATCAAGTTTTTATTGGTTGATTCTGCCAAGCCATTCCCTTGTGGGTAGTAATTGGATGAGAACCTTAAATTTATCCCATTATCATATTCCTAGTTAGTGAAGTCTATGGATTGAAATGTAGGGTTTTTATTGTAAACTAATCAGACCAGGGTCCCATTTTGAGTGGTCACATTATTCTCCATGAACTTGATCACCTCACTTGTTATGTTATTCTTTGTTTCCACTACATTTTTCCATCTTTTACAATATTCTATGGTAATAAGAACAAACTTTTGGCCTACTGAGGAGTTATGATTAATGATTCCTACAAAATATATCCCCCATTGGGAAAATGGCAACCCTTATACAATTGGTTGCAATGGAATTACAATGTTGATTTATATACTAATAAAGGTTTGGCATTGATGGCACATTTTAACATGTGCATGGACATATTTGAACAAGTTCAATTAATAATAACCATCATGAATTATTATGTGTGCTATTGAATTTTATATAGGATGATCTACACCTATTTTTTATGTAAATCAGCCATGATTTCATTACCTTTAGCTTCTAACAAGAATCTAAGAAATGTGTTTCATTATTGTTTTATGAGAATTCATTTGTGTAACATATATTGTGTAGTTCTCAACCTGAGATCTCTTTGTCTAGTTCAACCCAAGAGGTGGGTTCCCATAGAGGAGGTAATAAATAATTTGGGTGTACCAATTTTGCTACAACACTTACTCTTAGTCTAGTTAATGCATGGTGATCCTTGGATTAATATCATTTATATACTAATTAAGACCTTTACCTTTTATCCATATTGGAAGGATTTATCTCCAAGTCATACTCATTTAACTTGGTCATTCATCTACCCTTGCACTCCCATAGCTCATTCTACCCCAATATGAGCTTGATATCTAGGTTTGGAATAATTGCATGCATTATTTACTAATAATATAATGCCTAATTTTTTTTCACAACCTTGACTAAATAATATGCATGTTTGTTGAATGAGGAATACATTAGTTCTACATCCTTCAAATTGGTTCTCATGAAAGTGATGGGGTGCTCTTTTCTATCCAATATATATGTGAGACAAAAAATAATGGTGTGTTCAGAGGCAAATAGGTAGATGTAGAAGTATTCGGCATAGTTTGGACTGACTAGCATTGGTTCTTGAATGATGGCATCTTTTACATCCTCAAATTATCCCTTTGATTATATATGACATTCCAATTTAGTTTCATGTTTCAACATAGCATTTATAGGCTTCATAATTTTAGAAAATCAAAAAAATGAACTTACAAACAAAATTAATTCTGCCTAGCAAGGATTTTACAGTTCCTTTTTACTATTAGACTGAGGCAATCTAGATTTTACTTCAACTCATTTTGAATCAATGGAAATACCTTTTTTCATGGATATATGACCAAAATTCTTACCTTCGATAATACTTACCATGTTCTTCTTTGAATTTAATGAGATGTAATACCTTATACATCTTTCAAACATATTATTTAAGTGGTAAATGTGATTTGTCCTGCATTTTGAAAATAAATTTAAATCATCCATTTAAATTAGTGTGAACTTATCAATTAATCCTTTAGATGTAAAATCCATATCTCTTTGAAATTTCACTCCAGAATTGATCAATCTAAATGGCACTCTTTTGTAGGCAAATGTGCCCCATTTCATTATAAATGTAGATTTGGTTCGGTCTTTTAAATTTACCAAATCCTTATTGTATCATAGTAATTTATCTAATAAGGTCATCATCTAGGATGAATTAACCATTTGGATCACTTTATCAATGGAATGCAATGAATAATTTTCTTTATCTAAAGATGTGTTTATATTTCATAAGTCTATTCATATTCTAAACTCACCATTATTGTTTTTTTAAAAGCACTAGGATTTTTACCTAAGTAAAAAGGTGGACTGCAAAGATTATTCCGATTGAGAGTATTTTGTGAACTTATTTAAGTATCACTAGTTCCATGATTAAGTTCATAGGCCTCTACTTTTGCCTAAATGGTTTTTTATTTGGCTTAAGTATAATGGTTTAAATAACTACCTCCAATTCAAATACTTTGAGTTATTTATAGGCTAAGGAAATAACATCCTTATAGTTTAGTAAAAACCTATGATTTTTTTTAATTTATATGTTCATCCAATCTAGAGCTATGTTGATAGTTTTGGGCTTTTCTATGAAACCCATTTTGATAGTTTAGTATTTACAATATACAATCTTTTTTTTATTAATTGGTAGTATAGATCTTAATATGTAAAATTCCTTTTGAGTGGATATCATCCCTTTTCATATTTTAATCCCTTGGATGTTCATGATTCCATCTTGGTCAATTTTAACTCTAAGACTATCCCTATCTGATTCATCAATTATTTGGGCCTCAAATACCCTAGAATTATTAATGAATTAAATGATATGTTGGTCATCCTTAAAGACTTGTAAATTTTCTACATGGTCAAGGACAAAGGGACAAGGGACTAACTTAATGGAAAACTCTTAAAATTTAGTGTTGTCAGTTGGGTTAATCTCATAGTTAAGGATGTTAATGAATTAACAATCTGATAATATTCCCTAAGGATGGGGATGAGATTGAATTCCTTAAATATTTCAATTAAATATCATGATCTATGCTTATAATTTCTAAGGTATGATAATTTTTAATGAAAATTGCTCCTCATTTGATCTACAACTAACTCAAAATCACTAAATAATTGTCTTTCATTTGCCTTATGTTTTAATGTAAATTATAGTCCTAGGAATAACACCTCACACTTTATTAAGTTTTTATTTCATGTAAATTAAAATTGATAAGAATTTATATGTTTATTTTCTTAGGTATTATTAGATTATTTTAGCCACCAAGAGGTCTTGAGCATTTGCATATAAGGAGAGGTATATTTTTTGCAAAATCAGCAAGTCATTGGTTGAGGTCTCATATTTAAAAGTCTTCTTAAAGCCTATTTATACATGACATTTAGTGGGTAAAAGTCTAAAGGAGTTTGTAATTGTATTTTTATGTCCTAAAGCCCTATTGGCCTTGTGGGGATCCAATTTGAGGGTGGAAATGAAAAGAGTTAATCAAGTTCTTAGTCTAATGGAAAATATATTAAATGTCTTGTAAAACATCCCCTTATCATATTTTGTAGATTTTAAACTCATCTTAATACTCAAAATACCATATGTGAAAGTATATTCAAGGTTTCAAGAATATAAGTGTACTTGACTTGGAATTTAAAGCATGGGAAGAGTAGACAAAAGGGAAATATGTAGTGATCCTTCAATTCATGAGAGTTAGGTTTTGAGCATAATGAATGAGAAAAGATGATTATCATATGGATGTCTAGGTCTATGGATGGATTTCATGGCTCTAATATATTCCAAAATCTAACTTAGGAGCATTAAAAGACCTAGGGATGAATGAATTTACATTTTTTAGATATAAAAGTTAGATTTATAGAGATTTTAGGTATTCTTCAAGCACAAACAACCTTCAAAGATGACTATAACATGTTTAATAATACCTTCCTAGGGATATGAAAGCATAACACAAGAGATTTTTCAAAAATATTAAGCATGAACATGAAATAGGTAGAGAAAAATGAATTAATAACATATAAGGATATTTTAGTTCAGGAGGGTAATATTGTAAATTTTAATGCCCCAAGGGGGTTTAAGTCAAATATTCAAGATGAGAAGGGTTCTGAAAACATTCATATTTTCAAGTTATATAACTAGGTATGAGGCCAAGCTTGAGCTCCACTTCAATTTTAACCTCGATCTCAAGTTCTAGCTAGACTTCTAATTCTTTGACTTCAACTTCAATATCGAGCTCCTCAAGTTCAAATTTGGCTCCTACCCCAACATTGATCTAAACTCCAATTTTGACCCCAATCTAAACTTTCCCATGAGATCATTGTGATTTACATCAT
The DNA here is from genome assembly GCA_037957365.1 of Torreya grandis. Taxonomy (NCBI): domain Eukaryota; kingdom Viridiplantae; phylum Streptophyta; class Pinopsida; order Cupressales; family Taxaceae; genus Torreya; species Torreya grandis. The sequence goes on along the minus strand of JARHVA010004615.1, from coordinate 106,796 downwards.
GCAAATAACTATACTCAATCCTAACTTTAAAACTTCAATTAGAGCTACCTTATAAGGTTCATGGATGATGTAGGGTTTGATAATAAGCATGAGAACCACCTCATTGATGCAAATAGAACAATGATCCTAAAGCTTGAGTTTGAATGTGAACTTGACCTTGAGTTATTCTATCTTGAGACTAAAATCCCTACTGTGAAAGGATGGGATTGTGGGCTCCATAATATCATACTTTCATATCTTCAAGTCATCGAAGAATAATTGGAAAAGGGTTTATAGTCTAGTTTAAGAAAAAATAATGAAATATAGGGGTTTTAATAGTGATCTAAATACCAAAAGATTATTTTAAAATGAGTGATAAAAGGTTGGGTTTGGGCCATGGCTCTCCTTATCTCTCTAAGAATTATAATTATTTTTCTCCTCTTATATTTCCACTTTGATAGGTGTATTATATACATGATTCAATGTTTATGTGATTGGGACCCCTTTTTTAGGGGAGAGCTTAACACCTTTATTCATAATCCATAGTAAGTGTTGTTCTATTTAAAGTATTTAATAGAAACCAATAAGATTCATTTGGGACTAATAATCTTAGTTTTTTAAAAGGTTTTAATCCCTATGCTAAGTCACATCACTACTAAGCTCAAGTTTGATGGCTGAATTTGAACCCAAGTTATATTGTTAAATCGAGCTCAAGCTACATTACTACAACATTGAGCCAAGTTATAACTAATAATTTTAATCTCATGCATCATTCCTCTACCAATTCAAGTTTGCTTGATCTCGAGCTCACCCAAGAATCAAACATAGTGTGGTCATACAACAAAGGAAGAAGGGAGATAAGCAGTTTTTTGAATGATTTGATGGTGACCAAAAAGGTTCATGTGGGATAATTATCTCAAGTTTTATAAATATTTTATCATGTTCATCATGAACAAACTTGAGATGCATTATCATGACTAATTTTGGGATGCATTATCATGGCCTCACTCGAGTTGCATTGTTAAGGCCAAATCTATGTTATGTTATGGTGATCAAGCTCGTGTCCAAACATATACCAAAGTAAGCTACCTAGAATATGAGTGAGTGAAAATTTAGAGCATCAAGCATAGCCTAGTTTTATGACCAAGTGTTAAATAAGGTGATTACATATATCATTAGCTAAATTCTTCTGTTGTCACCAATGTGCGACTAATAGTTTCTATTTTATGAAGTGCATGCACTCAATCCCAATTTCAAGTTTCACTCTAACCTCAAGATGGCATTAATGAAGTTTCCCACTAATATTGTGCATTCCATAGTGTATCTATAGATCATGTAACCTTACCATAAATGAATCCAAACATCAATTAATCAAATGGTTAATGACCCCATGATAGGAAGGGTAATTGGTCAAACTCAGTGATCCCAAGCTTGATAAGCCATAAGCAAAGATGAGTAATTTCAAAGGAATAGTCCCACATGGACTGTGAAGGTGGATAAATGGTATTTATTTACTAAAGGTCTATGTATCAACTTGGTTATTCATGAACCATTTTACACTAGCTCGATCTTGGCAAGCCTATTATGGGAGATAAGTGGTGGGGAGAATAACATGGAGAATCATTTTAGTGAGGTTGTGTTAAAGGTCATAGAGGGCACCAAAGATTTGAGTTCAAGACCATCAGTTAGCTAATTATCCCATGTCTAAGCTTAGCCTTGAGCCTGACCTCAAACCTAAGTTCAAGCTCGTCAAGCTCCTATGACATGCATACTAGTGGAAATAATAGTCCCACATGAACAAATTAAGAAAGAGAATAAAGGTTTATAAATTGGTAGACTAAAATTATACTTTATCTTGCATGGGACATTTTTACCAAGTGAGGTCACATTATCAGGCTAGCAATACATATAAGGTGATGGATTGTATGAGCCAAGTGGATCATGAAGAAGGCATCACATTAAATTTGAGTCAATATGCAAGCAATGAGTTCAATCTTGAGTTAGAGGAGCTCAAACTTGACCTTGACCTTAGGCTCATTAGATCTTGACCTATATCACCTCTAGCTTGAGCTTTATCTTATCGATCTCAAGCCTAACACAAAATTTGTGTAGCTTATTATAAAAATCCCACCTAAAACCATAAACCTTAGGCTTTTTATTTTGGACCTATCAACACCACTAACATGTAAAAAAGTAGACAATAGCTCCTAATAAATCAATCAAACTGGTGATGGATATTAAGGTGTGAAACATGATAAGGTTGGAATCCATCCTAGGGTCTAAGATCATTATCAAGATTGCAAAGTATGTATGAAAATAAAAAATGGAATGGGGCTTTATAAGAGGTTTCAAGCTCAAATGTCTTTATACATATCTAATAAAACAAGATAAATATTCCAAAACATCCTAATCAAGGAAAACCCCAATAAAAATTATGATTGAAGGATGTTTTAAGGAACCAAATCCAATGAAGAAACTCTAATTTTTTTTCAAGTTTCAAATACATATTCAAAGTTTTGTGATGATCCCAAAGGAGTCTTTAGTGTAGGTGGGTACCAATAGGGTAGTAACCTTATTTAGGATGTCAAGCAAGAGAGTATATAAGTGAATTTATAGGTTTGAGATCTATTATGGTAAGAGAGGGTTATGTCAGAGGAATCTAGGCCTCATTCATGCCTTATATATACATGAAACATGCATTCAATGGTTAGTTGAAGCTAAGGATGGCATAGGAGGTTGCAAGAGGGAAGTGGATGGACATTGAATATAGTTTGTAACTACTAATTCATGACCAAACATACTTATTATTGCACAAAATAAGAGGATGGGATAATTAAGACCATATGGAGGCTGATGTAACTATAAGTTGTCCAAAAATAGGCCTTGTAGTCCACCTCTATGTTACACTATCATTGAAGGCCATTAGTGTAGTAATACTAATGCATATAGGGGGGCCAATGTCCTAATATCCTTCACCATTTTCAAAATTTAAAACTAAAGATGAGATGTAATACAAGACTTATGATATTTTAATGCTCTCTTCCATTTTATCTTCTTATTCTCCTACATATAGGTCTAAGAAAGGACTTGATTTGTATCCATCTACTCAGTTGTAGTAAGACTCTACCATTTTGAGTCCTACGATACTGATTCATATGCCTTCAAATCAATACAAATTAATGTTTTCCTTATTCAAGAAATATTATTTTCTATGTGAAATTCTTATGATTTATTTATCTTCATTGTGTTGAAGTATTTTCTCCTTTGATTATTTTCCAACTCAAGTGAACTCTATGTAGGAATCTACTCTTTTACATGTCATACACTAAGTTAGGACTATTTTAGGTGTGTTTTAGTTTTGGTTAAACTTTATTTCCTCTTAAATCACACTAAGATAGTAACCTCTATATGAAATAATAATAAAAGAGAGATTGGATCTAGAGATTGTGTACATAAGTTGGACTTATAAATTTTATTGTGCAATTTTAAACAAGTAGAGGAGATAAACATCCTGATGCATTACCTCTTTTAGGTCTTAGTTTCACTTTAATCTTTGTTCTCTTCCCCTTTTCCTTGTTTCAAAAGTAGGATAGTTGTATTTAGGTGATTCATAAATGGGAGCTAGCCCTCTCTGGAGACTCCCTCCTCACATAGGTTCACCCACATCCTAAGGAGGGTTTCCATTGTGTCATTTTGAAGGAGAGGTCTTGAAACCATCTCTCCAAAGGGTACATTAAAACTTAACATCAAGGATCAATAAGTAAGACTCCATCTCTAAAAACTTATTTAGAGTGGGTTTCATCTATATATAATGATCATATCCCAAGTAAATTTTCATCATCATTAGTCTTACCTTTAACAAACTTTATATACAAGGTGTATATCCCTATGTAATAATCTATGAAGTTTAATTTCATATTGATCGTGTTATATTTAGTGATTAGGTGCTTAATTTTTAACTCTTTATCCACCCTTATTTAGTTGGCAATAACCCTCTAGGGTAGCCACATGTGGGAGAATCCAATGGTCATGTATTCATTTAAATATTTATACCAATATTTATTGAGTATCATTTTATATGCTTTAAGGATGTTCACAACTTGGATATCTATGAATTTTTAGATTCTAGGATCTGATTCTAATTGCATGTGTATGTTTATCAACTTTCTAACTATTATGATCTCAAAATAATCTAGTTAAAATGCAACCTTTTCTAACTTGATGGGGACCAAACCTAATTTCTAATAAATTCCTATAGGAATTATGTTCATTGAAGCACCCAAGTCTACTAAATACTTATGAAAGTTCTTCCCAAATATTCTAATAGTTAAAATAAAGGGAGGAACTTTGATCTTATTTTTATGGATCAACACATTGGTATGGGCATTATTCTATTTGGGATGGACTAATTTTTTTGTAAGTGACTTTAGTAGAAGATCTTGTTGCTTAGTGATTTGAGAAATCTCATGAAGAATGATATTCACTTTATTTTTCTTCATATCTTCTACTATATTATATCCATTTTTTATTTGAGACACCTGAATCTCCATATGGGATTTGGATTCATTAGGATTTAGAGGTGGAGGGTCATTCCTAGAATTATGATAAAGAGTGATGGGCTACTATTATGTTTGGTTACTAAGGAAATAATTACTTATTTGAAATTATTACAAAGCATGCACTTCACTAACACTATCTTATGTTTCATTATCTTTTTGGCTAGGAAAATCCATGGTTTTTAACACCATGGTAGATGCTAGGTGTCCTAACAACATTAGATAATTGATTTTGGTTTGTTACTACCTCATACTCTTCCATTTCCCTTTGGATTATGTTGAAAGTGCTAAAGAATTCAATGCAATCAAGCTCTCCATGTTGGGTTATGTTATACATATGGCACTAATTAGGAAGAGTTATCTAACATATGTTGATTTCAAGAAAGTTATTGAGAGAAGGCTCTACATGATTTTGAGAACAATTATAATTTATGGTTTTCCTCTAGTAAATGAAGTTCCTGTTTAAATTCTCATCACCAGAAGTACCCATTTGCCTTTACAAACTAAATAAGTCATTAATCAACCTCTGCACCATTCATTATATGGAATCCAACTCTCTTTTTATAGACTCTTGAGTTAGGGTTTGGTTATTTTTAGATGTTAATAACATCATTTGCTATTACAACTAGGTAATCACCTCATTGTTCACTAGGTTAAGAAAACCCAGGCATTGGTTTGGAGTAGCATCTCATTAGAAACACATTTGTTATTGTAAATAGTTGAGGTATTGGGACATTATGGTTTATATTAGGAATCAAGTTCAGTGTTGGCATGTTAGGTGGTGTATTAGGTATGGGATCCATCATCTATCCTTATGGATTGAGTTTCCTATCAACCTTGTTAGTTTTATCATATGTTAAAGGTAATCTTATCACCATAGGGTTTCTCCTTAACATAGTAGTCCATGGGTCCAATGCATTTTTATACATCTCTAATGTTAGTTGAGAATAAAGTTTGTAAATATTAGTCATTTAACTATGTTTGAGAGTTTTTAGTGATGTCATAGAGGTGTGTTGGTGAGTGGATGAAGTGATTTGATAGCCTAATTAATAATGATAAAGTGTGTAATGTGCTTGTCCTATTGTGCTTAATGTTGGCTTGGTTGATCTTTAGTTTTAACATGATTAGACATGTTCAAGGATGAGTATGGTTATTTGATCATGTAATATGGGTCCTATAAATGGTCAAAGATGATTGGAGAGATTGTGTGTATGACTATAATTCATCTAGTAGTCCATAGTTTTCATCTAGATAGTCTGGGTCTAGTGGCAGAAAATCTAAGTAGGCAATTTGTTGATGTCACCATTATCACATATGGATGAGTCATGACGAGTTGGTCATATGGTTATGATTAAATTAGTCCCTAGTTGTTATGTTCTAAATATCAGGTCATGCACTTAAATGTGGTCAAATATATGTTGGTGCAAATTTGCGCTCTCAAACATTTTGATAGTGTTTTGTATGTTCAAATAAGGTCAAATAAGCATGTTGATGATGTCAAAATTCACACATATTGAGGTTTTAAGAGGAAATAGTCACATGGGTTTATTCAATATTATGTCTAGTGCTTATGCACTAAATCTTATATCATGTACCTAAGTGTGACAAAAGATATGCAAGTGCAAATTTGGGATCCTAGATAGTTCGACATTGTTTTCTCATATTTAGCCAAATTTACATGAGCCAAGAAAGAGCCAAGTAAGCACTTTTGTGATGGTATATCTCACATGTGTGGAAATTTTAGAATAAAATTATCATATGGGTTTGTTTATTTTTAAGCCTATTTTTTTTCACTAATTTTTAGGTCAAGATCCAAAACATAGCAAAAGAAATGCATGTTCAAAGTTGGCCTTCCATACAAGTTTATGACATAGTTTGCTATGTCACAAAAAAATCTAAGTAAGAATTTTAATGTAATTATTTATCACACATGTGAGGGTCATAAGATTATTTTTTCATATGGTTGGATTATCCTATGTGAGGATGTCATATGGTCCAAATTTGAGATCATGTGTGTAAATGAGGTAAAAGTTATTGAGGTTCAAAGTTAGTTTCTCAAATAGATATCAATGGTCCCTAAACTTGGTCATTTTTGCACAAGTTAAAGAACCATATAAAGATCCAATGTTTCATGGAAAATTATAAAAAATTTATCTAATGGTGTGTGGTGAGTGAGATGGTAAGAAGTACATGATATTTAAATAGTTAAAGTGCTCAAAAGGCATGTAAGGGTCCCAAGTGTCATGATCACGAGGGTTCTAAACAAGATCAAATAGTGAGCATTGCCTGATAAGGACCTGACTAATCTAAAGAGATATATATAATGTGTTGATTCAAAGTTTCCATATTATACGAGATGAGGTCAAATGTTATATGTTTAATTGTGATTGTTTAAATTTGAATATTTGAATTTTGCAAAAGAAAAGATTAGTGTCTAGTTTTTGGACCATATATTTTAATCAATGACAAATTTTCTCATGGTGTAAAAACAAAAGTGGTAGAGGACTCCATGTTACATCTATAAATATGGATTTTAAGATCTTAAAGTGTGTGTAGTCAAAGATATTGAGCTCCAAATTTGACTGTGTTTGTGTATGTTCTGCAAGTAACCTGAGAAGGGTAATTGAGCTTGTTTTGATGTTGTTTTGATATATATTGATAAATTAGTTATTGGGTAGTGTTTTAAAATTCATAAGGATTATTTTTGTGAATTATTAAGGTTTGACCAATCATATATAGTATGAACAAAGTTTTTTAAGTCAACTATGTTTTCATTCATAATGATTATATACAAAGAAGTGTTTGAGCTATTTGTGATTAAGATAAAGAGTTATGTGATGGTTTTTGGCACTTGAGGAGGACCTATAGATCATGTTAAATGGATCTATGCATTTTTAAAGTCTTATTATGTTTTTTTCCTTGAATAAGTGTCAAAGAGCTTAATGGGTCTGTATAGGACCTAAAAGTGACTTAGGCCTATTTGAAAGTGGATTGTGCTTAAGTGTGACTTATGTAAGATGCCTTAAAGGTGAAGGCATGTATTATGGCCACCCAAAATGTTGATAATTCATGATATATATATATATATATATATATATATATATATATATATATATATATATATATATATATATATATATCAAATATGATGATTTATATATTTTGTAAAAGACTTTGTTAGATAAGTGTAAGGTGTTTGTGAGAGTTGTGGAGTGAAGGAGAGGTAGAGTACCCAGCTGATGAGTTAATGAGTATATTAGAGTGAGGACTATGTGCATGACCTATAGGTTATATTTTTGATGTTAAAATAGTGATTTTTCAAGTTGAAGATATGCAAAGAGATTTGAGTGTGCATATGAGTATAGTTTGAGTGAATAAGGAGAGAGATTGTGGCATGCTTATGTGAAAGGATTGTATGAGATAGAGAGAGAGTTTGTACAGGGGTTATAAAATAGAGATCCATCATCAGGTATTAAAGACATTAGTTCTAAGGTGGAGGTTTTCAAATGAGGGTCTAAAGGACTTTATCTTCTTTAGGGGTAGTTTCTCCTTATGAAACGAGTGATTCACTAAAGGCCTTTGGTCAGGAGGACATGATCAAGGTTTTTTTGTCTAAAGGAGAAGATCAATCTCTTTTTTTTAATTTATTATAGTACAATAGTCCATGTATTGCAAGGTTGAGATTGGTTTTTATTCCCTATGAGGGTTTCCCTTAGGAACTATGTGATATGTGTTTGATCTTATGTATGCTTTAAATGAATGAACTTTATTGTTTATGTTTCTTGATCAAGTTGATATATGCTAATTTTTTAATAGTTTTAAAGGATTGTAATTGAAATTTAAATATTTGGGCTCATTGATTCACACCCTCTTAATGATTGTACCTCTAATACTCGATATCAAAGCAGGTCTTTTGATAAAGGCTTGATAGTTTAAAGGTGATCTAAGGTAAAATATGGGTAGTCTTTAAGGAGGGTTCTCTACTAAGAAAGCATAGATGTTCAATGGATCTATGCATTTTGGAGTGCCAAAATGAGGACATACATTATGTCCCTAGGGTTTGATCTATGGAAATCTATTGTGGATGGTTATGTTGTTCCTACTATTCCTCCATCTAGTGTTGTAGATAAGAATTTGTTAGAGGAAAATTCCAAGGCAATGAATATTATTATTTATGGTCTTTCAAAGACTAAATACACCAAGGTAATCCATTGCAAATATACTAAAGAAATATGGGATAAAATGCAAATCATTTATGAAGGAGATTAAAAGGTTAATCTTGCTAATTTATAGACTAATAGAAGGTAATCTAAAAGTCTCATGATGAATGAAGAGGATTTTGTGGCATCCTTTCTATAGAGAGTTGATGAGATTATGAATGTCATCAGAGGTCTTGGATAGAACCTTAAAGAAGATACTATAGTTCAAAAGTTATTAAGGTCCTTATCCTTCAAGTTTAATCCTAAAGTATTTGATTTAAAATAAAGTAATGATCTTACTTAGTAAAAGTTAGATGAATTGCATGGCATCCTTACTGCCTATGAGATGAGGAAGAATGATGATATACCACTAAAGAAGGAAGTAATTTTCAAGACTAAAATGAATCCAAAGAAGAAATTCCAAGGTAATAAAACTAAAGAGGATGACATTTCTAATATATATGAGGATGAAATAATTGATTTGATTTTAACGAAATTGAAAATAGATTCAAGCAAGTATAAAGGTAAACTATCCCTAAATGCTTCAATTATGGTGAGATAGGACATTTTGCTAACAAATGACCTCATAAGTATAAGAAGGATGATGATGAAGAGCATGACCAAGGTCATGATGATGGAAAGAGATCATTCAGGTCTGATAAAAGCAAAAAGGGATTTAAAAGGTTTGATAATAAGAAGTACTTCAAGGACAACAAGATTCTCTACACCAAAGAAGACTGTGGCTCATAAAATCAGAGTGAAGTTAATGATTCAGAGTATGATCATGAAGATTATGGTCCTATTGAAGATAAATATCTATTCATCATTGAAGAAGGTAGTTGCTCACATCAAAAGTAATCTACTTGGTGTGATTCATATTATGATAAAGATAAGGTGGACTATGAGTCTGCATTGATAAATGCTCCTAAAGAACTGAAGGTTGATAAGATGATAAATAAGAATATGAAATATAAACTCAAGGAATTTGAGGGGTAATTTAGTGTGTTTGAGGAAATAATGGATGAAGATGCCAAAGAACATAAAGATATGGTCAAGCATCTCAATTGTCAATTGGAAATCCTATCTACAAGCCTAAAAACTAAAGAAGATGAATGTACAAGGTATGTAATTGAAAATGAGTAATTAAAATTTGAGTTAGAGAATATATATAGTAAGGTCATTTGTGAAATTTGAAAAGAGCTAAAGTGATCTAGACAAAATTCTGAATGATCAAAAGCATGAAATTGATAAGACTGGTCTTGGTTAAAAAGAAGAACCAGAGAATACAACTCAAGATAAGATGAAGATTAATGTGAATAAGGACAATCAGCCTTTGAGTAAAAATCATTAGATAAAGAATGAAGGTGGTGGTAGAATGAATACAAAATAGATCAGACAACCATATGCCACGAGGTATGAAAATTTTAATGGTTACTGCTATACTTGTAATCATTTTGGGTATAATGATAGAGAATGTATAAGACATGTAAAAAATGAATTCACATAGAACTATGATGGGGGTCATGAGTCCAAAGGTGTGAGAAAGGTTGAGTGTTTCAACTATCATGATGTAGGACACTTTATAAAACATTATCCATTTAAGGTAGGGAAAGTTGGGTTTACTTCAAGAGATATTGAGTTCTATAGTTGTTATGAACTAGGACACATTGCAAGATTTTATCCAAATCTAGTAAGATATAATGAGATTTTTATAAAAGGTATGATGTGATTCAACTATAAAAAGAGAGGTCACATTGCTAGACTCTACAAGTAGAGTCTTAAAAGTTAGAATAGGTTCAATCAAGCTCTTAGAGTGTAAGGAAGAAGGCAAGTCATCTCATGGAAGCCAAAGGTGGTAAGTATGAGTCATGATGAGACTATAAGTACAAATAATCTATTTTCTATGGTGGAGAATACCATGGAAGGTGGAGAATACCATGGAAGGTGAAGAGTTTCAAGGACTCTAACTGTCTGCTCATGTTAAAAATGAAGAGACCAAACTCAAGGGGAAGACCAAGGTGTTTTTTGAGGCTAGCTCTAAAGTTAGTATGGATCTAAGTGAAAATCTTGCTATTATTGAGCAAGATTCATATAGAGAACATCAATTGTCAGTACTTAGTGATGCGGTTCTAAGCTACAAGGAAGATTCTACAACGAAAATGTATGTCATGAATCTATGTTGTCTCCATGTATTGTCAATCCAATCATAGAAAATAAGGAGACTGTTATAGTGGATGAGCATGTTACTTATCTTAAGCTTAAGAAAAATAAGAATAACTACTAGCATCAAATGACCAAGGAGGAAAAGGAATGTGAGGAGTTATGGGCAACTCCTAGTTTCACATTATTCTAGGACATTGTGAAATAAGATGTCTCTGCCTATGCTTCTTAGGAGATAAATTTCTTATGGAGAAGCAAGTTTGTGTGCTTAAATTATTAATTCCAATCTATATAAAGACTTATATTGATCTTAAAAGGACATTGGTTAAGGGGAAGTAATAATTTTATGTGTTTGATCCAAAGTATTATGAAGGAGCTGTAGTATAGGGTTAGGATGGGTGATTCTAGGTGGTTTAATGAGATTGATGGAATGTCAAGAAGATTTTGGTGCTCAAAAAGGTATGTGTACTTATTTTTGATGTGCTCCTAGTTTTTTTATGGTCTGAAGTTATGTTTAAGTCAAATTGGAAATTTGTATTAGCTCTCAGGTTTCCTAGTTTGTGCATTAAGAGCATGCAAGTCCTAAAATGGGTCATAGAAAGTCATGGTTCCCAATGTTTTAGAAGATCAAATTGTAATTGATTTGACCTATAAGGGTCAAATTAATAAGCCTATCATTCAAAACTTTCCTAAATCTCACCAATATCCCTTTAAATTTGGTCAAACCAGTGAATTATGGCCTAAAAAGTGTTATTTTTGGTCAAAAATGTCAAAAATGGATTGTAAATGGGTCATTATCATTTCAAAAGAGCATTATCAAGTTTAAATATGTAGACAATCCATGCATAGGGATCAATTTTGAGAGAAAATTGAACCTTTTGCAAGTTAGAAGTGGTTTTAGGACTTTTTGTACATAGGGTCATTATGAGTTGGAGAACCTTTTTAAAATTTTTCATGGTCATTTTATGAGTGGAAATACTATTTGTTTTGTAACAGTCCTTACCATGTCTATTGGAGATCACATTGGAGTAGGCATCATTATGGAGTGCCACAAAGGTTTATAAGTCTAGGTAAAAGTTTTATAAGAATGGTATGATGTTTTTACATCATAATCAGACATTTAATGAGTGTCATAACTCTAAATTTTAATCAAACTATGCTCATATAGGATTTTCTAAGTAAACAGGCATAAAGGCCAAAAAGGTTTTTTTTTTTTTTAAATTTTCAATAAAAATGTGATTTAAAAGTGTTTTATAGAATTTTATAGACCCCATGATGATTTTTTCAGGAATTGGAAATAATTTGAAGAGTTATTTTCATTTTGGTGAAATTTTCATTTTTTCATTTTTAGACACCCTTCCTAACCTCATGTTCAGATGCTCATATCTTTCACCACATGTAGATTTTGTATGAAAAATATTATTATGTTTTTATTAATCCTATTTTATTATAATTAGTTAAAAATTTAGACCATTTGAGTCATTTTTTTGTATGAACAATCATTAAGAGTGTAAGAATGCAGTCAAAACCCCATAGGCAAATTTCTCTACATGGTAACTTTTTGTATATTTTTAATGGGAACCCAATATTTTTAGGGATGTTAGGGGGTAATTTTTATACATATAAATGTAAAAATTTATGTATTTTGAGTTATGTACTTTATGAACCATCATTTTGAAATTTTGGCTTCAAAGCCTACCTAAACCCTCAAAAAATTAGTTTTAAAAAAAGTTGATTTTATTGCCATAAAATTATCTTTAATCAACCTAAAAAAATTTAAAATTTAAATTAAACTCATATATTATTATATAAATTTCAATTTTATTCATTGAAATGTATGGATGAGGGTATAAATCATGTTTTTTTTGTGGAAACAAGCATGTAAAATGAAGTACAAGACACTTCAATGAAATATAAACAATGGATCTCAAATCCTAAGACTTTTTATTCATCTTAAAATTTTATTTTTGTCATAAATAATCTCATAAGTATCCCAAATAGGTTAATCAAAATGGCCAGTCTGCAGGAAAATGGAGCAAAATAGGCCTAGTCAACCCTATTGACTGAATGGCAAGTGTTTCCACGTCAAAATAAAATATATTTTGGTGATGAATAATTATTTTTTAGGTTAAATTTGTTTTTTTTTCAGGTTTCATGAATTATTATTTCAGGTTTAATATATTATAAATGCAATAATATAGGCTATTAGGCTTAATTCTCCTAATAAGCTTAATTGGTCAATCAAGCAGGTAAAGAATGGCATTGAAAATATATCAAATGACTTAATTTTGAAGTTACCACATGAAATATATGTTTTTTAAGTGGTTATATAATTCTAAATTCAATACACAAGTTTGAATTCATGTATGCTGAGCTCAAGTTGAGTTAACTAGTCCTTAATGGTCAAATCTCTTCAGTTGACTAGTTTGACTAGTTTCATGCATCTCCCATGCTTTTCATGCAAGATAAAGAATTTCAAGAACTTAAACTCACTTTAAATATGGAGTTATATTATAATTTATGTTTTTATTTTCATGAAAATAAGTTTTACAAGTCAACATGGGCCCACCACTTCTCAATTCTATGCCAAAAATGAAGAACATTAATTTTTAAAGATTTAGAAGATTTTAATGCATTTATTTAATATTGTAAAAAGGATTTTAGTATTAATTTAACTTAAATAAGACTAATACTTATATTTTCCATGTGAATTTTGATTTATTTAAAGTTTTAGACTTATATATTAGCTTTTTAAAGCCATTTTTCAAAAAACAAAATTTCTTGAAGCAGAACAGAAATTGTAATTGGCATCATTTATCAATAAAGGAAATATTTTGCATATGAGTTTTTTTAACATAATAGAGTGTATTTTTTATTTTATACTAGCAAATAAGTGAGATATATATCCCCCTTTTTTAGGTCCTTTCCTCACCTACTATGAAAATCTCATCCTCTACAAGTTATTTAAAGAGCTAGGAAGAGAATTTTGAAATCCAAAATCCTCTCAATCCTTCATCTAAAATACTAATGTTTAGGGGAAATTTGAAGAATTCCTAGTGATTTACATGTGTGCCTTAATTTCAATATATTTAAAATAATACCAATAATTTAGGTGCATCACCCCATTAGATAGTATTTCCCATTTTAGTTTCCTTCTCCCTTTTCATCCCAAAAAATCAAAATAATTTAGTATTTAGAGATAAATCTTAAGGGAACCAGCCCTCTCTGGAGGTTCATCTTAGCACAGAGTCACACACACTCTGAGAAGTTCCAATTGTATTATTTGGAGAGAAGTTGTGCTTGTACATATTCAAATAGGGTACTCTTTAGAGTGATAACACAAATCTTGGTCCAGAAGTGTGTAATGGTTATCTCCAGGTGTGTAAGAAGTTTCAAGAGTATGCATTAACTAGAAGGTATTATGTTCATCTCATTTATTTTGAGATTCTAGGGTTTCGGGCTGTACTAAAAAAGAGGTTTGTCTTGTGAATTTATCTTTAAGGATTATTAGTATGTTTAATGGACCAAATGAGTTATTAAATTAATCTTCATAGAGATTTGAAGGCTTGTGGTTCTCAAGTTATTTAAGTTTTATCAAATTGAAGGCCTAATTAGGTAATAGGTTTGTGAAGTAAGTATGTTTTAGAGAGTTATCTTGGTGTTGTAAATTTGTGTGATTAAAGGGGCATATGAGAGTGATCTATATATGAATTTTTAGGTCTTGAAGATGTATCTACTAAAAATTTTGTGCTCTACAATTTCTAGGTAGGGCTACAAGGAGTCTAGACAAGCCTAGTATGAAGATTTGATATTTTTTCTCAGTGTTTCCAAAATATAAAGGTATTTATGTTTCAAGGAGAGTTCCCAAGTTGTTTTAGATCATGTTTTATGTTTTGTGAGTGGCATGAAGTTCTAGTGATGGTCATGGAAGTGGTTTGAGAGAGAAGGTTAGTAAGCATGTATGGTGGTTCCTCATGGTGTATGGAGATCTAAAGATGCTCAAGTGATGCAATGGATCAAATATATTATGGGGAGTCCTCAAATGTTTCATGTTATTTTCCATCAGATGTCAGTGTTTTTTTGCAGTCTATCTTCATTGGTTGCATTGCTTGGTTGAAGTGAGTGTTGGCATGGAGTAAGAAGAATTTTTTCAAGACAACAAGAGGTAGGCTCAAGGTAAGGGGGAATTTTTATCATTTTTATATGTGGTCATCTCTTTTTGATGTTATTTTTAGGTCCTCAGTATCATTCGCTGCCCACATTGTCATTTTGTCAAAGGGGGCTAAAGATTTTATTATGAGAATGCTTGAAGAAAGAGAAGGTGAGCTAAATGGTGTTTGTTGACATCAATGACAAAGGGGGATATTATTGGAGAGTTTTTATTGATGTCATGGGGATTTCATAGATGTGTCCTAGTGAGTGGATGAAATTATTTGATATCCTAAGTAATAATGATAAAGTGTGTAATGTGTTTATCCTGGTCTGCTTAAAGTTTGCTTGGTTGATCTTAAGTTTTGACATGATTAGAGATGTTTAGGGATGAGTATGGTGATTTTAGAATGTGAAATTGGTCTTATAAATGGTCAAGGATGATTACAGCGCTTGTGTGTATGAGTGGAATTCATCTAGTAGTCCATAGTTTTCATTTAGATAGATTGGGTCTAGTGGCAGAAAATCTAAGTAGGTAATTTGTTGACATCACCATTGACACGTGTGGATGAGTCAGGGAAAGTTAGTCATATGGTTATGATTACATTAATCCCTATTTATTATATTATAAATATCAAGTCATGCACTTAAATGTAGTCAAATATATGTGGGTGAAAATTTGGGCTCTTAGGTATTTTGATAGTGTTTTCTATGTTCAAATAGAGTTGAGTAAGCATGTTAATGATGTCAGCATTTACACACATTAAGGTTTTAGGAGGAAATGGTCACATGGGTTATTATTATTATTATTATTATTATTATTATTATTATTATTATTATTATTATTATTATTATTATTATTATTATTATTATTATTATGAAATAAAACTTAGGTCATGTATCTAATCTCAATAAAATATAAGCAAGTAAAAAGTTGGGTTCCTAGGCAATTTGACATTATTTTCTCATACTTAGCCAAATTTGCATGAGGCAAGAAAGAACCAAGTAAGAAATTTGGTGATGGCATATCTCTCACATGTGGATGAAAAAAAAAAAAGATGATCATATGGGTTTTTTCAATTTTAATCCTAGTTTTTTCACTATTTTTTAGGTCAAGCACTGAATCACAATAAAATATATGCATGTTCAAAGTTGGCCTTCCAAACAAGTTTTTGACATAGTTGGCCTTCCAAACAAGTTTTTGACATAGTTGGCTCTCTGGCAAAAAATTTTGAGTAAGAATTTTAATGTCATTATTTATAAAACATGTGAGGATTATAAGATAAATTTTTCACATTGTTGGATTCTCCTATATGAGGAGATCATATGGTCCAAATTTGAGATAATGCAAGTGAGTGAGATAAAATTTATTAAGGTTCAAAGTTATCTTCTCAAACAGATAGCAATGGTCCCCATATTTAGTCATTTTTGCATGAGTTAAAGATCAAAACCAAATGAAGATCTAATGGTTCACATTTTATCACATAGTTTTGATCTAATTATGAGTGTTGAATGATATTGTCATAAGTTCATAATGTTTAGATATCTAAAGTGCTCAGAAGGTATGCAAGGGTGCCAAGTGTAATGATCATAGGGGTTATGAGCAAGATCAAATGGTGAGTGTTGCATGATAAAGACATGACTGATCCATATATATTGATGAAGTGATTTGAGTCAAATTTTATATATTACATGAGATGAGGTCAACTATTAGATGTTTAACTATGACTATTTGAATTTTGCAAAAGAACAAACCAATGTCTATTTTTGGACCATATCTTTTGATCAAGGTTGAATTTTCTCATGGTGTAAAAATAAAAGTGGTAGAGGAAACCAAGTCACATATATAAATATTAATTTTAAGATCTATAAGCCTTAAAATAAAAATATATTTAGCTTCAAAGTTGATTGTGTGTTTGTGCATGTTTTGCAAGTAACCCAAGAAGGGTAATTGAACTCATTTTTATGTTGTTTTGATATATCTTGATGAATTAGTTATTAGGGAGTGTTTTAGACTCAATAATTATTCTCTAGGTTCATTATTAAGTTTTGATAAATCATATCCATTATAAACAAAGGTTTTGAAGTCGACTATGTTTTCATTCATAATGATTTTGTGTATAGAGATGTGTTTGAGCTATTTGTGCTTAAGCTAAAGAGTTATGTGATGGTTGTTGGCACTTAAGGAGGACATTTAGATCATTTTTAATGGTTTTATGTATTTTTAAAGTTTTCCTATGGTCTATTTTGCTCGAAGAGGTGTTGAAGATCTTAATGGGTCTCCATAGGACCTAAAAGTGACTTAGGCCTATTTGAAAGTGGATTGTGCTTAAGTGTGACCTATGTAAGATGCATTAAGGGTGAAGGCATGAATTATTTCAAACAAATATGTTGATAATTCATGATATCTCTATATATAGTGAAATAATATATGATGATTTATAGATTTTTTAGAAGACTTTGTGAGATAAGTGCAAGGTGTTTGTGAGAGTTGTGAAGTGAAGGAGAGGTAGAGTGCCTAGTTGATGAGTTAATGAGTAGATAAAAGTGAAGACTATGTGTATGACCTACAGGTCATATTTCTAATGTTAAAATAGTGCTCTTGTAATTTTATGATATGTGAAGAGGTCTGAGTATACATATGAGGACAATTTGAGTAAAGAAGGAGATAGATTACGACATGCCTATGTGAGAGGCCTGTATGAGATAGAGAGAGAGTTTTTTCAAGGGTTAAAAAATATAGATCCATAATCAAGTGTTGAAAACATCAGTTTTAAGTTGGAGGTTTTTAAATTAGGGTCTAAAGGACTTGATCCTCCTTAAGGGTAGTTGCTCTTTATGAAATAGGTGTTTCACTAAAGGCCTTTAGTCAGGAGGACATGATCAAGGTTTACTTGTCTAAAGGAGTTGATCAATCACTTGTTTGTAATTTCTTATAGGATATTAGTCCATGTGTTTTAGGCTTGAGAGTGGGTTTTATTTCCTATGAGGGTTTCCCATAGGAACTATGTGTTATGTGTTTGATCTTGTGTATACATTAAATGAATAAGCTCTATTATTTATGTTGTTTAGTCAAGTTGATATATTTTATTGTTTAATAGTTTTAAAAGACTACAATTTAAATTGAAATATCTTGGCTCACTAATTCACCCCCCCCCACTCTAAGTGATTTTACCTATAATAGATTATACATCTATAAATGGGCATTGAAATTATTAATAGGATAACTGGGATCTCATTTGATGCATGTAAACTATTGGTATAAGAAGCTTGGGTCTATAACATGCCCAAATTGGGCTAACAAATTACTAGTAACTAGGCGTAACTTGTAATGAAATCCTTGAGAAGTTTTAATAACCAATAATATGATGTGTCCATAAGTATGAAGGAGAAAATCCTACAAGCCACATCTTCATTCTTGACATTGAGAAGTTTCAGAGTAGTTTTGTATGAGGTCACATGTTCCCTTGTAGTCCTTCCCACACTAGGAGTGAATCTAGGAAAAGAACTCTATTGATTCATAGGTAAGTCATGGATATGTTTATGGTAGACCCAAAAATCCAAACCATTGGTAAAGTTATGGGTATATATTGATTCTAGGTAGTTTGAGAGATTGAGCCAATAAGGGTAACTAAAGGATTAGGTATACCATAGAATTTCAATTTATTATATGGATTTGTAGTGGTGGGATAATCAATCTCCCATGGATATATTATCAATAGGTAATGTGCACACTAGTATCCATATTGGTTTATCATAAACAATTCAATCATAATTCTTGTATGTGTTTAATCTTATAATAAGATGGGGAAGTAAAATTAGAAGTTAGTGAATTATAAAGCATATAATAATTATTAAACTATTCCTAATATATTTAAAGATTTTATAATCACTTATAAGTTCATTCAAATATTAAACTATAACTTAGAAGCCCTTCTTTTAGTGCCAATTATTTTTTGCACCAAAATCGTATAGACCAAAAACACTCATGAGGTTGAATGTTCTAGGGAGAAAAGTGGGGGAAAATGCTTGGGATAAATATATCCCCTTGTAAATTTTAATATTTATGTTGGTTTAATTCAAGGATCAATTAATCTAACCTTATTTTAATCAAAGAGTGGTAATTATTACCATTAGAGTCTCAATGTTTATTTGATGTTAGTTGGAGTTCATTGGTTATCCTACTATTTACAGATAAAATACCATTGAGTATCACTTCACCACTTTATAGAATAAGGGAGAGTGTATTAAATTTTCAATACAAAAATAAAAATAAGGATAAATGGGGAGTAGAGAAGAGATTTTTTAGTTATGATAATGCTAATACTTCAAAACCCAAAATATACCAAGTCATATTATACCACTGTGTACCTAATTTAGTAGTTACACAAACTTGTAGGGACATAATGTGAAAGCTTATAAGGAAAACATATGAATATGTAAATTAAGAATTAATCACTAAATATAAACACACAAGAAACTTGTAACTATTACACATAGAGATTTTAAATTATGTTATAGTTAAAAGCATATAAAGTAAAGAGTGTTCTAAGGGAAACTAAAATAAGTCATAGTGAACTAGAATAGTTGTAGCACAATCTAATTACTATATTCAATTCTATAATTAAGCATATTATGAACCCTTTGAAACATGCATGTACTCAAAATATGAAATAATAGACAACATTCAATGAGTGAAATACAAAATTTAAAAAATTAAAATATACTAAGTTTTTAAGGTATTTTCTTTACACTAAGTGTCAACCCTAGTAGACAAGCAAAGTCCAATGTAAAATAGAATAACAAGTGTAATCCTGACTAAATTCCAACATCATTTTGGGACTAAATTTTTTTGACCCTTTACAATTGGAAACAATATCCCATAAATAGATAGGTTTGTCCATGAAGCTCATTCAACCCATTACTATGGTGGTAAGAATATTCAATGGTGATTAGAGAATGTAGTTGAGATTCTAATAGATTTACTAGCCTAAGCATGAACTAAAATTAGAATCCACACTTATTTCAAGGAAAATATTTTTCCTTTAAGTTCTTCATCTCTTCTAACTCTTTATAATACACGTGTTAAGTAATAAATCACACCATACTAAGTGTTTTACATTCAATTATGGGGGTTAATTATGAATATATTAAAATATTAGTGGTTAATTATTGTTGGGATTTTCTCAATACTCTCATTCCATCATGCCCTACATAGAATTTTACATTCAATTCACAGATTGATCAAATTGATATGTTGATCTAGCCTAATTTTATAACATTCAAGTTAATTTTTCATTAATCATCTTGAATTATATCATTTATGGGCCTTTAAGTTGGTAAAGAACCACTTGTATTTTGACTGTGCTATACAAAATTGACACATAATCCATTTAAGGTACTTGATGGATTTTATGGGCCAACCAGCCTTCAATCTTGCTTCATGGGATCCTTTGGTCATCCACCTTCTTTCCTTTTTCTAGGGTTGATTTCCTTCCCACATAATAGCCTATCACTTTTCATGGGCCTTTCCTATGAATTGAATGTGCTTTGGATAATAAATAATAGGATGTTTCCATGTATAAACATCCCACTAATTTAAGGCTTAGATGTGTACCATAACTATAGACCACCCTAGGAGAACAGGTTATTGGGATCAGGCCACTTGGAAAGATCTCACTAATTTGCTCACCTAGAGGCCTGCTAAATTGTATGGACCCCAAATGGTAGAGAGTTATGAATATCATTCCACTTAGTATCATCCCTCTAATATACTTGATCATATTATTTAATAAGTTGGAGGCTCCTGATAAAATCCTTTGAATAGTTTAAGTCCCATAGAGTGATGAAAAGATGTCACGTGGCTCTAAGAAAACTTGAAGAATCAACTAAGTCTAAAAATATTTTCAAAATATATTTGGGTTTTTTGGATCCATGAAATATCAACATATTGAATTATAAATCCTATTAGTACCTATGTAAAATGAAATACAATCAGTAATTTCAAATTTTGAAAACAAACGGTCAAGAAAATTCAAAAAATAATGGCTATGCTTTTCAAAATATAAATGGTTAAGTTTTTGAAATAAAATCATAAATGGTGAAAAAAAATAATTAAGATAAATCCATTTTCATTGAATTCAAATATAAATTTTTCCCATTTATACAAAATAGATTAAGGGAAAAGGGAAATTCCATGAGTAATTAGTCCTTCGACATTGAAATAATGCAAAAGTTGGTTACACTGCTAAAGTAAAAATTGTAAAAGACCTAAATAGGTTAGATCATTTTTATGATAATCAAATTATATGTGTTATTTATACCAAATATTTAAAATAAAAACTTACTATGCAAACTTGGTAAAATCAATGAAACACAAATTCAATATTTTAGATTTTCACATCCAGACAACTATAAATTATGGGCATAACAGAAATAAAAAGGGTCCCAATATAAAAATAAAATATAGGGCATGTTGGTCACAAAAAATATGGATGTACCTATGGTACCAATTCACTAAGATCGTGCCACTTTATAGCATCCTACTAATCCATTTATTTGGATTATTTTGTTAAGTTGGATGTTCCCAAGCAAATCCTATGTATAGTTCAAGTCCTATTGAATTATGGAAAGATGTCACATGTCTCCTAGAAAAATTGAAGAATAGGATAAATATAAAA
Organism: Torreya grandis; assembly: GCA_037957365.1. Classification (NCBI taxonomy): domain Eukaryota; kingdom Viridiplantae; phylum Streptophyta; class Pinopsida; order Cupressales; family Taxaceae; genus Torreya; species Torreya grandis. The sequence goes on along the minus strand of JARHVA010004615.1, from coordinate 85,073 downwards.
AGAATTTTTCAAATTTTTTAGGGATTTTTATAGCCATATAATATCACCATGTTTCATCAAAAATCCTCTAAGTACCTACGAGCAATGAAATACACTTAGCAACTCCAAAATTTGAAAACAAATAGTTAGGAAAATTCAAACCAAAATGGTTATTCTTTTCAAAATAGAAATGGTTACATTTTTGAAATAAAATCAAAAAGGGTGTGGAAACTTAATGAATATAAATCCATTTTCATTGATTCAAAACTAAAACTTTTCCCATTTATATGAAATTGACTGAGGCAGAATTGGAATTTCATGAGCAATTAGTCATTCAACATTGAAATAATGCAAAAGTTGCTTATATTGCTAAAGGTAAAATTTTAAAAGACCCTAAAAAGGTTAGTTCATTATTTATACTAATATATTTTTAGATTCACTATTTAGACCAAGGATTTATAATAGAGAATTATGATGTAGACTTGGTAAAATAAATGAAGCACAAATTCAATATTTTAGATTTTCACATCCATAAAATGCCAAACATAGGCCTAATAGAAATAAAAAAGTGTCATCATATCAAAAATAAATATGGGTGTGTTGGTCACAACAAAACTCATTATTTATAATCTCAAAATTGAGCATGGAAGGGTTAAATACATTATGTATTTAGTCATCAACCTTGTGTGCTCTATAGTTTTGTCTTTAGAGGTAGAAGGTGGAGTAATTATTGACAAGTAGCATTGAAGAAATTATGGGTGTGTTAATCAAATTTAGTCACTCTATCCTTGGAAAAACTTATTATCTATAGAATTTAATCATTAGTTTTATAATTGGTTCTTTCAAATGACTTCCTAAAATTTATCTATAGATACCTTAATAAGTGTTTTAAAACTAGGCCTATTTACTAGTTGCCCAAAATATATTATCACATATTTGACCCTCATATCTTTTAGGATTTTTAAGGCCTCACTCTCTTGGCCTAAAAAAATCCCTATCAAAACTTTAATTTCTATGTGCTAATTAAAGGCACCATCCCTTTTTTAAATTACATAATTTAAAGCCCATACAACATCCTAAGTAGACATTAGGTTTAGATGATTGTATGCATTTTTATTGCACACTAAATTGGGAAGTTAAGAATATTTTAAATATCTTTTAATTCATGACAAATTTTTAGTAACATCACCCTCTTTGGCTGACTCTCACCCCTAGAGACTCAAATAATATTCAAAATGTTATACAACCCTATGGCTACACTCTAGATATTTTTCATAATGTCCCAAGGATCATGAGAGATTTATCTCTGAAGTAGACTCTTTTATGTTTATTCTTGGATGTTGTAAATTTATTTCATGGTCTCCCTAGTTAAATCCATAAAAGATAAAAAATCCTTTGTATATTCTGTAAGATCACTTGGATTTCATTTGGGATTTTTTAACAATATAAATAAGTTTTCCCTTTGTCCCATCACTATCTCATTATTAGTGCTTGTGTTCACCCCTTTCCTCTTTTTCACCCTATAAATTATGCCATTTTGATTATCAAACATGTGGACCAAATTATATTTGTCATCCCTCTAGCCTTGTAGTTATTTAACCCATTAGGGATTTAATGAGTTCCCATTGTTATTCAGGCTAGCTTGGGTCTTTAGAGGTAGAAGGTGGAGTAATTATTGAGAATTAGCATTGAATAAATTATTTTAATGGGAAATTTAAAGGGAGGCTAAATAATATTTTCCCACCCTGATACTTCCTTTTGGGGATAATATCTAGCACATACTTTTACAAGCCTAGACTTTTCAATACTATCATTGTGCCCAATTATATGGGTGAATATTGTGTTAATGGTCACTAATTGAGATATATATTTTGGGTGTATTGGTTTCCCTTTAGGATAAAAAATAAAAACTAAAATTAAATCCTCAAAATATACTATCTTATTAGAATCCATTATTTGGGTTGATGTGGAAAGAATGGAAAAAACTATAGAACTAGAAAATGGTGGCCTAGGAATAGCATGTGGAAAATTTATATATTGATTATCTACAATATTAATATAATAATAAAGAGAATAAAATACCTTATTAATATTTTTTATTTATTCCTTAATAATAATTTGTTGGTCTAGTGCCCTAGCTAGAGATTCTTCTTCATTCAGACTTATTAGGCTTATGGATTTTGATCTTTTTAGATACACCTCTTCTTATGATTCATATTTTTATATTACCTCACTTAATACTTAATTTATTCCTTTAATTATTTTTACATTTTCTTATCCTTCATACATGTGATAATACACCAGTGATATTACATGTTCATGCTCTTCCTCCTTTGATTCCTCATCTAGGGATCCTCCCAAAGTAGCAAAGCCTAATGATGGTCTTTCCTAAATTTATTAATTTTTTAATGAGGTTTAATTAATTATATATTTAATTTTTTAAGTAAATGTGGTGGTAATATGAGTCTACTGGGAAGATGAAACCATTGAAGGAGCCATAGTGGTAAGAAATACTAATAGGTGGAGGGATGGGAAGTGGAACAATAATGGTGGAGGAAATAATATATGGAGAGAGAATGGTATATCATGAAATGATTGAGGATATTTCCCCTCACTTATGGTGATATATGGTGATAAACTTAATTTAGGTTCTTGAGGGGAAGGAGGAGTAGAGGGAAGAGATGAGAGAGAACTTTATTAAAACTCAGGGAGACTTACTTGTGTTACGAAAGTAAGTAAATATAGAAGTGCCCAATAGAATGTGTTTGTTTGTGTACACACCCATTTTGGTAAAAGCACACATTTTTATAGCATGATTGTATGTATATAAATTTTCACTTAGAATTAAACATCTAATGACATGATCTCTCATAGACATATTTGGTTCTATATGATTAAAATTAATTTATGTGTCCCTTGGGCTTGTGTGTTGTGTTTGTTAATATTAATATAATGTATTCCAAGGATCCATACTTATTATATATATTTTATATATGATTTTAACCCCTAAACACTTACATCCATCCTAGAAACTAATGTCAATGTTAGTGTCTAGATTCGATGTAACTATCCAGGCTTATCTGTTATCTTTTTTTGTCTTTCACTTTGTGGCCATTTTATTAGCCCTCTTTATCATTTCTAGGGTCATATTTTTGTGTCACTAGGTTATAATTCAAAATCAAAAGGTTCCTAAATATAAAAATTCTATTTTATAACTAACAAAACCTAATAATTTGATAAGGCAACTCTCAAATTAGAAATTACTATTTAATTCAAGTTATCAAATTATACTATAACACTGAATCAAATATATGAAGCATTCAAAAAAATAAAATATATAATTTCATCACTTATAACAAGGGTTACTAGGAGAAAGATCATATATCCACACTATTACAATTCCACACACATGCATAGGAGGGAGAACTATATGTGATTCTAAGGCCCTCTTATTAGTATTGCCTATGTAGGCATCACATAGCAACAAAGAAGGTTGTTATGGATAACTCAAATCACATTACTAACCCCTTTTAATTAGGTTACAAGAGGTAAACTGTAGATAAACTAGGGCTATTTATTATATTGATTTAGCACACATGCAAACATAAATTTTGGCATATAACAATTACATAATGGGAAGCATAGGTTTGGTCTAAATTTGAAGTCATTACTACATATATATATCACTACACACCAACATCATAGGTAGACATAAACATTGAAATTAATATCCCAGATTGATGCAACTATCTCAAATTCAAAAATAGTTAGAATATATAATGAATAAAGTCCATACCTATAAGATAGTCTAGTGATGATTCTTGATCATTGCCACAATCCATAATAAAATAATAAAATAAGATACACTCTCTTTATTCCTTAGTTACTTAAACACTTGTATTCATTACACATGATTAAATGAGATACATCTTAGAAATATTATATTACATTGTTAAAATTTTAATATATATATATATATATATATATATATATATATATATATATATATATATATCACTACACACCTACATCATAGGTAGACATAAACATCAAAATTAATATCCTAGATCGATGCAACTATCTCAAATTCAAAAATAGTTAGAATATATAATGGATAAATTCCATACCTATAAGATAGTCTAGTGATGATTCTTGATCACTGCCACAATCTATAATAAAATTTAAAAAAAAGATACACTCTCTTTATTCCTTAGTTACTTAAACACTTGTATTCATTACAAATGATTAAATGAGATATATCATAGAAATATTATATTACATTGTTAAAATTTTAATATATATATATATATATCACTACACACCTACATCATAGGTAGACATAAACATCAAAATTAATATCCCAGATCGATGCAACTATCTCAAATTCAAAAATAGTTAGAATATATAATGGATAAATTCCATACCTATAAGATAGTCTAGTGATGATTCTTGACCACTGCCACAATCCATAATAAAATAAAATAAATAAGATACACTCTTTATTACTTAGTTACTTAAACACTTGTATTCATTACACATGATTAAATGAGATATATCATAGAAATATTATATTACATTGTTAAAATTTTAATAATACTTTATTAGTATTCAAAAAACTTTATTGATTATATGTTTCTCTTATGAATCCAAAAGTATTAGAACATTTGGTGAACCTGACCTTTATTTGTTGAACCAAAACCTTAGTTTGCATATTAGGTTTTTTACCTTATCTAAAAATTCATCTCATATTTATACATTTTATTTTAAGATCTGATTTCTCCCTCACTTATATTGGCATAGCTTATGAATTCTTAGTTACATTCTTGTTTTAGTCCTCCTAGTTGTGTGTTTGGTAACCATTGTAAATTAATTTCTAACCTATATGAAGTTATTAATAGAGTTTTATGCATGAAATATTAATTATGATCATTTTTTTATCCACTTGATGATCAATTTATTGCATATGAATACCTATAAGAACACTAAAAATTTGCTTTTGATTATAGTTATGATAATGAAAAACTAATGATGCAAATGCAAATCTAAATGAGTAATATAGTGATAATGAAACTTTTACTTATGAGTTTGAATATTATGGTATCCCTATTTAATATAACATCTCTAATATCCCTTTTATTTCCAATGATGAAGAGTTTAAAGAGGAAACAAATATGCAAAATGATACTATTCCTAATGTTTAATGTCAAATTATTACATCTCCACCCTTTTTAGTTATCTCAATAAGTGATTATGAGTCTCCCCTTTTGAATGTTCAAAAAAACAAAGAGTTTGAATATTCCTCCACTATCCCTCATAATAAAAATATTGATTAAATCAAGTATGTCTCCCCTTCCCCAAATAATGTTATTTTTGAAAATTCCATTCCTCATTTGTATGATTCAAATGAAAATAGACAACTTTATTCTTACCCTATATTTTTTAAGGAATAAATCACATGTCCCATATCTCCCATTTTGTTGATTAAGAAACAAGTGAGATTACATATAAATATCATAAAGAAACAAATACACAACTTGCATTATTTAGGGACACAACAAAATTCTTAAATATATTTTATGTATCTTTTACAAATGTTAAACCATGTAAATTCAAGCAACAAAAAACCATGTTTCCTAAAGGTTACGTAATGAAATACTTTCCTAAGACAAATAACAAGGATGAAAATGATAGTTATGTAAATGTTCCTTTCTCACACAACAATGATGGACCTAAAGTAGAAATTGATATTGAATTACTTACTCCTATTTATATAGGATAAAACACTAAATCTCAAAGTGAAAGTGACATCCTTACATCTCTTGATATGGTACATGACATGTCAAATGTTTCTTCCATTTCCTCATTTGCATTTTCTTCTTAAAAGGAGAGTGTGCCTAAAATGAAATTATTTCTCCCACTCTTATAGTATGTCATGAAATTTCAATTGATGTAACACCTTGTAATGATAATATTAACATTTTCACTCTTCAAAAATATATACCTACATCTTTAAACATGGACATTCCTTTACAAAATATTGATAAATCATGTGATGAGCCTATTTCTAAGAATGATAAAGAGTCCATCATTCTTATGTTCTAAATGAATGGTAGTTTACAACAACTAGAAAAATCCTCAACTTATTATTATAACATGTTATGTATTATGACTACCATTAGAGATTTACAACAACAAATCAATATTATTAAATTGTAAGTTTCTTCTCATGAAACTATTCTTCAAGAGAACACATTAATAGAACAATGTCTTACTAGGGATGTATTTGAGTATCCATATGCTTTAAAATTTATTATGCAGAAGTTATCCTCCTTTGATGGTTAAGGGGATCTTGTTATTTATTTACAATAGTATAGACACTCCTTTGAAAATTGGGCCCAAAATGGAAGCTTGCTCTTAAGGGATTTTTAATAAAGCCTAACCAAAGGGGATCTTGCTTGGTTTTATAATCTACCAAATGGTTCATTATCAACTTTTAAATAGATTAAAGATGTGTTTCAATCACATTTTCATAATTATACCCTACCAAAATTATCATTGGATCATTTCCAAACATTGACACAAACAAAAAATGAACATATACGAGATTATATTAGTCATTATAAGGATGTTTTTTATTCCTTACATTACACACCCTCAATTTTGGAAATCCAATTTATATTTTGTAGAGTTATTATTTCTCCACTAATATAAAGAGAATTACATAATCCATTTTCTTTAATCAATATATTTTACTAGAATGTGCACAAATACGTGTGTGCTCTAATGAAGACATAAATTAAGTTCCATATTTATCCATTCAAACCTAAACATGATAAGAATATTATTTCCAAAGTTAAAAATAGGTTACAAAAAATATTTAACCACTTCAAAATCCTTCTACATAACCAACCCCATCTATCACAAAACAAATAATAAAGGTGTTTAATAAAGGAAAGGAGCATGATCATAGAGTATCTCTCATAGTTAGACCATGTACCACTATTAAATGGAATCCTCTTTAATTTTATTGGTACTAAGATAGACCCCACTACATATTATGAACTTTTTTTGAAAAATGCATGATTAGAATCCTTCCTAATTCACATTACCCACCTCATATATTTTAAAATGGAAAAATATAACACTTTTATACTTATCATGGTATTAGTGGTCATTAATATAATGAGTATTTTACTCTTGATCAAAATCTTATATAATTATCCAACCATGGAATCAATGCATATCAATAAGACATATCTAGACCTATTCCACATACTTCTCCTAGAGGCTCATCTAATAAGGTTGATATATCCCATGTTGAGCCCTACAAGGAACACATGGTCTATAAACCTTCATAGAAGATGACTTCTAGTAGAAGTCCTTCTCCAAGTTTACTCTCTCCCACAGTGATCCTACCAAGGAACCATTGATTGATTAGGTCCTCCATACAAAAACATAGGGAGAAGTTAAACATACATAGTAGATATAGGTACATAAAACAATACATACAACTTCATAGGGTATTTATATAGGTACTTTAGAGGTGATTATAGAAGCATAGTCTGTAATCCCATTTATATATGATCATTATAGTCAAGTTTTATTATATCTATAAATATTTCATTACATAAGGTGATTTGTTTATTTCTAAATATAATACACACATCAAAAATACACATACTTGTTACACAAATTTACCAAATCCTAACATTCACCATAAAAATAAAGGGAATTAAAAACTATATAATGACAATAAAGAATTAAACAATGCAAATCTATTTGATACCAAATAAAACCCATGTGATAAATATCATATATATAAGTTGATATAATGTTTATATAAATAAGTATATCAATCATATTTTGGGGGAATTTCCCCTAGGGTATACTCCTCATCACTATCAACATCTACAAATCCAACACCTCTAGATATAGATGCACCAAGATCAAATCGAGGTCTACATGCATGTGATATCATTCATTCTTTCTCCTAAATATCACCTAAATTTTGCATTATATCCTCATGATCCCATCTCAAGGTGTCATAGTGATCAATAAACATATATATAATCTCAATATAACTTTGTTGGGGGATGTCCCATCTATCCAAAGTTACACACATCTCTTCATGTTAAGTGGTTTTAGTATGGTATGTTGCAACAACACTCAGAACAACATTGAATAATGGTGCATAGACACTAAAAATATCAAAAATGATTTGTATAAATATATCTCCAATTACATCCACATACACACTAAGAGTGAGGGATTTTATCACCCAATCTACCATGGTCAACCACTCCTAGTTACCTATACACATTCAAGATACAACACTAGATAACAAAGCATGTAATAAATAAATAAATGTATATACTATTATAACCAAATAAAGTGAAAAAACTCAAAACTATGATACTCACATGTGGCCCTAATGGTCACCACATCCACTATTGTTGGTCCTATAGGAGCACCATCACCTGCCTCATCACCTATATCCCCTCTGGCACCATCCTATATCATAATAATGGAACTTGGGGATGACACCATAATTATAAACAATAAATTCCATTGGGATCCATCCCACCACTATAAATACCCATTGGTATATGCCATATCATCACTTTCCATTAAAGTAACCAAGTATCTTGCTCACCACCTAGATGCATGGCTAAATCTACAACAGTAAGTATTGGCCTATCATGTGGTCTATGATAATTATGTGATATCTGATGTCATGGATATGGTATCAATGGCATTCTTGATCAATCTCATTTTTTTAAAAACTCAGTCATGATGAAATAACTCATAGACACCAGGAAATTGATAAACCAAACACATAGTAATGTGAACCCTTTATAACTCATGTATATCTTTGGACCACCCAAAAAAAGTAATGTAAGGATACCATATGATCTATTTTTTATCTAACCTATCTAAATTAATTTGGTACTCCATCGTGGTATGAATTATACCACATGTAAATACCCAAAACTTAACAAACATATATGGATGAGACCATCTAAAGAGAGGAACACCAACTAGTCTTACCATGTGATATGCTCATAAGCCCAAACATATAATAGAGTTCCCACTCTAATAACCTCACCATGAATCTCTAATGTAAACATATATATATATATATATATATATATATATATATATATATATATATATATATATATAGACATACATATATACATATACATATATATCCCTATATAAGCAAGTTAATATAGTATGGCCCCATGAATACCTATTCTAATCATGCTCAATGTGAATTATTACCTAATACATCTGATAATACATACCAATAATCCCACCCTCCATAACCACAAATGATGCTAGTAAAATGTAAATAAACATCTGCAGCCATGGAACATCACATATAATAATGATATGAAACCAAATCATACTAATCATATCTTCACTAAGATCCCTTTTACTAATAAATTACACATGAGAACACTGAATATAGACTTGGATACCATCTCCAATAAAATAGACTCTCTCACCCCTAATCAATAGCCAAAAAAATTATACATATCCTATAAGGTGATAGTTATCTCACTAGTGTGAAGCCAAAATATACATGTATCTAGATTCCACTTCTCATCTAGGTATATAAGGAGGTGGATATCATATGGTATCTATCCCAAATGGGACACATGACCCAGTATCACCAAATCAATAATAACCCATTTGGATGCATATATATCCAAATCTACTAATGTTGAATAATATCACCCATGCCAAAACTCTCAAGTATGAATATCATTATACAATCAATAAAAAAATTATGAAAAAAAATTATTGATTATATTTTGATGAAAAGATGCAAAAATAAATTAGCATCACATGCTAATGTCTATGCTAGATGAAAACATTAGACACTAGCATCTAAAATTGGACATTTTCAAAAAATAAAAATTACCAATAAAATTAAATAAACCCTACTTATCAACTCAAAAAATTCTTGGTTAGCTAATGCATTCTAGAGCATATAAAATCACAATATGTGAGGGAATATTCTATGTGGCATGGTTTATTCTCTAAACTCAGAGATCAAAATTCACAAAATTTCAAAATTCAAATTATTTCAAAATTATATTACAATACACCTGATATACCACTTTTGTACCAACTTCAAATGTGTATATATTGAGCCCCAGTTATCCAAATTTGAAACTAAAATTACGTTGGGATCTAGATAATGAGCCCTTCCATATTATACCAAAATTGTAAAATTTCAAACACTACCTAAAATATCTAAAATATTTTCTACAAAAATATTTTATAAAATTCCAAATACTAACAAAAACAATGTTAAAAATTACCATCCATAATACTTTTAGAATAACAACTAGTGAAATTATATCAAGTACATCATCCATTTTCCTTTTACAAGTAGATAACAAGCAGGTACTATATCCTCTCCTCCAAAAATGGGGGAATATTAGTAGTTAAATGTTTATAAACATGTTTTACATGATCAAATATATTTTTCACATTATTTGAATTCAATGGGGGCATGCTTTAGAAGCATGTTCTCTGCACCTATTCAGTATTCAACATTCCTAATTTACAATGTGGGCATGTTTTGTAAACATGTTATCCACATTGGTACTTATATTAGTTTTATATTTCTCCTTATATAGTGGGGTAATGCTTTTGAATCATGTTATACACACTTACATAGTCTCCAAATTAACAAAAACATACATAGTATATAATCTATAATCATAGCTATGGCAAAATTCTATACATTGGTACCATTTAATATACACAATTTCAGCATGAGACATATCCAAGGTGCATATGATATGTAATGTGTGCCTAATATTAAAAAATATAAAAATATTCAAAATTCCAAAACTCTTTTATGGATTATTACCAAAACACAAAACTTTTATGTATTGGTACCCTGATGTACTAATACCCTAATTTATCATTTATGGATTGTATTGAGCCTTACCTATATATAGTGGTTGGTTATTCTTGTTGGTGTGATTGGAGGATTAAATCATCTGGTCTCATCAAAGTTTTTGGGTGAACTTGATTACATCACTCACCCTATACCAAGACACACACACACACACACACACACACACACACACACACACACACACACACACACACACACACACCTTTTATACTCAAGTTATGCTCATAGATAAATAATACTCTCAATGTTTGAATCACCTCTCTTCTTATTATGGATTGGGGCATGATAACCTCATAACTCTCCCTACTATAGTTAAAAACCCCCATGGTGAAACACACTTTAACACTTGTATACTCATTCATATTCTTGGTCAGAATATGGATGAGGTTGTAATCCCCTTGTCTACTTCTCTAGTTTCCAACACTCCAAAATCATTTAATACATGACACATACACAAGTGTACTATATCCATGCTCTTTATTTATGCTATTTTTTGGCATTAATTACATAAAAATTATATATGTTGTTTTAATTTTTTTGGCATATTCTTGGTTTTAGGTAATTTTCAAAAAATGAAAGATTAAATAAAGAAACTCAAGCAAAGACAAGGTGTGTTGTTCACACCATGGTATGCATTTTATTTTTATTTAAAACTAGTAATTATAGTTTTTATTATATTACTAGATTAAAGGAGGAAAATGTATACACCCATTTTGGTAAAAATACACATTTTTAGATCCTTATTATATGTATATAACTTTTCACTAAGAATTAAACATCTAGTGACATGGTCTCTCATGGACCTCTTCAGTTCCATCTTATTTCACTTGATTGTCTTATCCCTTGGGCCTATTTATTGTGTTTATTTATCTTGATCTAATGTATGTTAGGGATACCTACCTATTTTGCCTATTTTTCATAGTATTTTAACCATTAGACACTTTCATCCATCCTGGACACTATTTTTAATGTTATTGTCCAGCTTTGATTCAACTATCTAGGCTTATCTTTTTATCTTTTTATATGTCTTTTGATTTGTGACCATTTTGATATACCTCTTTTCCAATAATATGGTTATATTTTTGCATGTCACTAGGTTCTAATTCAAATTCAAAAGTTTCATATATATATATATATAATCTATAATCTAATTAACAAAACCTAATAATTTGAATAAGCAACTCCCAAATTAGAAATTATTGTTTATTCCAAGCTATCAAATTACAATACAACACTAAATCAAATATCTGAAGCATTCAACATTTCAAATATACTATTGAGACACTTGTATTAAGGGTTACTAGGATAAGAATCATATATTGACATTGTTACAATTCTACTCATAAGTATAGGAAGGAAAACTGCATGTGATTCTAAGGCCCTCTTAAGAGTATCAGTTATACATGTAGCACTTAGCAACAATCATGGTTGTCAGGGCTAACTCAGCTCACATTACTAACCCCTTTTTATCAAGTTACAATAGGCATAATGAAAAGGAAATAGGGTTTCTTACTATATAGATCTATCACATATGAAGATAAAACATTTTATTATGGGGTAGTATGGGTTTGGTCTAAATTTTAAGTCATTCTTATGTATATCTCTCACTAGACACTTGTGTCAAAGGTGAACATAAGTGATGGAATTACTATCCCAGATCAATGCAACTATATGTAAGTTAAATATAATTAGAACATAAAATTAATAAATTCCAAACCTATAAGACATTCATGTGATGATTTGATCATTACCATAGTCTAGAACATAATAACAAAAAAGATACACTCTCTCTATCCCTTAGTTTCTTAAGTACTTATTATATTTATTTTACATGCTTAAATGAGATATATTATAGAAATACTATATTACATTGCTAAAATATAAAGATTACTTAATTAGTATTCAAAAAAATGTATTGCTTATATGTTTCTCTAATAAATACAAAAGCATTAAAATAGTTTGTCCATCTAGAGGACGTGTAGTCCTCATAATTGTAGTGGTTGTGCCCATAGTATGGTAAATGGATGGATGGAGGATAGATGAGGACCAAGGAGGCCTTTTATAATCTCATTCTTATGTTGGATATTCTCCTCCCTTTGAATTTTAAACTCTCCCTATGATACAGGAGAGGGAGGTTGGTTATATTCTATTAGGGACTATTTTAGATAATTTAGACTTATCTATAGTCCAACTCAAAAACAAATATCAATAATTTACCTAGATTATTAAAAAAATTATAATTTTAAATTCTTTCCAATATAATAAATGGGGAATAGATCCAGATTATTACCATACTCTCTACATGCAACATGTGCAAAACCCAAAAACTATCCATTTTCAAAGATTATCTCCCATCTAAGTTAGGGACATAGGTCAAAACTATCTAAAATAGTCCATTATTGGGTCTTGAAATTGTGGTTGAGGCCATTGATGACTACAATAATTTTATTCTTAATAATTTCATTTGCCTACTCCATGATTTTTTGGTCATATTGGATGGCCTAGGCAGTGATCATTAACATTCGATTATCCCTCATGTGAGTCCAAACTTTAGAATCATTTAAAGAATTCAAAAAGATAATATCATGTTCATATCATTGGTGATCATATCTAATGGTCACCCCTTTTATCTCCTTGGCAATCTAAATATAGTTCCTAACTTTTCCCCTGAGGACCCATTCTCTAGATTGGGCCACCTTCAAATTATAATGGGTTATGAACTTACCCTTTTGATTGAGGTATTCCCTCACCACAAAATAAATATACCTAATGCTTAGGGGGTCTTGTGATAATAGGCCTAGTGTTTGAAGTTAAGTTCATCATTTATAATGTTATGTAATTGGTTTGAATTTATTATTATACCACCTTATCTAGGATGTGGCATGGAAAAAATAAAGGGGTTGTTATTTTTCCCTTAATTTTGATTATGGTATAATATAGGTAGTACTAGTAATCTCTAATTTTAGATATGCTCCTTCTCAAACACATAAATATCCTAGGCATATAAGTACCATAAATCACCTCATAGACTTGATGATAAGCATCCTCATAAATTTTTCTAATCTCATTTTTGAATCTAAAAATAAACAATAAAGAATAGTCTTCACAAATTATATTACCCAAGTACTCAGTATATAGATCCCATAGTTCCCCATAAACTTTGTTGATCATCCTAATGAATTCATCCAATAGATAAGAAGTTATGTAAAAATTATCATTATCCAACCTTTGTTCATATCTAATCATTTGTTCCTTCAATCTAACATTGATAATTTCCACTAGAGCCAAAATTGTATCTGAGATCAAGAGAATGTCAAACAATGGGACCCATTTTGCCTACACATAAGTGATACTAGTAGAGAGATACAACCTATTCAAAAATACCATATCTAACTTAATACTATGACTAATCTTGATTATGATATTGGATGAAATACCCCCTTTGGATTCAACCTCTCTCCTTTCAATAACCACTATTTCAATTTCCCCTCCACAATGTTATGTTCCAACCATACATTATCCAAGCCCTGATTGTAGGTAACTTTAGACCTTGGAAGCCTAAGATACCTCTCAAATTACCATCCCAAAACATATTAAACTACATTATTTACTTTTTTAATATGAAAATAATCCCCAAAGAAAGTGACATTAAATAATAAATCATAGAGAAAATCTATGTAGGGCATTACGTTTAGATTTGCAACCATTTTATGTAGTACCATGTTCTTAATTGGTAGTAGATCAATAATGTATTAATTATCTCTTGAAATATTTTATCTTATGATTATGTTTCTATAGATTCCACTTCTTTCTAGATATATGAATAGTAGTGGAAATTGAAATCCATGGCACTTTTGTTGAATACCTTGTCTGTGTACTCAATGATCTTAGAAATGGAGTATGAAAAAGGGTCCTGACTATGAAATGGTCTTAGAGAATCCATTTTAGCAATATAAGACTATGTATCTCCTTTTAAAACTATTTGAACACTCTTACATGTTCATTGGAAAAAACTAGGGATTTTGGTTACTTAAGGACTAAGAATTATAATGTTCAACTTGTAAATTAATGGCAAAGTGACTTGTATTTGCTTGGATTTCACATATATTGCTAAAACTTGAGTGTTCAATACATAGTTCATGTAACATCATTGTGAATATTAGATTTTGATTTTGTTCCCATTTGGGTTTAAATGTGTTAGTTATCTTTGGTGGGTTATTAATTCTAATATAGAAATTTTCCATTGATTTTATGTGCACATTCATATCTTTAAGATAGGTGTCAATCTCTCACTTACCATCCTTTGAATAGCTCTAAAAATCATTTATTTATAATTTTTCCATGCATATACTTCATTATTATAATTATCTTCATCTCATTTATCCATGGTCTTTATACTTATGATCTTTCTTTATATACTCCATGAGATGCAAGTTAATAGGATTGAGACACCTATCTTAATCACGGAGCTCAAGGATCTTGGAAATTTTAGTTGTGCTTTGAAATTCTAGGTTTGGGTTCATAGGATTATTCCATGTGCCATAATATCAAGACTCTAGGGAATCAAAATACCTAGGGTTATGGGGCCATTAGCTTATTATTTCACCTAGAGGGCTCTGAGTGAATGGGATTATGCCACCTATCTTGATCTCATTGTTTTATAGACTTAGAAAAATTAGGGATATGGGGTTGTAGTTCCATTGACTTAGTATTGACATTTTAAGGTTTAGTTTCATGATATGACACCATGTGGCATGATCTCATGGCTTTAATAACTTAGAATATTTGATGAAGTAAAATTTATCCTAGTTAAACATAATTTTTCCACATGGATGGCCTTAACAATCTAACTAAATTAATGGTGTGTAACTTCCATTTGGATAAAAATATACAACTAATGTGGTGATTCCATATGTCAAGGGTTTGGGGCTCTATGATATTAGGGCTTGATACAATTTTAAATTTTTGTGAAGTTTAAAGGGCTAAGGATGAACTTTATCTCACCACCTCTCTCGATCTTAGAGTTCTTGGGACTCTAAAGTCTTAACAATCTAGGGGATCTAGGAACTTGAGTAATTTTCAAGTCTTTGTAATATTCCTACATACACACAAAAATCAGAGAACCACCAGGACATAATACATTAGCTTCATTAGTCAATAAAATTATAAATTCAATTTTGGGAGAATTTATGAAAATCCATGGTTAAAATAAATCATAATAAATTCTCAAGCTTTAATTTTTTCAATTTTATAATTCTATAACTTTAAACTTTGATCTCAACCTTAGACTTTATACATATCAAAATAAATATCATGGATCTCTAAGTATTATATGAATTTTAATAAGTACATTAAAACAATAGATGGTCCTTATTTTAATTCAAAAAATAGGGTGTGTGTGTGTGTTATTTCACAACATAATCCAAATTCATTTGATATAGATCCTTGGATGCAGGTTCAGATCTAGGTACAAAATAAAATTCTTTATTAGGTGGAAAACCTATAAATTATTTAGGGAATACATCTTATAAGTATCTTAATTTTGGATATTTTTGTATGTAAGATTACGGATCTCTAGACAACTCTTTCATTTGAATAGTGTACAAAATTTAGCCCTTACTAACTTTTTTTATAGGTACATGGACGCAAGAATTTTGTGACCTACCAACATCAAAAAACCTTGTGTTTTCCCCCAATTTCCCTTTGTGAGCCACCAACTTCATAAAACCCTGGGTTTTCACCTAATTTCCCATGTCATATAGACATTGGAATTTCTTATTGAAAAACTCAAGGTACACTTTATGTTTTGTAATGAATTCATACCCAAATTTATTTCTTATGATCCCAAGGTGCTAAAAATACATTCACTATAATGAAATTACTTGGACATTTTGAAAAAATGGAATAATATATCATATAATTAAGAGCAACATAATCAAATCCACAAAAATAATTGATGAAAGAGTACAATAATTTATAAGTATGATTGATCCACTTAGAGGGGGATGTATACACCTAAAAATTGTAGGGTTTGAGATTTTTGAAACAAAGCTGATGATGATGAAATTATCTCCAAAATACACTCAAACTTGGTTCTCTCTAAAAATCTCACCCCCTACTCTCTATTTATCTCATGTTTGGTCATTTTTAACCTTTAAATTTTATTTTTTATTCATTTATATCCATAATGATTTATTTTCTTAATTGGTGACAAAACTACCACTATTGATTTCAAAAATGTTGCAACTACCCTTTAGTATCACAATTTTTCATAGTAGTTTCATAAATTATCATAGGTGTTCTCTTATAACTAAGGAAATATCATAAACCATCATGTTATTTTTATTTTATGAAGTGGTGGTTTTGTCATTTTTATGGTAATTACATCTTATCCACCTAAAAACTATGGTGGTTCCATCATAATAACCCATATTTCAATTTCAACATCTAATACTTGAGTTCCCACACATTTCTCATGATTTATTTTAATTTATTCCTTTATTTTATTTGTATTCACCATCATGACATATCAACTCACTCCCACTATATTTTTTATCACCCCCCATCCTTTTTAGGTTTAAATTTGCATCAAATAATAGCTAAAGTCACCCTTACTTATTCTATAAGTATCTCAATTTTAGATGAATTTGGATCTAAATTTTCCATTGAAGATTATTATTTAAAACTATAAATAACCTAATCCCACTTTATTAAATATTTGTTTCATATTTGATCATCTTTGTGGTCATTCTACATAATATTGAAAGGGATAATTCATTTGATCAACAACAACAAATTTATTATCAATTGGATCAACTATCCACACTAAAACTTCACTCTTATCCAAGGTTGTGTATTTATTGCTCTCATTATTTTTATGCCATCCTTTTTAATATATTTCATAAGGATATGTTGAGTGGAATATCTATCTTACTGAGGATAATATACAACAACAAATCTCTTTACTTCCATTTGGTCTCACCTTGATTAGATTTGGGGTTTTAAGTTTGAGTTTTGATTATTGTTTATTATATTATAGTCATTTAAACTTCCTTTAATCATTATATTATCTTCACTTTCAAAAATCAAAAGGAAAAGAAAATAAATGTTCCTTTATTTCCTCTATTGCACCAAAAATATAGTTTAAATTCCTTCCTTGAAAATGAATTTTTTGACTCTTGGAAAGAATGTAGTATTTCATATCATATAGGATAAATTGATAAAAATAAAAAAATAGGTGAAACCACTATACAGTAGTTTATTTTTTAGTTTTATAAAACATTTCATTCACAAACAACTTTTCAAAAACATATACCATCTAGATAGCCAAAACCATGCATCATATATCTTAAATTTATTCATTATATTATTTGAATAATATAGTTTTGAAAAATTAAAATCATAAAATAATAATACTATATTTTCATTCTTTCATTCATATACATCATCATTTCGTAAATAAAAACTTAAACACTCCTAAAACTAGTTTTTAGTGTGCATATGTGTAGATAAATCTTCTAAATTCTTAGTAGTCTAACTTGATAGGGTTTTAGATTTAAGTTTCCATTTTCATTTTATAAAAACATATATTTTCATAGGAATATATTTCCTTATTTTAATGATAAAAAATATACCTTAGTTCATTTAGCTTCATTAGACAAAACATTCCATACTAAAAAAAAATAGTACTTGCATATCTCCTTTGTAATTTAAGTTTTAACTTTGCATGCATTCAAAAACATTGGAAAATAACAAAATAGATAATTTTTACCTAAATTAATTTCATTTATTTTTTTAATATGTTAAATATTTCATTTTCAGTATGTATATCAATTCACTTTCTTTGATTAAATGTTGTCAAAATAAAACTCAATCATCCAGAAAATCCTTGTCTAGACAAGCACAAGACATAAAATTTACTTTAAAACATATTTAAAAAAGTAAATAATTCAAAAAATATCATCTAAATAAGCTCATAATATTCATTACAAACATATTATACTTTTATTTTCTCTTTCATGACTTTTTCCAAAGCATCCTCATTTCCATAGAATCGGTCCTTCTAAATCTCTTCTTTTTAAAATAAATTTACAAAGTGAAATTAGTGTATAAATAAGAGTATAAGTATTCCATTTAATTCCTATGCCTCATCTCATTTTTAACTCCCTTAAATTTATTTATTAAAAATAATGTATCCCTAATCCTCATAGAGTAATTTTATCCCAAAACATAGGTCATCAATACAATGTTATCCAAGCCTAATTTTCCCCCTCCCATTTCCATTTTATCCTTGGGACTAGCCTTGTCATATATCATTAAATTAATTCATGACATTGATAGGACATATCCAACCTAACATATTTGACCATATTATTAGGTTTATCCAACCTGATCACACCCACTTTAATGTCCCCAGCTTTGATCATGAGCTTCAATTCCTTATCATCACTGACATAAAGGGACCTTAGAGTTCCATCTCTTCCATAGTAAAATCCCTCAATGAACACCATGACATGACAAATTTATTTTGGGTCCATCATGAACATCCCATAATGCCTATAATATAAAACCCCATTCTTCAAATAAATCCACCCATTTATTAGATTCACCCATCCATATATCCATTACATTAGGTTTATCATGTTGACCTTGAGAATTCAAGTGAATAGGATAGCATTTTGATTTTTGTATGTATATAAGTGGTTAACCTAATGTCAGAGGATTGTCCTTTTAAATTTCCCATTTTATTCTCTTCTTTATTTATCTTCTCCATCTTTTTCATTCTTTACATTTATTTTATGGGTAATATTATACCCTAAAAAACTATTTAGACATGATATAGGAGGATCTCTTAGCTTAGAAGGATATATAGGAATTCAATAAGTCCCTAGTGAAGCTTCTTTGGTAGGTTGGAATAATAACACTTCCAATCCACACATATATTTCTATTTTCATGACTATCCAAACCCTAACTCATAAACCATGAGTAGGATACCAATCCATCAAGTGTAGGTCATATCAAAAACACCAATAACCATATTGGTTCTGATAATAATTTAATTTTTTATATTGGAACCAATATTCCCATGGAAATGATTCACTTGGTTATTTTTTAAAATATATATGTGAAGATCTCTACTAAATATGATTAATTTATTAAAATAATATATTATCTAGATAATGAAGTAAATAGAATGAAAATAACTATACACCCCTATAAAAACCATCATAATACTAAATATGAGTCAAAAAATGTATTAGGAGTTTTTAAAAAAATATATAGAGTGGGAAAGAGGTGATGGGGATGACATTGGATCTAGAGGCAATAATGGGGATGACAGTAAATATAGAGGTAAGAAGGATACATATGCACACATGAAGGATGGTTTGGGCCCATAAACCAATAGTTTTTAGAGGAAAGATAATACTAAATATGAGTTAGATAAATACAAGTTTGCATGCATTGGATCCACCTATAGTAAGGTTTCTTTAGATGATAAACTCAAAGGTAAAGTGGGTGAGAATGATATAATGCTTCCAAATCAATATATTTTAGTTTGAAATTACTAAATGGGGTTTCATATTCAAGTTCTAGATTCACTTATTGGTATAGCTTCTTATTAGAAACCCAAGTTTTACCCTATTGAAGTATATTTCTTAGATCTCCTTCAAAGTTGGACTAACATTGGATTGGTCTATAGGCTATGGGATACTTGTATCCTAGACCAAACCTCTACTTTGCTTAGTTTATTAAAACTTACCTTCTTTTTTGGAGTGAAAAAAGTTAGAAATATTACTGAAATGGAAATCATATGCTAGTGATGGTGATACACCTATATTGTTGGTTCATCCACTAAATTTGCACTCATACAATACTAATAAACTATAAATGGACTAAGAGATTATATCTAAATCTTATTTTACTATAGTGTTTCACATGGAGGTATTGATATATGACTATAGCTTGGAGGTAAAGGGAGAGAGGTCTATTTTCAGACATTATTCAACCTTGTTACATTATAAATCTTATCATCAACCTTGGACACTCCATATAGCCTAAAAAACATAATTAATAAATATATAGTTGTGTAAAGGACATGATAAGGGATTATTATACCACTTATACACATAAAAAATCATATAAACACTATAATTCAATTATAACGATGCTATGACAGTCCATTTTATTGCTTTAAGAGGTTAAAAATCTCAATCTTGGCAGAGTTTCATCATGCCCAAGAGAAAGATCTTGAAAATATGCCTAAAAGTATGAATATATATAACATGAAAAGATAATAATCTAAGATAATGTCATAAAGGAGAGATATCTAATCATCAACTCTATATTGTTTCAGTTATAAATTATTGTAAATAGTCCAAAGATCTCTTCTTTTCTAATGTTCTTGCATTTTCCTTAAATGAGCTCTTTTACATTCAAAACAAGGTGGTGGGATATAGTTACTGGTTAAAAATTAGTTTTAATAATTATAAGCCATATCTTGTAAAATAACTCCACTTGAAATTTAGTCATACATTGATTATCTATTAAGGGTCAGTCAACTCATGATAAGGATCAGCTATGTGTTGATTGACAACTCAAGGACTAGTTGTGCATGAAATTTGTCACTTAACGACCAGTTATATCATGTTATTTCCAATAAATATAAGTTATGAATCATGATATATCCACATAAACTATCATCAATAGCTTCTAATTCCATTTTCCACTTTATTTGATTGACCAAATAGGTCTACTAGGCCAATTAGGCCTAGTAAACTAACATCTTGCACTTGATGGATCCAAAACCATACATAACACCATTTGAACCTAAAATATGGTTATTTTGATACATTAATCAATAACTCACATCATTAAATAGGTCCTTTTGAGGAATAAACACCTAAAAATTACTCAAATTAGGTGACTAGGTCACCTTGTCCTCTATTTCTACAGACTAGTTATTTTCAAATAACTCATAGAGGAATTTTAAAGCATGTTTTTAATCATATAATAGATTTATGTGGTATAAAAAGTTCCAAACAATCATCTCCAATGATTATAATCATCTTAAACTACCTTTTACCTCTATTTATACTCTTTTTCCTCTTAAAACCCTATTTTCTACCATATTTGTATGCCATCTATACAACAAATTATCATGGACATGAATATATAAGAGTTTAATTGCTGATCTATGTGGTAGTTATGTTAATTCAATTATTTTGGATGCATTCTCCTTGAATTATTCATAAATAGGTCTATACTAGGGTTTTGCAAGGGTTTTAGAGTGCTCAAGGTTCTTAATGATGATTCATAAAGCTTGGGCATTGAATTAATAAAATAATGTCACAAAACATTATTTTATTAGTACCTATAACTCTCCCAAATTAATTATATTCCCTTGAACAATATTTTTACCATGTTGAGCATGTGAAATCACCTCTTAGCGTAGAAAATAGGCTTTCTAAACATGTTTGGTATCAGAAGGCCAAAAATGGTCAATCATAATACATATCCTATGGCTAAAATTAGTCATAAAATTATCTTAGGACCTAATTATGATGCTCATGAATATTTTAATTGCCTTTATGACCTTAATTTATCTCAGTTTACCCCTTCTTAATGGCACCATCTCAAGAAGTCAATAGCTAGGTATATGTGTATGCAAGGTTCCTTTGTATTCTAACCTTATGGTGAGTTTTAAGGTTAAAATCCATTGTTAAAAAAATATTAACTTATATAATTTTATTTTTAAGTCATGGTATGGGATTTATCAAGACACTTTTCTTTTACTTGTATGCAAACAACTCTTTATTTTGACCTACAAACCTCTCTACCTATGGAAATGACTCAATATACCCTTGAAAATGATTATATCAATGTTTTTCAAGAATATCATTACCCCATATTGCATTAAAAACTCATTTAATGTGAAATTACCCTTCCATTTCTTTGTTTAATCTCAAACTAGCCTTATTTGACCTAGTCTGTATAGTAAGGGTATTGCACATATCAACCAACAGGCCATAGAGGTACTCAAGGGAGTTTAAAACACCATCAAGGTCATTTCATAGCTTAAAAATATTATTTTAATGCACATTTAAGACTCTTTACTCCATCAAGTAGGTATTTTTGGGACCAACATCCCCCTTTTTTATTGCTTTGCAAAATGGGGCCCTTGTTAATATTTCAAAACATTCATATCCTGGCATGGTTTACATGGTATTTTTATTTATTGAATTAGGGTATCATCCACCTATAAATGGAATGGGTCCTTGCCTAGTTAATTATTCTTTATTAACTAACCCTACTTATGATAAATCTTGAATGACAAAGTGTAGGTTGTATGGAGGAAGGCAGGGTTCCAAAGCAAGAAACCCTAGTTGTTTGAATTTAAATTTTTGTGAGAGAAAATTTAGAAAGAATTGGTCTTTTTAAAATACCCTAAGTTTAATTTTAAATTAAGGCTCATTTTTAAACATTCCTAAACCTTGACATAAAATTATACTTAAGTCCCCTTTTATGTTCCTTAACCTTTTAAAGCATGCCTAACCTTGTTAAATGTTATGTCCCCGAAGCCCTTTTTCATCCTAAAAGATTTAAAAGGCTTATAAATGTTTCATCCTAAGTTCAATCTTGAAGTGCCTTCATGTTTTTTCAACATGAATCAACAATTATCATTCACCCAAAAGCCTAATCCGATGGCACGAGATCCTCCTAAGACAAACTCCATGCTAAACACCACTCATTATAAAAGTTTCTATGGTATTTATTTTGATGACCTTTCTCCCATAATTTTACATTTGTGAGGTTGTCTTTGACATTAGCAAGGCCTTCAAAATAAACCCCATCCAAACTTCTATCTTTCGTCCAAAAAGGGGACCTTATAAACATTAAGACTTAGGCTTATTAAATTAAAACTTTGGTCATAGTGTTTTTTAATATTATTAATATAAGAACTAATCCCTCAACCTAAGCCTACCTATATTATGAATTGACTTAATTTTTATGCATCTTATTGGATCTGATGACTCACATTCATCCTGGGATCCTAATCTAATGGTATGAGATCAAAAGGTTTGTCAAAGGTTGGACCAGTCAAAAATAACCTTGCAAATCACAATCGATGGTTTGTGCTTCATCACCGAGCCCAATCTGATGGCCTACATCAACCCCAAAGTCCTAAGATCACCAAGAATGTAATGTGTGGCATGCTCCCATTTAGCTAAAGGAACCTCATGAGCTCAAAATTTACAGTCACACTCCCATCATTTGACATTCATGAGAATGTCTTTACATTTAGTAAGAACATCAAATTTAGACATAGTTGACCTATCAACCAATCAACTCCAACCTCATGGATCATGATCAATGACTCTCACTCAATCATTTATCCTAATATAATGGTGTGAATTGGATGTGGAATTTTCAACTCAAGACCTTAGAACTTGATGGCTCAACACCTAGATAAACTACATCTAGTCATTTCTTAAAAAAACTAAAGCATGCCACTTGGTGTAACCCAGTCATCTAGGACTTGAATGCCCAATAAAAATGGACTTATATATCTTAATCAAGGCTCATGTTCATCCTTACATCTTGATCCAATAGAGTGAAATAAAAGGCTCTATTTAAAAACAAATGGCTAGTATTAAAAAAAATCTTGTGAGATGCCATGAAAACATGCTCAAGAAGGTCCACATAAGCACCTTATAATCACTAATAGGCAATCCCAAGATATGGCATGTCTAAAAAGACAATATTTATATAAGTGGTACCATTTATAAGATCTGAGTAATGAATACATTTATGAAATTTGTCACCTTTTCCAATAAAGCCTCAAAAATCTACTAGAATAGATTAAAGACCTAAAACTTGACTAGTTAAGGACCTAACTACGTTAAGAAAGATCGAATTATCATCTTGAGTATCAAGGTTAATCATATTATAAGGTAATTAAGATAATGGAAGTGGTAAGGCAATAGTGGAGGGAAGAGATAGATTTGTATCTATCCATAGACCATGAAGGGAGATGCTTTAGGGAAATTGAATTAGACATAGGGGCATTAGCCAATAGAATGAAGAATTGGTCTGAGATTTTCTTCACCATTAAAGAGTTGCATCCTTTTTCATCCAATGATAAAAGGGTAATAGTCACCAAAAGGAAGTTTGATAATTTGGTTGTAGTCCAAATGATAGGTCTTCATCAAGTCATTGCCAAGCTAGAGGTACTACCATGTATTAACATCCTTGTACCCTTATTTATGGATTTTTAAATTGATAATGATTGGATTATCAAATAAGGAGAGTTAAGGAATATTACTTATGTTTCCATAGTATCCTTTAAAGGCTAATATAAACTCCCCAAATCCCATAGTGACCTCCCCTCCATAAAAGAGTGGACTACCCAGCATAGCCAAGATATCATCTTAAGACCATGGTTAATCCAAGGGACTCATGTGGTTAGAAATCATGATGGTAGGATCCCCATAATACAATTTAGGGAGGGAATTAATATCACAATGACCTTATTAAATAGAGCCTCTAGAGTAGCCACCACCACCTATGTTGACCCTAAGTGGGTTTCTTATGTACACTTCATGATAGAAGAAAAGTTGACTCCACCTATTAGAGAGCTAATTAGTATCCATTTAGGAAGGTAGTTTTATGGCATTAAGAAGAAGACTATTCAATAATTCACCATGACATCCTATCTATTGGACTCATTAATGGCATCCACCCATATTCCTAGTGTTAACAATTGGTCTTCACACAGTAGAATCACCATCTCCCATCATTAATCCAAGATTTATATCTTCAAGTATAGGGATCATAAGCAATTCATCTATGACTGCATATATCCTATATTGTTTTATAGCATCATAGGATACCCCATTCCCAAGATGAAACCTCTTGTCAAAAGATATATTGATCTTAAGGGAGACATTTGGTTTTATCTAGATTGCATTGTCCTTAGGATTGAGGGTACCATGACCCAACCATTTAGGTTGCATGTTTATGTCCCCATTAAGCTAGATGAACAAGAAATTGTGTATCAAATTTCCCATATAATTGATAACACTTGTAGAAAAGAGGAAGAAAATTTTAAATCCCTTCCCATTTTTTATTAGGAGAACCTTGATCAGGGACTGGAAGCAATTGGACATTGTGTCTAGATAGAGGGATGCCTTTTACTTTCAGAAGGATGAATTAAAATAATGGGACCCAAACAAAAAATTTATCCCCAACTTACAATCAAAGTAGCTAACCAAGGTGGTTTATGAGCACATGGTTGGTCCTTATGACCATTTATATACTAAAGCTACAAACTTTGAAAAGGCCCTTGCTAGATGCAAACAACATGGTTTCATGATTGATCATAGATTGTAAAGGGAAGAGAAACTAGCTAGAGAGAGATGGAAAATGAACCCATTGTAGTATCATTTTTTCCCTCCACTTTAATTTTACCTCCAAGTTAGACACCATATTGAACACTCCAAATTCAAGGATCAAGTGAAATAATATTGAAATAAAGGCTAGGTGAAGGCCATTCACCATCAACCCAACCTCCAAGACCATCTTCCCTAGTAAATCACATTGATATGGTTGCCTTATAACCATATGAAATGGTGGATGAGTTATTCAAGGAACTTGTAGAAACCTATGGATCTAACCAAAAGGGTGAAGAAGCCATAGCCAAGGTGTCTCAAATTGAAAGACCCCAAATAGCTGAGGAAGAGAAAGGGAAAGAAGTGGCATTGGAATTGGTCCTTGTCACTCAGAAGAAGAGAGAAGCTAAGATGGCCCTTATTCCTAGGTCCTCCAAAAAACCAAAGGTAACATGGACCTATCCCACCAGTGAATTGAACCTATTCAATGATGAATTCCCAATACATAGATTTGTTATCCAAGACTAGTTCATATATGTGAAATTCTAAAAGGTTACATCCCACTCTCATTCATGGTCAATCACCAAAACTATAGGTGTGGACACCCATGATAATATTAAACCTTGGATCGAAGAGCTCATAAAGGAGAAAGAAGAGAGGAGAATTGTTGAGGCTACAAGAAAAAGTGGAAAGAAAATGAAAGATTTAAGAGCATCAACTAAAACTAAGATTGAAACCCTAGAGACACACAAACTCTCTGAAATAATGGCCATTGTCATGTATAATCTAGATACAGTAGGGTTTGAAAGGGTGAAAACTAAGAAATCCACCATTGGCATCAAGGAGTTCACCTATCAAAAGGTGGAACCTTTTGTAGGCCTATCTCCTATACAATGGCAAGTAGTAGGGGAGCACCCCATCCATTAAGATGATGTGTCAAGTTTGGTGGTGGCCTAATCAGTAATGACCTTAGCTAGAATCTAGGGGATACAATAGAGGATCACTAATCTAGAAAAGGAGAAGAAATAATTAGAAGCATAGGTTACATTTTTAGTCCCTAAAGATGTAATTAATCTACTGGATAAGTCCTCTACCACATTTGAAGGGTTGAAGGTCCTAAATTTTAGATCAAATACCTTGACCTATAAAATTAAGAAAGCACAGACATAAATCACTCAGTAGTATAACTCTAAAGATCAATCAACTGAACTGATTAATGTCCTTCACACCAAGTAGGTCCAAGGCATCAAAATCATAAATTTGAATCATTTGAATTCCCTCCTAGGAGTCATTAAAGATAGAATACTAGACCTAAACAATTGGTGTGATAGTGTCAATAGATTCATAGAGGAGGACAAAGGTTTGATGGCAAGGATGGAGGAGCTCTTGAAGGACCTATTGGAAAGACCATCCAAGACCAATGCCACATGCCTAATGGAGGATGAGGAGTTTAGGAAAAGGGTTAATCTCCACATCTAAATCATTAAAGACAACTAGGGCCAGCATACCAAGGACAATCAAAAAGTCCTTAGTATCATCATCACAACTATAAAGTAGATTGAATAGGCCCAATGCATCTAGGAACTCAAGGCCAAGAGTGGCAGGGAATTTGACACATTGACAAGTAAATAAGAGGATTGTTTGATGAAGTATATCATATATTTTGAGCTCATCAATGAACAATACAATAAGGTAAAGAACATCCTCAGATGGTGACTTAAGGCTCCCACCAATGTAGCATAAAATAATATTCTTTTGTAAAATATATGCTAGTCTATTAGCATACATTTATCCTTTGTCAAAATCAACATGAAAACCTTTTGCATTGTATATTTGTATTAATGATAGCTTTCCTTAGCTTTCATGTGGATATTTTTAGAGAGTTAATCAGTAAACGATCTGTGTTTCCTATAAATAGGTATGTATTACCATTTTGTAAAGTGAGAGACTCTAAGCAATTTGTATACAAAAGAGCATTTCATAAAACTATAGAATTCTAAAAATATCATTTGAATAGTTCATTGAAAGCTAATGTTTTCTCTTAAAAAAAACATGTTATTATCTTAAATTTGAATGGTTATCTGCATTTTGAGCTACATTTTCTATCATAGGGTTATTAATTTGCGTTAATGCTAGATTAACTAAAAAGATCTTAAGTATACTTCATTTTATTTTCTATGAATTTGGATGTGCATATGTTATTCAAGTTACAGTAGAAAAAATTTAAAGTAAACTTGGTTCTTACTTGTGGTTTATATATCCTCTTTAAAGCTTTCCTGGTTTGTAATGCAATATGAGTTAATAATATTTTACACCACAAATTGGTTCATGCATGATCAAAGTAATTAGAAATTTGTCATATAATTTGAGATGGAAATATGTAACCACATCCTCTTTTCTACCTTACCCTTCCTTTTTTATTTTCTTTATCAAAACTCACCTAGTTAATATCCATTTAGAATAACTTGTAGCCTTGGGTTATCACAAAGATTCAGACCCTAGTGGCTCCCAAACACTAATTTAAATAAATATTGTGGATATTTCCCATAATATACTTATATTACACCATATAACTCGCATAATTTCCATAAACTATAACTCATTCCTTGGATTTTTTGAATCCTAAAATGAGAAGTGTTCATCAACACTGAAGAGCACCTGTGAGGTAATTAGAAGCATCAACAGTAGGTTTCAAGGTTTTAGGGGTCTATAACTTATTAAAAATATTTTATATAAAATATAACCCTAATTTAAAACCTATTTACATATATATAGAGTAAATTTACCCCATAAACAAACATGGCAAGCTCAGGATCCCATGTAAAAGATGTGCAAATATGTCTATGTGGTGAAGATATGCCTTGACTAGTTGTCATGTACTATGCAAACAAAAAGGAAGGTTTAAGAGTCAAAAAAGAAAATTTTTATATATTATCTCCATTTAATTCAATGTTTTTAATGACCCTCCACACTATCCCAATGTTCATCAATGTGGAATAAATCCCATGAATGAGTTGAATATGATGGCAAGGTTCTTAAGGGTTTTAGGCTTGTTTAACTATATTATCCCTTAAGGGCATGATGTGCATGGAATTATCAAGGTGATAATTATAAAATGTGTTTGAATACTAATCATTACCCTATTATTCTTAAAAAACCCTCCCATGAGATTATAACCATCTATCATATCTATAGCCTCCAAGAAGGTCTCCTAGCTCCAACTCTAACTGTCAACAGACGGGTAGGTGAATGTATAAAAACTAGATATTTCCACTATTTATGTGACCAAATTAAGACTATATTTAGTTATAACTTCTTATTATTACTACTTACCAAGTTTCATACTTGGATCTTGTATATAGAGGCTTGTAAATGCATTTTTTCCAAAAACTAGCTTAAGTTGCCTATGTTTTCAATATACCTATGATTGATTTTTCATAATTTAACCTTGTATTTATGTTTTAGGATGATAAATAGGATTTTAATGTTCCATTAAAATCCATATTTCATTATGTTTTATCATTAATTTATCTACTTATTCTTATATATCCAATTAAACACCATGTATCTTCAAAGAAACCTCAAAGTGACAACCTCTGTCATACTGTTATGGGTGATGATTGAATAATTTGAATTGTTTGATATACATTTCAACATAATTTTTCACTTGGATACCTCCTAATATATTTTAAACTCTCTTCCAAAATCTTTCGTTGTCATAGTACTCTTCACATACTGTTCTCAGGCTCCTACATAGTCATAATCCATACACGAGCCTATGTATTATACTTTGCTAAGTTGGAAGTACTTTTAATTATCTATTAAAATGTTAGGAGATGTAAATTTATCATTTTAATTAATAGGTAACTTCATAAGTTCCCTCTTTGACTGAAATCTATCTTGAATTTCACCTTTTAGGGTATATGGATATATAAGATGGAATGGTCCTTGGTATGGTTGTAGGTGGACATTTTTAAGGTTAACCTTAACTATAACTTGATTCAAAAACCCCCTTCATTGTATTAAAATTATTCACACTTATTCATTTTAATTAAGCTTCTATTTTATCATGTAACTCCTTCATGAGGCCACTTTTCTCTCATCTTCTTCGTGCTCAGAGGAAAGCTTATCTTGAGAAGGTTGTAGATGATTATTTATGAGGTGTATGAATAATTTACCTTGTAATTTAAACCTCATATTTTGATATAAATCTTCAAGTAATTCTATGTAACTCTCAAACCTTGGTATAAATATTATTAAATTTGAAGGCAATCAAAAATCCCTCATAGTCTTAGTTTGATATAGTATGGGCATGCTTCAAGATCCTTTTAACCCTATTATAGGTGTTTATTCTTATGAAAAAATGACCTAACCTTATTTTGATCCATAAAAATGTGTGTATTTTAATAATTCTCATATCATCATCTTGAACATTGTCTTCTTAAAGTCATTTCTCCACCTTTGAAAATATACCTTTCTTCTTAATAGTCTTGACTGTGATCCAAGTTTGGATTTTGTATGGACTGTGACAGATGGGATTCTAGAAGAGGGTCTAGTATATAGGCTATTAACTTATCATTCATTTATTTAATGATTCATTTAAGTTCCATAACCTCATTTTAAACTCAAAATCTCTTGTAAGTCTCATTCATTGGCTTGTGACTGTGTATGCCTGAAAACATGACTATATGAGCTCTCTTTCTCTTAGAAACCTAACTTTAGATCAAACCAATGATCTTATTAATAATATATTTACTTAATAATAATTAAAATTTAAGTATTTAATGATCTATTCATTTAAATATCTCCATTAAGGTCTCAAATTTCCTTTCATAATGAATTTGGCTCATCCCCTTTATCATGGTTGTAGGTGACCATATAGTGTCCCTTTGTATGGACTGTATCTAAATTATACCTTGAGAAGGTCATAAAATAGTATCAATGATATTTTAATTCATATATTACAAATTTATGATATATTAATGAACCAAGACCTTTAATGAGATATCTTCTATCCCCTCCCTTCTTTTTACTTCCATGAGAAACCCTTGACTATGTTTTATTGGTTGTAGGCATACATTCATCTCTATTTTAGAAGGATTTTATATTTTTCATACTATAACCTCATGACCATTATTCTTATTGGTGTCCTTTAATATTCTTGATAATGATACATTGGGTGAAAGTGAGTGCAAGGTGGTAAGATGGTGAATGGATGATGGGAAAGAGAAAAGAGGATAGAAATGGAGCTTTACAACAATGATGAATGAAAGTGAGAAGACTGTGTTTGGGGATGAAATAATATGGAGGTTAAAATAATATGACCTTGTATCAATATATCCCATGAATACCATGAATGATGCATAGGCATATGCCTCAACTAACCATACCATTTTGGAAGTCTTAAACAAGCATACATTGTTAGAAATGGAAACCTTGGATTCATTAAAAACTTTAACATGTGCTAAACTATTACTAAGAGATGTTTTGAGGATGATTTATGGTGTTTTATTGGTAATATACCTTGATAAATCTTAGTATCAAATTAATTAATGACATATGACATGAATGAAACACCTGAAAACAAAATTCCATCAAATCTTGATATTCTTTCTCTCTCATAAACTGTACAAACTTCCCTTATATGTTTACATAATACATATTTGCATTATAAATATTATAAATATCCATGTTCCCTAAAAAAATTGGAAATAATATGAAGGTTTTCATGGTAAGTTAGCTCATGTTCTTGACAAATTCAAACTTGATTTTATCTGTCATGATGTCCAAATGAGGAGAAATCTCAAAAAACTAGTTACTTTCTTAGATAAAGAAGGCATAGTGAGTACCCTATATTGTTAAGGATGGTTCATGAAGGAGATATAACCAATTTCCATATATGTAAACTCTCTTAGACCCCTTTCTCTACCCAAAATTGTAGACCTTGATTTTCTCTCTCATGGTCATACCATCTACAAACCTAAAGGGATATCTTGATGTGCAACGAAGCAAGGTGAATGAAGGGAATAATTTTTGGGCCTATATGAGGTATTTTTTCTGTAAATATTCTCTAAAACACCTTTTATAACTCCATATTCATTCTCATGATACATGATGTATAGAAAAGGTCATACAAGTCCATACTCCTACATGAAATTACATGGAAAATGGCCTGTCTTTGCATTTTCTCCACAACTAAAGCTTTGAACCACCAACTTATGGAAATAATAGGAATAAAATGATTAAAATATCATTTTATAACAATAATTATATGTTTTTACATCTTTATGGGGCCAAATTTGGAATGTGGGAGAACTTGGAAGCCTTTTCTATGTTTAGACTTGCATGAAATCATATTTTCAAAGTATGATATCATGTGACTAAAGTAAAGTCATTAATATGAAGGTGATTAAAATTATTAATAATTATTCAAATTCTAATTAAGGTGTTTTTTTTAATCATTTTAATCTAAAACCTTCACTTTTGACCTCATACACATACTTTCATAAGAAAATTGCTAACGAATATCATGAAAAAGTACCTTATCACCTTCAATTGAGCCCTTCATGAGACTTTTATGTATGTTTATCAGATTTATTTAAGGTTTATAGACCATTATGATTGAAAATACTAAAAATATCTTTGATTTTTTATCTACCACCTTTCATATGCTTTATCAAGGCACTTTAGATCATAAAACTATTTGAATTCTCTATCAAAAACCTTAGAATGACACTTGACACCGTTGACATGACACTGAGACAAAATCTTTCTTCACTTGATAGTCAAGAACACTATGATGGCCATGAAATTTTTTCAATTGTAGGGGTTGGAATTTGACCTTGATAGGCCAAATTTCCAATATTTTTGGTGACTCACAAGGGTTGACCAACTTACAGATCAAAAGAATTCACTAAATTTCATATGATAATGACAATCTAAAACATAATAACATGGATTGATGATTCTCTTGACTGAAAAATAGACTTTTTTAATTTTAAACACCTCTCTTTAACTACTAAAAAAATAATATTAAAATGAAACAACACAAGAACACACCTAGATCTAAGAAGCAAACACATCTAACCTAAGAAAATAACAAAAGAAGACAAACACAATAACAGGGCAACAGGTTATTGCTTGTGATATTCACTTACTCAAATAATAAAACAAACCAAAAACAATTAACTTAAAATCAAAATATTCCTCTAAGGTCAAATGGAAAACTTTATTGTCCATCATGGAACTTTGAAGTATGATTTCCACATCTTGATAGCTCCTTCTTGTAGTTAGGAGCATTATCATGTTCATAAACTTATAAGGAAGTAGTCAGGCCTTCTAGTTCTAATCTAAGGTGCATGGATTATACATATGAGTCCAAGACCCATTCATACTCCTCTAATATCTTTCTACTCTATAATAAAAATATTAATTTTTCTTCATTCATGGACAACCAATTATCTACTATGTCTTGGTTAATACTTTCATTCTGCTCCACATGGAATGGTGACTTGTCAAGACCTTCATGATTTCATCTTGAAATTATTTAGGCATGCTATAGGATAATAAATCTTCACCTAGTTTTTAATTAATATTATCAACTTGAATTACTACCTCAACAAACATTTCTTCATTCCTTACATTATCATGTACCTACTCTTCTTGTGGGAAAAATTTGATAGGTTCAGTAGCTGATTAGTATTTAACATCCTTAATATGAAGTGTGAGACCTTGAAGAGCTTGATTTTAATTAAAAATATTCATATATTGATGCCAAAAATCATCATCATTACCTTTACACTTATATTTTTTGGCTATCATGCACTTATCTATGGTAAATAATACAAGTTCTTGAGAAACAACCTCTTCTTTCTCAACTAAAACCTTTTCTTTGTATGCCTCATATTGTACTTACATCTCATCTTGCATCTCATCTTCTTTAGTATTATTAAAGGATAAATCATGGATATCCTTCCCAACAAGTGTCTCAATGGTGATGTCCTCTTTATGTTCACTCAAAACAATCTCATATTATATTACTTGAAATAAATCTTCTTCATTTACCTCACAAAGGAGAGGATCCTTCTCAAAAAGTGGCATGGTAGATCCATAAAAATACACAAGAAGATTATACAAATACAATGGCGTTATCATAGATTATTGATTATGCTCAACTTTAACAACCATCACCTCCTCTCTCTATTTCAAGTTATCTTAAATAACTTTCCATGAGGGGAGGGCCTTGGGCTCTTGAGGAGGGAGGGTGGGGGTTGAATGACTTTAGGCTTGATCTTGACTTCAACATATTGACTTATGCTTTATTACTCTTCTTTTTCCCTTAACTATTAAATTTTCTTCCAAGTCATAATTTTGGGTTTAAGGACCTATTATATTACACTTTTTTAAGCCATGGGTATGAATGGAAGAACTTACTACTGATATTATGTTTCTTTTACAGCTGCTTTTGACTATTGAAGATGTTAGTTTGCAATTTCAACTTTTTTGTCAAGGTGGGCCTCAAAGTCATGAACCAACTCATTAGAGATCTCTCCTTTCTAAATAGAATATGAAGGCTTTTATATGACCTAATATAAAACATGGAAATTAGCCTCCTCAAAACACACTTCTTGCACCTTTTGAGGTCATTCTCAGATAGACTTCCAAGTAAGAAAGGTTGGCAAGGTTTGTGAGGAATTTTAAGGGCTGTGATATACATGTGTTTCATATTCATGAAGATAAAATTGAAGCTTAATGGGGAACTAATGTATCTCATGAACTGCCAACTTCTTTTCAATGCCTACAATTAGACCACCTATGCCAAAGATATCACCACTAATTTTTGGATGGCCTTGTCTTATGAAAGATGTACACACTTCTTTAGCTTGATGTAATAAATATCTCATGTTCTCAATCTCATGCTTAGGGATATCCTATCCATATATATTTTATGTGTTAATGATCACCATGTGCTTTTAATAGCCAAACAAGGTGTTTTTGATGCTTAATATGGATTGTCTTGGAACTTGGTTGAGCTAATCAAGAATGTCATTAGATTGTCATGACTAATTAAATTGATAAGTAGGCTAACAAGGAAGTGAATGAGGTTCACAAGGATTATATTCTTGATAATGGCTATCATATTATTGATTAGGGTGAATGAAGGACTGATAGGGTTCATATTGGAATTGAGATGGATCATAGGGCTTTTGGTAAGGAGATGAATGACCAAAATATGCTCTATAGGCTGCCATAATTCACCATAAGACACATGAAAATAAATGAATATATGAATAAGATCTACCCTTTAACTTAGAGATGATGACCATATGAGTACTTGAAACTAATTATGAAGACCAAGATGCTGCAAATTAATAATCCAATGATTGGATCTGTGTCTTATCAAGTGTGCCAAAACTATTAGTAACCCAATTTACACCCTATTGAAATACATCGTTCAAATCTCCTTCAAACTTGGACTAACATTGGAATGGTCTACAAGTTGTGGGATACCTATATCTTAGACCAAAACTCTATATTATGATGCTATATCTTAGTATATATCTACTTTGATTAGTTTACTAAAACCTACCTTTTTTGAGGGGTGAAAAGAGTTATAAATATTACTAAAAGGGAGATACTATGCTAGTGATGGTGAAACACCTATATTGTTGGTTCATCCACTTAATTTGCACTCATACAACACTAATGAACCATAAATAGACTCAGAGACTATCTCTAAAGCTTATTTTTCAATAGTGTTTCACATGGAGGTATTGATGTACAAATATAGCTTGGAGGTAAAGGGAGAGGTTTGTTTTGAGACACTGTTCAACCTTGTTATACTGCTAATATGATCACCAACCTTGGACACTCCATATAACATGAAAAAGATATTTCATCAATATATAGGTGTGTCAAGGACATGTTAAGGGATGATTTATACCACTTATGCACATCTAAACAAGTATTTACACACTATAATTCAATCATAGAGATGTT
Source organism: Torreya grandis (assembly GCA_037957365.1). Taxonomy (NCBI): domain Eukaryota; kingdom Viridiplantae; phylum Streptophyta; class Pinopsida; order Cupressales; family Taxaceae; genus Torreya; species Torreya grandis. The sequence continues at coordinate 48,763 of JARHVA010004615.1, read as the reverse complement.
ATAATAGTCCATTTTATTAATTCAAGAGGATAAAAATCTCAATCTTGGCAGATTTTCATCATGCCCTAGAGATGAATATTGAAAATAAGCCTAAAATCCTAAATATATATAACATGAGAAGAGAATAATCTAAGAGAATGGTGTAGAGGAGAGAAGGAAGAGTTATCCAATCAACTTTAAACTAGTTTAGTTACAACTTGTTGTAAATAATCCTCCAAATATCTCTTCTTGTTTAATGTTCTTGCATGCTCCTTGAATGAGCTCTTTAGTATTGAAAACAAGGTGGTAGGCCATAGTGAATTTTTCAAACTCCTTTTGAATCATTTTACACCATATCTTAGAAAATAACTCCACTTTCAAGTTAGAAATACATTAACTAGCTCTTAAGAATCAATCAACTCATGATAAGGATTAGTTATTTGTTAATTGACAACTCAAGGACCAATTGTAAATGAAATTTTCTTCTTTAATATAAGTTAATTCAAGTTATTTACACTTAATATTAGTTATGAAGTGTGATAACTCCAAATAAACTTTCATCAATAGGTTTCAATGCCATTTTCCATTTTATTTGATTGACCAAATAGGTCTATTAGGCCAATTAGGCCTAGTATCCTAACTTCTTACACTTGATGGCTCTGAAATACTACATAAAACCATTTAAACATGAAATATGGTGATTTTTATACATGAATAAATGCCTCACATCTTGAAATAGGTCTTGTTGAGGAATAAATTGCTACCATGTCACCATGTCCTCTAATTTCATAAATTGACTATTTTGAAATAACTCATAGAGACATTTACATGCATTTTTTTAATAATATGATGTCTTTATTATGTAGAATAAGTTTCAAAAACACATCTCCAATGATTAGAATCATCTTAAACAACATTATACCTCTATCTATACTCTTTTTCCTCTTAAAACCCTATTTTCTACCATGTCCATACACCATCCATACAATAAATTATCATGGTCATGAATCTCTCAGAGTGTAATTTATAATCTATGTGGTAATTAGGTTAATTCAATCATTTTGGACTCATTACCCATCAATTCTTCATAAATAGGTCTATAGTAAGGTCTTGTAAGGGTTTTAGAGTGCTCAGTGTTCTTAATGATGATTCATAAAGCCTAGGCCTTGAATTCCTAAACAAAATCCACAAAACATTAGTTCATTATAACCTATAACTCTCCAAAAGTCCTCATATTCCCATCCAAAATACCCATACCATGTTGAGAATGTGAAGTCACCTCTCAAAGTGAAAAATAGGCTTTCTGAGCATGTTTGGTATCTTGAGGCCAAAAATGGTTAGTCATAGTACATCTCCTATGGATAAAATTAGGCATCCACTTCTATTAATACCTCATTATTATTCTCATGAATATTTAAATTTCTTTCATGACCTTACTTTATCTCATATTACCCCTTCTTGATGGTACTATCTCATGAAGTCAATAGCTAGGAATATGTTTATGCAAGGTTCCTTTTTATTCTAACCTTATGGTGATTTTTATGGTTAAAATATATTTTATACAACATGAATAACCTATATAAGTTTATTTTTAGTCATGGTATGGTCTTGATCAAACCACTCTTCTTCTACTTGTATGCAAACAACTCCTTATTTTGACTTGTAGACCTATATGCCTATGGAAATAACCAAAAATACCCCTATAGATTATTGTATCAATGTTTTTCAATAATTTTATGACCCCATAATTCTTTCATAACTCATTTAATTTGTAATTACCCTTCATTTTATTTCTTATAGGACAAAACTAGACTTATTTGGCCTAATATGTATAGTAAGGGTACTACATGTGTCAACAAACAAGACATGGAGGTACTCAATAGATTTTATAAGACCATTAAGGTAATTTCATAGCTTTAAAATATAATTGAAATTCACATTTATGCCTCTTTACTCCATTGAGTAGGTTTCAATATTTTATAAGGGTTTTAGGGATCCATAGCTTCTTAACAATAGTTCATAGTGTACAGACCCCTTATGTAAAACCTCTTACGATATATATATAGTAAATTTAACCCCTAAAATACCATGACAAGCTCAAGATCCCATGAAAAATATTGTAAAGAAGTTATGTGGTGAATTTATGCCTCGACTAGTTTTCATGGACTGTGCAAGCAAAAAGGAAGGTTTAGGAGTCAAACAAGATAAGTTTTCTATATTATTTCCATTCCAACACCTCCTTAAAGGTTTTAAATGACCCTCCAAATTATCATAATTCTCATCAATATGGAATAAATCACATGAATGAGTTGAATTTGATGGCAGGGTTCTCAAGGGGTTTAGGCTTGTTTAATTATATTAGCCCTCAAAGGCATGATTTTCATGTAAATCTAAAGGTGATCATTCTCAAAAGGTGTTTGAATATTGATAATTACATTCTTAATTTACAAAACCTATCATTTGGTTGTAACCATCTATCATATATGTATCCCACCAAGAAGGTCTCCTATCTCCAACTCTAATTGTCAATAGATAGGTAGGTGATTATATCAAAATAGTGGATACTTCCACTATTAATTTGACTTCACTAAGACCATAGACATTTAGAACAATTTATTATGACCACTTATATGGATTGTGTCTTAATAAGACCTTGATAAGGTCACAAAATTGTATCAATGAGCTTATCCTTCATCTTTTACAACTTGAGGATATAGGAATGAACCAAGACCTTTAATGAGATATCTTCTAGCCTCTACCTTATTTTCACTTCCATGAGAAACCCTTGACTATGTTTTATCGACTATAGGTGGACATCCATCTCTATTTTAGTAGGATTTTAGAGCTTTCATGTAATACCTTCATGACCATGATGTTTCTTGGTGTCCATGACTCTTCTTGACAATGGATACATGAGTTAAAAGTGAGTGGAAGGTGGTAATATGTTGAATGGATGATGGGAAAGAGAAAAGAGGATAGATATGGTGCTTTACAATAGTGATGAATGCTAGTGAGAAGACTATGTTTGGGGATGAAACAAGATGGAGGTGAAAAGAACATGACCCACTATCAATAAAACCTATTAATACCATGAGAGATGTATAGACATATGCCTCAACCAATCATACCATTTTTGAGGTCTTAAACAAGTATACACTATAGGAAATGGAAATTTAAGATTCATCAAAAACCTTAACATATGATAAAAAAGATCTTAACATATGTTAAACTATGACTAAGTGGTAGTTTGAGTATGATTGATGGTGTTTGAGGGGGAATAGACATTTATAAATATTTTTATCACTTGAATTAAGGACAATGACAAGAATTAAACCCCTATAAATAAAATTCCATCAAATCTTGATGTTCTTTCTCTCTCATGAAACATAGAAAATTCCTTTATATACTTACAAATTGTATATTTGCATTATATGTCTTCTTGAGATCCATATACCCTCACACATGTCTAAATAAGCTAAAGGCTATCATGAGAAGGTGGATCATGCTCCTGAAAAACTCCAAAAACTTGGCTTTTTCTATCATGATCTCCAGATGAGGAGAAATCTTAGAAAACTAGTTGCTTGCTTGGATGAAGAAGGAATAATGAGTGCCCTAGCTTGTTAAGGATGGTTCATGAAGGAGATAGAACCAATTTCCATATATGTAATCTCTCTCATACCCATTTCTTTTCCCAAAATTTTAGACCTTGATTTTCTCTCTCATGCTCATACCATCTACAAACCTGAAGCACTCTCTTGATGTGCAAAGAAGCAAGATGAATAAAGGGAACTAGTTTTGGTCCTGTATGAGGTTTTTTTCCTTGAATATTCTTTAAAACACCTATGATAACTCCATATTCATGCTCATGATCCCTGTTGTATGTAAAAGGTCATACAATTTTGTACTCTTACATGAAATTACATGGAAAATGACCTTTATTTGACTTTTATCCACAACTAAAGCTTTGAAAAACCAATTTAGGGTAAGAAAATGAAGAACTCAAGTCAAATATCATGTTAGAACAAGATTTAAATCTTTTAACATCTTTATGGGGCCAAATTTGGCATGTGGCAGCTCTTGGAAGCCTTTTTTATGCTAAGACTTGCATGAAAAGATATTTTCAAAGTATGACATCGTGTGAATAAAGTAAAATCATGAATATGAAGGTTATTTAAAGTATAATTAATGATTCAAAGGCTAATTAAGGTGTAATTTAATCATTTTAAGCCAAAAACTTCACTTTTAACCTCATACACATACATAAGAAAATTGCTAATGAATATCATGGAAAAGTACCTTATCAACTTCAATTGAGCTCTTCATGAGACTTTTATGTATGTTTATCACCTTTATTTAAGGCTTATATACCATTATGCTTGAAAATATTGAATATATCTATGAGTTTTCAGCTGCCAACTTTCATACACTTCATCAAGGCACTTTAGATCATAAAACCACTTGAATTCTCTATAAAAAAAACCTCAGAATGACACTTGAAACCATTGACATGACACTGAGGCAGACGCTCTCTTCACTTTAAATTCAACAACACTATGATGGCCATGAAAAATTTTCAATTGTAGGGGTTGGCATATTTCCTGTACAAGCCAAATTGCTAACACTTCTTCAATAATTGTTTTTACTTTGTTGGTAAGTTTCTTTATGATAGACATAACATTGATGTTTTTAGATAATGGGCTATAAGAAAATGGGCACCTAAAGGACATGAAAATATCAACAATATCCAAAGGTTTTTTATTGTTTGCTTTAAAAAAGAAGAATATTGTGTTCATGTTTTAGTAGGAGATCCCTCATTTTTGGGGAGATATGGTCTATTTGGGAAAAAATGGAAGCTAAGTTTTGATCTAGAGAAAGAGGATATAAGCATTTTTCCAATCTAGGTAATAATTTTAGGGTTCTCTTTGAATTTTGGAAGGAGGAAATTTTAATCGGTATGACAAAAAAATTATTCATCTGATTGCATTTGATGTAGCCACTAAATCTAGAACTAGGTTAATTCATGATAGATTTTCTATAAATACCTTCACAAATCAAGAACTTCCTTCATTTTTTATCTTGAATTCTAATAGGGGAAAATGGTTATAGAAAATAGAGTATGAAAAATTAGATCTTAAATTTTAAGTATGTAAAAATTTAGGCCATATAAAAAAATACTATCCACAATTTATTAATAAAGGAAATAATTGCATGCCAAGAAAGGAGACTCAAGCATGACTAATGAAGGATAAGATGGATACCATCACTACCAAGTTACATCCTAATAGTGGGAACAAAATAGAGGATAATTTGGTGAAAAAATAAAATAAGATCAATGATTTTCAATCTCAAGATGCAAAAGATAAGGAATCATCAAAATTAAATGATCGATTGGAAGGGGAAGGGATCCCACCAATCTCAATCCCCCCCTTTGGGGAGTACCAAAATTTTTCTTTGAAAAACATGGACATTTAGGAGATCCAGTTAGAGAGAGTGTCACATTTGGATAGTCCTTTTTAGTTAGATCATTTTAAACCATGGATAAATAATAATATTTCTAATTTAATTTTAAAAAATAGGCTCAAAGAAGAAGGAAATCCTAAAAAAAGGAATTAAATCTAAGGAGTGTGTTTTTAGACTAGCAAAGGATAGAAACTTACAAGAAATATTCGACTCTTTTGGTTCTAAATCTAATCCTGTGTTGTATAATAACTTTAATTATTTATGATGTCTATAAGGAGATTATGAATATGTTGAATAGGTATTATGTATAGACCAACAAAATATTTCTTCAGCAAGGATATTTTCAAGGTGGAGAAAGGTGGGTCTTTTGAGGAAGAAATTTGAGATAAAGATGTTTTTAAGACTCTTCAAAAAATCTCCAAGTATGTGTCTTCTTTGTGTTTGAAAAAGGTAAAAGAGAAAAAATCTATTACTCCAGCCAAATTAAAAATTCCTATTAAACAAATAGTGTTGGATCTTTGAAAAAGTTAGGTCAATTATCTCAAGAAAAATCTAGAAAAAGGAAGATAGATAAGGAGATAGTGGACAGAACTCAAGGTATGATTTAACCATAAGTTTTAGAAATCCTCCTATACATTATAAATAAATATTATTAATTATAATATTAGAGGAATGAACCATACCATTAAACATAGTACTCTTAGTAATCTTGGAAAAAATTAATTACCTTCATTATAACCATTCAAGAGACCGAAATGGAAGAGAAAATGGTAGAGGAGATTAAAAAATAAGGTTTGGAAGGATGTTAAGGTTTTTAGTCTAAGTTCCTCAGGTGCCTTATGAGGGTTATCAAGATTTTAGGATGAAAATATTCTTCATGGTGATATTTTGATTAAAAAACTCATCATTTGATTATTTTATTTACAAATAGAAATCAAGATCTGACCTAATTTTTTTCTAATGTGAATGCCCCCAACTCACCAATATCTCATAAAAGGTTTTGGAGGGAGCTTGGAGCTTTTAAATTTTATTATATGGATCTTAAATAGATGGTAGTAAGGTATTTTAATGCTCCCCTCATTCCAAATGAGAAGAATGGAGGGAATTAGGTTTTCACAGAAAGCATGGAGGACTTAGTTGATTTCATTTCCATTAATGGTTTATTTGATGTGTAAATAATGGGAGATGCCTTTACCTAGTCAAATGTATGGCTAGGATAAAAAATTATTCAAGTTAGATTGAATCATGTTCTTTTTTCTTTGGATTGGCCATTTCTTTAATACTTTTGTCTTTATTCACTACCTAAAATAGGAATAGATCATAATCTCCTTTAATTTAATATGGATGGTAGAGTCAATAAGTATAAAAATCCATTTTAAATTGAGAACATTTGATTCTCTCACCTTGATCTTACAAATAGAATCAAGGAATGGTGGAATATAGATATCCATGGATCAAATATATTCATTGGCTCAAAAACACAAAAATATAGGGAGATGCATCATGAGATGAAATCAATTTATTTTTAGAATTATCTTTCTTCAAAAGGAGATGTTGAGATCTAATATTTATAAATTAGAAGATATTTCAACTATGATAGGATTGAGTGAATAAAATTTATCCATAGAAAAAAATCTATTATGAGTATCATACTTTAGTCTCTCATGAGGAGTCACTTTGGATGCATAAGTCTCAAGCCATTTGGATCAAAGAGGGGGATCGTAATTCCAAATTTTTAAATATGTCTTTTCTTAACATATGATTTATAATATAATTTCAAAAATAATCATGAAGTAAGGTACCCATGTTTCAAATCATCACCTTATCAAGAATAAAGTGGTAAATTACTTCAAGATTTTATTTTTTTATAGTTCTATTATTAATATAAGTAATGGGGTATATTTTTTATTGAACTTAGCTTATATGGTGTCACCCTTATATAATTCAAAATTACTAAAAAAAAATTATGATTGAAGAGGTGGAGGAAATGGTGTTTATCCTGAATAAAGACAAGGCTCCTAGACCAAATGGATTCCCAATTGAGTTTTTTCAAAACTTATGGGACATCATTAAGGTTCATATGGTTGAGGTGGTGGATGAATTATTTCATTATAGTAAGCTTCTTAAGGAATTTAATAATGAATTCATATCCATTATTCCATATAAAATTGGAGCTACGGTGTTCAAATATTGTCACCTAATTAGTCTTTGTAATTATGTCTAATATATCTTCACTAAAATTTAGGCTTGAGACTTCAACCTCTGATGAATAATCTTATATCTATAAATCAAGGGGGATTTGTTCCTAGATGACAGATTCAAGATGTAATAATAGTGGTGCATAAGACCATCCACTCTATGGAAAAGAGTAAAGAGGTCGGTATGATTTACAAACTTGGAATGAGTAAAACTTATGATTAAGTAGACTGGGAATACTTGGATATGGTGTTGTAATAATTTGTGTTTCATTCTCATATTATACTTTTGATTCATAGTTATGTTTCCTATTCTATGTTTTTTATTATTTTTAATGATATCCCAATTGGATATTTTGACATTAAGTAGAGTATAAGATAGGGATATCCATTATCTCCTTTTTTCTTCATCTTAATTGTAAACTATCTTAGTATGAATAAGTTAAATGCTATGAATTAATTGAATTTGAAATATTTTAGGGGTGTGAATGCAATTATTCCCACACTTCAATAATAATTTTTGGATGACAATTGCTATTGATATTTATTTGGTTATTGAAGATATTTTTTTTTAAAAAATCCAACTACTTATGAAGAGGTTTCCAAGTAATTAGTAAACTATGAAAAAAACTTTATTTTCTTTTTGAAGACCATAATCATAATACAGCATAAAATAGATCAAGTTTTGGGTTGTTAGATTAAGTATTTTTCATAAATGTACTTGGTTTTGCCCCTATTTGCAATTCTAATGTCAACTAAACTTTGGAATCCACTATTTGATAGATTCCATAAAAAATTATCAGGCTCAAAAGGAGATGTTCTATCTCAAGTAGGTAATATTTTAATAATAAAAAGTGTATTCCAAACCCTCAAAATTTATCTTGTCTCTATTTAATATGACTAAAATGATTTAGTAAAAGTTAAACAAAATTCATAAATGTTTCTTTTGGATGGGAGTATAATAAAAACATAGATTCCCTTTTGTTTCTTGGGAAAGAGTTTTTCAACCCAAATATTATGGTAATCTATGTCTCAAGAATTTTAATTTAATGAATAAAACATTTGTGTATAATGTTTGGTGTATATTTATTAAAATTATAATAAATGAGTAAGCATTTTAAGGGTTAAATATTTAGAGAACAGAATGCCAATTATTTTTCTTACTGAAGAAAAACTTTTTAGATGATCAGTAATATGGAATTTATTTATTAAAAATAAGGATATAATTATTATAAATTTAAATGGAAAAATGGAAATGGTCTTAATTTTATATTTTTGAAAGATTACTGGATACTTGATCACCCACCTATTAGAGACACAACCCACTAACGGGGGGTGAATCAGTGGTGGAAAATAATCTAATTCAATGTCCAAACCCTTAAAACACTTAAGCATTCAATACAACCATTCATGAAGCATTCAAGATGTTTATAATAATGAAAAAATATATAATACAAGATTACACATACAACACAAGATCTATGTGGGAAACCCTCTTAGGGAATAAAACCCCCTCTCAAGTCTACAAACACATAGATTACTTGTCCTATAATATGATCACAAACATGAGACTGGTCAAGTCCTTCTGACTAAAATTTAGTGAATACACATGTTTCATAAGGAACACCTACCCCTAGGATGATCAAGTCCTTCTAACCACTTGTTAGTCAAGTCCTTTTGACTTGATTTAGTGAAACACCTATTTGACAAGGATCACCTAGCCCTAAGATGATCAAGTCCTTCTGATCACCTGTTGGTCAAGTCCTTTTGACCTAGATGTTCAACACCCTCACAACACCTATGAAATAAACATCTCTTAATCATTGATTGTCTATCAATCTGATGGAGCTATAATTTATATCATCCCTCTTCAAATTTGCAGACTACATAGTCTACACTCTAATTTTCCTCTCAAATCAACCACGAAGCTCACACAGACATCATTTATCCTTCACTCATCCTTAATCTTTAAATGTATAAGATCACTATCTTTGACATCATAAATATAACCTAAAATTCATACACAAAGTAATCAACATGTTCTTATCTACACCCATCATTGGTCACACACCCTTTCTTCTTTCCTTTGCTCTTCAACTCTTACACACACTTCTTATTTCAAGTCTCACACATCTATAAATCATCATCTTTGATTTCACCTTTTATAGATCCTTCATGATTATTATCTTTTAGGTTGGACATAATACTTGCTTTATACCTTAAGACATATATATATATAGCTCAATTACATCTTCATAGTTTTGCCATAGCATCCATGGGTCACAATTAAGTATTTTTGCCTTAGTAGCCCTTATATGTCTCATGGAGACCTATTCACCCATTTAGCACTCTATCAAGGAATTTTGAAATAAAAGACCACTTCTAATAGAATAGGTCCACTCCACATGACCCCTTCAGCATCCTCAAATGATCAAAAACATTACAACACTCCTTTGTGTATGCTCAATCTACTCAAACATTAGCCTTGTATACAAGAATACCATGAATTAACAAATAGTCAACTTCTAAGTATTTATTCATATATAATATGGATTGGTAAAAACTCTAAAATCCACATATATGATCCTCATTGAGTATAAAACACTTTCCAATAGCTAATTCACCTTAAAACATCCAAATACCATTATAACAAACTCAATTACCATTCTTGGGTTAATTGTAGAGCATGATAAAAAACACAATCAACTTTGGAGCTCAATAAGTTTGACTGTATAAACATTTAGACATTCATATGAATATTTATAGATGTGCCTTGAAGTCGTATATGAGTTTAATTTTTACTTCAACATAAAATTATACATATGTCAAAATTTATGGCTCAAAAACAAAGTACTAGTATTTCCTTCATTAAATTCAAATATTTAAATCTAAATGGTAAAAATTAAACCTCAATCACTTAGAATACATCCCATGATCTTCACTCAGCTTGCTCAACTCACACCATTTGTCTTCTTTAAAATTAAATAAAATTTTAAATAACATTTCTCCATTATCCAAATGTTAAACCTTGAACATGTTGACCTCATCTTGTGCTTTTTGGTAATCTTGACCATATACGCACCATCGATCTCTGTTGAGTAGCCTGGTCTTTATCTTACAACACTCACCATTATATCTTACTTAGAAATCTCAAGATTATGAAACTTGACACCCTCAAATGCATTCTAAGAACTTTATTGATAATCCCTTGTGCTTGTTCAACTTGGAAGTCTCATGTTCATTATTAACTCTTTGACTTGTCCCATATCAGTGATCTTCATCAATATGAATCACCGCTCATCGTTGATCTTCTATCAGACTAGCGAGCTTATGACACTTATCACCTATGCATGTAACCTTTGGCATGTTGACTTAATACACACCATTTATCTTAATATTTATGATTAATCCATCACCATTTGATCTTCTATACCAATGGACTTAGACTTCACTGTAATTAAACTTGATAGTCTCTATCCCATCACAGCCTGCTAGAGCAAATTTGAAGCTTTATAAATTGAGATAGAAATCACCTCAAGACTCCAAATTTTTAGGTTGTATTCTTGGAAATATAGATAATATCTCCATGAAATATTTTTCCATTGGTTTAATTTCTAAGTACTATAAATAAATTCTCAAACTTGTTGGTTCATCCGTATCTGCATGACGTGTAGTGATGGTCTGGCTAAGTATGGGAACATAGTAAATCTATTTGAGAAGATAAATTTTCCCCTTAATAAATTTTTTTATACTCAATCACATGAATTTAAATTTTAACTAAATTATCTTCTCATATAGGGTAATACATTCATATATCAATCTACTCTTGTAACCTTCACATGTGTGAAATATAATGTCATCAATATGCCTACTCAAATTTTTCTATCACAGAACCAACTATGACAAGATGAAAATAATGAAGAATTTTATTAATACCATGCACTTAAACAATCTCTCCAATCATCTTTGACCTCTAATAATACCCCTTACACATACTCAATACTTTAGACCCATCCCTAATCATGCCAAAACTGAAGATCAACCAAGCCTACTTCAAACATACTAGGACAAGCACACTATACACTTTGTCATTAACACTTATAATATTAAAAAACTTCATCTACTCACCTATAAACCTCCATTACATCACTAAAAACTCTCCAAAAAAATACCCCTTTGTCATTGATGTCAAAACCCATCATACAACTCACCTTCCTTCTTTCTCTTCAAGCACTCTCACAATAGGAACTTTTCTCCCCCTTTGACAAAATGATAAAGTAGACAAAAAATAATACTAAGGAATTTAAAATACCACCAAAATGATAGTAAAACCTTATAAATATTATACAAACTCCCCCTTACCTTTAGCCTACCTCTTCTTTGCCTTGTCAATTTTTTCTTGCTACATGCCAACACTCTCTTCAACCAAGATTTATAAATAATGAAGAAATAACACACAAAAGAATTAAAATATGATGTAACTCACCAAGAAACAATTTATAGGGACTCCTCATAAGATCTCTAAGCCATTTCACCTCTTGAGAATCTTCAGATCTCTATACATCATGAAGAACCACCACACATGCTTACTAGCCTTCTTTCTCAATCCACCTTAAGGGCCACCAATAAAAATTCATGCCACTAAAAAAATATGAAACATTCTCTAAAAAAAGTTGATAAATCACCTTTAAATATTCATGCCTTGATATTTTGGATAGACTAAGCAAAAAACATCAAATCTATACACTAGGCCTATCTAGACTCCTTGTAACCCTACCTAGAACTTGTAGAGCCCGACACTTTCAAGACTTGAAAATTCATATATAAATCACTCTCATGTTACCCCTTAATAAAACCAATCTTCATTACCTATATCTTCCTTTGAAACATACTTCCTTCACAAACCTGATAGCATATTAGGCCTCCATCTTGACAAAATCATGAATAATTTGAAAACCAAAAACCTTAAAATCTATATGAATCTTAATTGTATAACCCATTTATCCCATTTAACATATTAATAATATTTAAACCTCAAATCACAAGGAAAACCACTTTTTAGCATAGCCTAAAACTCTAGAACCTCAAAACAAACAAGGTTAACAAACCTCCTTCTGGTCAACACCCACCTATGAAACTTCTTACACACATGTATACAACATCACATAATCTTGTACCAATATTTGAGCCTTCATACCTTTGGGAACCTTGACTTTTTATACATGGCTTTGATCTACAATAAGAATGATAAACCTAAGAGCACATAAAAACCTCCAAAAGGCAAAAATAGGATCATTAAAACATAAAAACACTTGGAGAACATAAAAAATAAGTGCATAAACCAATATAATCACTAAACTATTACTTAAATTCCATTAATATCATCATTTCACCTGAAACACCCATTTTTATCTTACAAACACTACATACACAACAAAAACACCTTATGACATCACTTTGAGGTCATCAAAGCACTTTTCCCTTATTGACACACCAAATCCAACTAGAAACATGCATCTCTTGCCTTTTAGGACCTTCTAAAGAACACCATAGATACACTTTCTTCTTAACTAAAAGTAGTCTCTTAATAATCATAGTAAGAGACACCCTACTTCACATGGTTCCTTAGAACAAAGTGAAACTAGGAGTTTCCCACAACTCCTCATATTCCTTCTCCTCCTTGGTCATCTAATACTAGTTGTTTTTATTCTTTCATAGGCTTAAGAGAAAAAACTTTCTCATCCACTACAACATTATACTTCTCTTCTCGTAATATATTGATAACACATGGGGATAACATAGATCCATGACATTCCTTTTCTATTGAAGAATCTTCCTTTCAGTTTGGAACCTCATCACTAGGTATTGATAACTAATGTTATTTTCATGAAACTTTATCAGTAATAATAGGTTATTCATTATCATACAAACATACCTTAGAACTAGCCTCAACCATAACCTTGGTCTTCTCCTTGAGCTTGGTTTCTTCATTCACAACATGAGTAGATAATGAGAGCTCTTGGCACTCTTCAACTTCTATAGCATTCTCCACCATAGAAAATAGATTACTTAGACCTAAAAACTCATAATTACTCACACTTACCACCATTATTTTCGATGAGATAACATGCCTTCTTTATTTTACTCTAGGAGCTTGATTAAACCTATTATGTCTCATAGGCCTTTGTTTGGATAATCTAGCAACATGACCTCTATGTTGATATTTGAAGCAAATTATACCTTTTGCAAGAATCTTATCATACCTTTCCTAATCAGAACAAAATATTTAAATATGTTTATTCTTTTGATAATTGAAACAAACTACTCTTTTTGAATAAGATTCACCTTTTGACTAATGACCCCCATCATAGTTATATACAAAATCATGTCTAACAAGTCTCTTTCATTCTCTAGCTCTATGCCCAAACTTATTACATGTGTAATTATAACCATTTAAACTTGCATACCTAATGGCACTTGGTTATCTGATCTAATTTGTCTTCACTCTACCAGCATCTTCATTCCTTAAATAATTTTTGACCTTCAAGGTTTGATTTACATTAGTCTTCATCTTTCTTGAGTTGCATTTTCTAGTTCTTTGTACCCAAGACCAATTCTATCACTTTCATGCTTTTGATCACTCATAATATAATCTATATCACTTGAGCTCTTTTCAAATCTCACAAATGACTTCATCTTACTAGATGTCTTCTCTAACTTAGCTTTTAATGACTCATTTTCAATTACATACCTTAAACATTCATCTTCTTTAGCTTTTAGGCTTGTAGATAGGATTTCTAATTAACAAATAAGATGCTTGAATATATATTCATTCTCCTTGGTGTCTTCATTCATTATTTCTTTATATAAATTGAATTAATCTTCACAGTCCTTGATTTGTGACTTCATCTTCTTGTTAATCTTCTTCTAAATATTCGATTCTTCAAGAGCATTTATCAATTCAGTCTCATAGTCCACCTCATATTTATCATCATCTGAATCACTCCAAGTAGACTCCTTTTGATATGAGTAACTTCCTTATTCATCCATGAAGAGAGATTTATCTTCAACAAGACCATCATCTTCACTATCAAACTTATAATCACTATCTCCACTCTAATTTGATAAGCTATAATCTTTATTGGTGTAGAGACTCTTCTTATTCTTGAAGGACTTCTTCTTATTGTCATACTTTCTAAATATTTTCTTCCTCTTATCAGACATGTATGTTTTCTTGTCTTCATATTGGTCTTCACCATACTCTTCATCATCATTATTCTTATGCTTATGAGGTCACTTATTATCAAAATGTCCTACTTCTCCACAATTATAGCATTTGAAGGGTAGTTTACCCTTATACTTGTCTGAACCTATTTTCAATTCCTTATAAACAAAGTAATTAGTTCATATTCATCAATATCACATATGTCATCCTCCTTGAGTTTCTTACCTTGGAAATTTTTCTTTGACTTCATTTCTATCTTGAATGTTGATTCCTTCTTTGATTGTATATCATCATTTACTCTCATCTCATAGTCAGTAAGGATGCCATGAAATTCATCCATCTTTAACTAAATAGGATCATGAATTTCTTCTACAACAGACACTTTTGAATCAAAAATGAGAGAGAGACCTTAATACCTCTTGAATTATAGTAGATTCTTCAAGCTTCTCTCTAATAC
This sequence comes from Torreya grandis, assembly GCA_037957365.1. Classification (NCBI taxonomy): domain Eukaryota; kingdom Viridiplantae; phylum Streptophyta; class Pinopsida; order Cupressales; family Taxaceae; genus Torreya; species Torreya grandis. Next base: position 33,447 of record JARHVA010004615.1, on the reverse strand, counting down.
CTTTGATGATTTTCATAATCTCATACATTAAGGATGCCATCAAATCTTCTTCCTTCATCTTAAGACTCTCAAATTATCTTTGGTAAGTCTACAACTTTGCCAACTTAACCTTTGAATATCCTTCATAAATATTCTTCAATTTATCCCATACTCCTTGGTAGATATTCAATGGCTTACCTTGGTGTATTCAGTCTCTAAAAAACCACAAGTGATAGTATTAATTACCTTAGAATTGTTCTCAAATAACTTATTATCTACAATACTAGATAGAGGAATAGTAGGTGTAAAATAACCATCCATAATATATTTCCAAGTGTCAAACCCTAAGGACATGATATATGTTCTCATCCTCACACTCTAAAAAACATAATTGGATCCATTGAACATCGGTACTTAGTGTAAAAACCTCCTTATATTTGATGGCTACCCATATTATACCTTGGATCTCCTTCAAGTTGTCAAGCCTTTTATACAAGGACCTAGCTCTGATACCAATTTTTAGAGGTATAAACCATTTATATGGGGGTGAATCAATGGTGTAAAACAATTCATTTAATTTCCAAACCCTTCAAACACTTAAGCATTCAATATAACTAGTCATGAAGCATTCAAGATGTTTATAATAATGAATAAAATAGATAATTCAAGATTACACACAAAACATAATATCTATGTGGTAAAAACTCTTGGGGAATAAAGCACACTCTCAAGACTACAAACACATGGACTACTTGTTCTATAATATGATCACAAACATGAGACTGGTCAATTCCTTTTGACTAGAATTTAGTGAAACATTTATTTCACAAGGAGAACCTACCCTTAAGATGATCAAGTCCTTTTGACCACCTATTTGTCAATTCCTTACAAATAGTTTTAGTGACACACATATTTCATAAGGAGGACCTACCAATAATATGATCAAGTCCTTTTGACCACCTATTGTTTAAGTCTTTTTGACCTAGATGTTGAATACACACCCAACACCTATGAAATGAACTCTCCTAATCACTGATTATCGGCCAATCTAATGAAGATAAAATGTATATCACCCCTATTCAAATCTTCACACTACACAATTCACACTTTGAATTTCCTCTCAAATCAACCACCAAGCTCACATAGACATCATCTATCCTTCGTTCATCCTAAATCTTCAAACTTGCAAGAGCACTATCTTTGACATCAAAAATATAACCTATAAGTTATACAAATAGTCATCAACCTAATATAATCTACACCCCATTACTGGGCACACACCCTTTCTTATTTCCTTGGCTTCTCAACTCTTACACAGACCTCTTCTCTCAAGTCTCACACATCTAAAAATCATCATATTTGATTTTACCTTTTATAGAGCCTTCATGATTATTATCTTTTAGGTTAGCCATAATACTTACCTTATCCCTTAAGACATATATATAGCTCAATTACATATTCATAGGTTGGTCATAGCATCCATGGGTCATAATTAAGTAGATATGCCTTTCAATTAGGCCTTAGTAGCCCTTATAGGTCTCATGGAGACATATTCACCCATTTAGCACTCCATCGAGAAATTTAAAAACAAATAAGTACTTCAAAAAGCATATTCCCACTCCACATTACCCCTTAGACATCCTAAAATTATCATATACATCACAACACTCCTATGCATATGCTCAATCTACTCAAACATTAGCCTTATACATAAGAATACCATGAATGAACAAATAGTCAACTTCTAATCATTTTTTTATATATAATATTGATTTGTTAAACCTTTAAAGTCTATACAGATGATCCTCATTGAGTATATAACACTTTACAATAGATAATTTACCTTAAAACATCCAAATATCATTAGAACAAACTTAATTACCCTTATCAAGTTACTTTTAGATCATGAATGAACACAGTCAACTTTAGAGCTCAATAACTTTAATTGTACAAACATTTAGACCTTTAAATGAATATTTCTAGATGTACCTTGAAGTCTTCTATGACTTTTATTTTTAATATAATATAAAAAATTTCATAAATTGAAATTTATGGCTCAAAAACCAAGCACTATTCTTTCCTTCATTAAATTCAAATATTTAAATCCAAATGATCATAGTTAAACCTCGATCACTTAGAACACATCTCATTCTCTTCACTCATCTTGTTAAATGCATACCATTTATATTCTTTGTAAGTAGATAAAAATTTAAATTGTAGTTATCCACTATAAAAATGTTAAACCTAGAACATGTTGACCTCATCTCATGCTTTCTGGTAATCTTGACCACATATGCATTATCGATCTCTACTTAGTAGCCTAGTCTTTAACTTATAGTTATCAACATTAGATCTTGCTCAAAACTCCTAAGATTATTATAGTTTTCACCCTCACATACCTTTTGATCAGTTTAATAATATTCCCTTATACTTTTTATACTTGTTAGTCTTGCATGCATTGTTGACTCTTTGACTTATCCTACACCATTGATCTTCATCAGTATGAACCACCGCTCACTGTTGATCTTCTGTCAGACTAGTGAGCTTGTGACATTTGTCACCTACACATAAAACCTTTGACATGTTAAATTTATACACATAATTTATCTCAATATGTATGATTAATCACTCACCATTAGATATTCTAGACCAATGACCTTAGACTTTAATGTGATTAAACTTGACGGTCTCTGGCCCATCATAGTTTTCTAGAGAAACTTTGAAGCTTTATAACTTGAGCTAACAATCACTTCAAGAATCCAAATTTTTAGAGTATCTTCTTTTCACTATAAAAAATATCTCCATGAACTCCTTTTACCTTGGTTAACTTTATAAGTACCAAAAATAAATACTCAAACTTTTTGGTTCATCCATATATGCATGACATGCAATGATGGTCTAGCTAAGTATGGGAACATAATAAATCTATTTGAGAAGCCAAATTTTCCCCTTAATAGCTTTTGTTGTGCTCAGTTTTATGACCTAAAATTTTAACCAAGTGATATCCTCATATAGGGTAATCAATCCATATATCAATCTACTCCTATAACCTTCACATGTGTGACATATAATGTCATCAATATACTTACCCAAATTTTTCTATCATATAACCAATTATGCCAAGATGAACATAATGAAGAAATTAATGAATACCATGCACTTACATAATATCTCCAATAATCCTTGACCTTTGGTAGGACCACTCACACATACTCAATACTTCAGACCCATCCTTAATCATGCTAAAACTGAAGATCAACCAAGCCTAATTCAAGCATAATAGGACAAACACACTACACACTTTGTCATTGACACTTATACTATAAAGACACTTCATCCACTCACATAAAAAACTCCATGACATCACTAAAATATCTCATATACCATTGAAATAACTATAACCATGGCATCTAATTTTTGATCACATGCAATGTGATAATGAGATTATGGTGGTTGATTATATTTAGATACATAATGGTAGAAGATGTTGAAAATGGATTAAAATTGACAATATGGCTGAAGAATAATCATTTATTATTTATAATCTTAATATTCTTAAAATATTTCATATCACTAATTTATTAAATTAATATGAATCAATGTGGTCATATTTATAAGATGGGTAGTATATAGTTATTTTAAGATAAAAATAATTGATTCCAAAAGTAGATGAGGAGGTTCCTTGGTTCAAGATTTGGGACAATGATATCATTCCTAAAATTAATGTATTATTATGGTTGTTTATTTATAATAAATTTTTAACAATGGATAATCAATGTAAAAGAGGCATGATTCTAGTTAATAGATGTGTCTTTTGTGAGGTAAATAATGGATCATATTTTCATCTTTTGATTGAATGACATTTTGTATTTAAGGTGTAAGGGATTATATTGGAAAGGTTTCACATTTTTTGGTCTCATACTTATACTTAATTTGGATCATGGACAATGTGGTTAACACCATTCAATAACCACCAATTAAAAATAATGGGCTCTAGCATCTCCTCAACTGCTATGGCGGATTTGGAAAGAACACAACAAGAGGATTTTTAAGGATCTTAATAATAATAGAAAAAGAGTGGCTAATAGAATAATGATTTTTTTCTTTAAATTTTTCAAATTATTAAGTGGGGTAATAAACAACCTTTTGTTCAACAAGAATAAATAGTGGAAAAAAAATAGAACATATATCTTGAAAAAACAAATAATGTGGATGTTAAAGTGTTACTCGAAAGAATATCAAATAGTTGGCTCCTACACCTTGATGGTTTAAGCTTAAATTTGATAGGTATTCAAAATGGAACCCTAGAATAGAATGAGGGGATCGAGTCTTGAGAGATGAACAAGGTCATATTGATGGTTTCTTATAAAGGTAGTATGGGTGTTCAAAAAAACCATTTAGCAGAAGCTTTGGTTTTTTTATGGGTTAAACAATTGGATAAGTATGTAGGATACATCAAGTCATTATTTGAAGGTGATTATATAAATATCATCAATTATCTTAGGAAGGAAAAAAATGCAAGATGGATAATTGATCATATCATTGAAGAGGTTTTGTGCATTATCAGTACCTTTCAGGAGGTTTGCTTTTAACATATATATATGGAAATAAATTAGTTGGTAGATGAATTTATTAATAGAGAATTGGAATCTCATATTTTTAATATCTAGTCCAAGGAAAATAGATTCATATCTATATTAATGATATTATCATTAAATAAATTTCAAGCATGTCTTCTTAACACTATACATTGGATTAGGTTTGTTGGATTTATCTCTGAGTTGACACTTTGTTCTTATGACATTTATAGTAATATTTGCACTTAGAGAAGGGATAATTATGATTTTAATATAATTAATATCAACACATGTGAATGCTACAACTTTTTATCCTGATGTTTAGATTGTATGCATTGGAATGGTTTTGCTAATAGTGCATTGGGTTGGATATTTTTACCATTCATCACCCCTAGTTTAGGGATTATTTTATTTTTCTTCTCTGCATTCAGTGTCTTCACCTCTACAACTTGTCTTTTTTATCAATTTATGAAAATGAGATGTGGAATAAATAAATATTGAGCAATTATTAGTGGATAAATTTAGGAAGAATATGTAAGTATAGGAGATCCTACATACTAGTGGACATAGCAATTTTATAGATAGAATTGAGGGATGCAACAAACATCTCTCAAATAAGTTTGTAATGAGCTAGAAGGATCATGTTGTGGAGATAAACAATGTGTCAATGAAGATATTAGAAGGTTTAATTTCCCAAGTGAGGGGATTAAACATTGAAGACATTAAATATATTAAATTAAGTAAATATTATGAGGAATAGGTGGCTAAATTCTTGGTTAGGATGAACAACTAATTGAATATCAAATGGGCTATCTACAAGAGAATTTTCTTATACCCTATGATGTTGTCATAGAATAGGTGATGAGGTATGTTACATTAGAGGGTAGATTCATGGTTATGAATTATTACCATTTTGAACTACTTTCATCATCAAATTCCCCTGAGTATTTCTTTTTACATTTTGCACTTGATGGGGAATTTATTGTTAAGAATTTAAAAGGGAAAATAAGAAATATCCTTTGCACTAGGCTGTAATATTTATCATTTAATAGTTATTTAATGTTACAAACCCTACTCTTCATTTCCCCACTATTAATAAGGTTATTTATATGGATTATGAATGGTCTAAAAGGAATATTATCAGTAAAGGTAAGAAGAAAATGATGATGAAAAATACTAAACCAATTGATCTTGATAAAAAAAATAGAAAGAAAATATGGGGGAGAATGAATAGACTATGAAGCACATGGAAGGGATAATGTTGAATCCATTTGGAATGGAGAAAAGAGTGAATGATATTTAAATTATAGCTTTGGGACAAAACTAAAATAAGATACAAGAGGTGGTGGAAATTCTATAGCTTCTCAAAGAAAGAGGTGTAGGGATTGAGAATGATCATAAGGAGAAGGATTTCCCAAGTTTAAGGAGAAAATGCAATCAAATTTTGAAATTTTTGCATATTATTTCAATAATCAAGATAATATTTATCAAATTGAATAATAAGTAGACCTACATAAATTATTTTTATGATGGTTTATGAAATACCATTCGTGTTGTATGGATTCATTTTATGTACTAAAGCTGATTTAAAGAAAATGAATCTTTAGGTTCAAAGTTTGATGGTGAAGGTGAAAAAAATGGAAAGACAAAATGAGAAGCTAAAATAAAATATGTTATTAATTATTGATTTAAGTTGGGTAGCTATGCAAAACTACATACAGAGTATGGAAGGCCTTAGGTCTTTGGTTAAAATGAATAATAAAGATCTTCATAATGTTAATCAAGAGAATAAGAAGAAAGGTTTAGATATGGAGAAAAATAAGCCTTAGATTTCTCATCACATGGATACTAATTTCAAAAACCTCACAAACAATTATATGAAAGCTTATGAGGCATGAAAATACCCAGGATGTTAGCTTCAATCTTATATTTTGTTGTTGTTGTTGTTATATGTCTATTATTTATACTTTTTTAGTATATATATATATATATATATATATATATATTTCTTTATTTTATTGATTGGGCATATATATATATATATATATATATATATATATATATATATATATATATATATATAAAACACCCTTTTACCATTAAATAAAAAACCCACCAGAACACATCTAACCCACTAAAACAACATTTAACAATTCATCATCAAGATTATACCAAAAATACAACTCTTCAAAATTACCAACCTCTTCTTTCAACACCTCTCAAAAGTGATGTTTCTAAACACAATGCCACTTCTACTTTGATTGAAATAATACATATCTTGGTGGGTTACTTTCATGATTTAGAAAACAACCAAATCTCTCTAAATCAAGGAGTGAACTCTAAACCTCCTAATTTGGTTATTTCCTCCTCCACACGCATCAAAATAATGGATTACTAATCACCACAATAATAACCCTCCATACTTCCACCACAATAATAAGCCTACATATTGGGATCATTTATGATCCAAAACACTTTATTTTTTTAAGTTTTTGTTTAGTTTTATTTACAGGTTGGTTTCACCCATTGATGGTTGGTTTTTTAACCACCTTCTCCCTTTTTTAAGATTTATAAGCTTACCTATGTACAAAAATAAAATAATGTTTTAATATTGAATATATTTTTAGTAATTCATTGATATTCCTCAAATTACTCTTGGATTACACTACACACTTCCTCCAAACATTCCTCATAGTTACATGTCACACATGTACACTCCTCCTTTAAAGGAACGTATCCCTTCGTTACATTTCACACATGTATACTCCTCCTTTAAAGGAACTTATCCCTTCTTTATGTAATAATTTTCCTCCTTATTATCACATTTTATCCAATTCTACCCTAATGGATAATTATTTCCCAACCTATTCTACCGCCTTATCAACCACCCTAATTTCCTCTTAGTCATCACATGAGCAAGCCTTATCCAAACCTCACCTGATTCAATATTATTCCATTTTGGTTTTGATATAATTCAATACTATGGGAACTAATGTTAAATACATAATTAAACCCTTGATCATAGTATACGAAGAGTTATTATACCTCATCCCCTACTTAACCTTCCCAAATTTAAAGGGGAAGGAGACCCCAATGCAAATGTTAAAGCATATGCCACTATCATTAGGTAAAATTTACCTTTAGATTGGGTGGTTGTGAAAATATTTCCAAAAATGTTGGAATCATTTTCCCTTAACTAGTATTACCACCTGTTAAAGGCCTCTATCTATTTCTTTAGACAACTCATGGTGTAATTAGTAATAAAATTTAATTTGAATAAGTTGTTAAAGACTAGCACTTGATAATTCCTTCGCATGAAACATTAATAAAATGAATCAACTACCTATTTCATTATGTGATGGTGAATTATTTTATATTCATCTGGCAGTGTGCCAAATATGGTTAAAAGAGAGATGTGTAATATTTTTATTCACTCCCTTAATAAATAAATGAAGGAACATGTCTAGAAGTTATCTTATTGATCCTTAGAATAAGCACTTGAGATCACTTTATGAATTATCCAAACAACCATGGATAATTTCCATCAAACCTATGGAGATAATGGGCATATATTCACCCCTAACCAGAATAATGACTATTTTAAAAACATGAACCAAAACAACTCTAACATTAATAAAATCCCCAAGGTTCTCAATATAAATTAAAACTACACTATTGATAGTCTAACTAACCAAAATAAGAAGCCAAACTCATTAAATAATAAGCAACCATAACCCATGAATTATAATAATGTAAATAATAATAATGATATGAGGAACTAGAAACCTTCACCTATATTTCATTTAGTTGATTTCACTCACCCTCTACCACCTAACATGTAGTTACAAAACCAAATCTATAATTTTGACCATTTCTCATAGTTATAAAACCAACTCTTTTACTAGAGAAATAATCAAGAGGAGTTTGGTCAATAGGGAAAAAACAAGAATATGATCCCAATGTATATTAATTATTCCACCTAATGGTTGTACATGACACTCATGCATGTTGGGATTATAAAAAGTTCATTCAAATACTCCCTAAAGAGCTTAGAAAAAAATTGACATGCTACTAGGGAATGGAAATGTAAACCTTTAAGCTCAATGCAATGGTCCTATAACCCCTCAAAATCTATCAAAACCCTTTCCAAAATATGTTGGGAAATATTGTTAGTGCTCACATAGCTATAGTTGTGAGACTATAATATATTTTTTATGTATTAGTGAGTTATAAGAACATGGGGAGACATCATTATTTAATAAGTAAGTATCATGCCACTCTATAGCTTTCACATGGTCTTAATACTCACATTAATCATGGGAATTACATATATCATGAATAGGTACCCATAAACATATTCAAGTGAATACATGTTTCATGAATTAGGACCCATCAAACTTGAGTTACCAAGAACCAACCATAGTATAACCCATAAAATTAACCAATTCAACATAACCAACTGAGGATGATCTTCCTAAAGGACACTGCTAAGGGCTTGTGTAATAAGACCCAAATAGTAATCACCAAGATAAAGCTAAAGGAAAAGGTGGATAATCAAGTTCCCAATAAGGAAATCATAGAGGATATTATACCCCCTGATTAATACCTTCTTTCTAATCTATTTTTTATGCCTTATGTTTTAGTTTCTGTTTGATATTTCTATAGTTTTAGTTATAGTCTATTTTTCAACCCTTGGAGATTACTTTACTATATTTTTATACTTGTTTAACTATTAGGTTATAGGATCCTTGTAAAACCTACTTATTTACTTGGTTAAATAAAAAACATAACCTACCTATGACAACATGCACTAATTATTCCAAGGCTTCTACTTATGGTACAACCAACCTTGATGTAGCTCCCTAATTAAGGGTTCAAGGAAAGGGAAAAACGATAGGGTTGGTGGAGCTAGAAACTAAATAATAATCAAATATTATTACTCACACATGGAACTATCATCCCATAACTCCTCACCCTTAGAAAATATTGGATGATGATATCATCCAAACACCTATGGGAAAATACAAGTTAGTCTCAAACCTTATGAATACACTCTCTCACATCTTATTTATTGATTCGCTCAAGAATTATCCTACCCATCATTTAACATTTTTTGATTCCCTAGGGTTGGGGCACTTACCTAATGTGACTCCTCAACTTAATCCTATGTAAACCATATTATCTTGACATGTTTCACATAATAAATAATTTTATGAATATTGGCTATTTATTTAACCTCATGAGTCTCCCTTCTGACTCTTAGATTGGTAGGATGAGGTATCCAAACTTGTTTATAAAAATATGGATTTGTAACAACTATGTAAATAGAGAAGTGCTTTATTATGGAGTGGTTTTAAACATAGGCACATTTTCATTCCTATAAAATCTTGGTAATTGGGAAACCAACTACTCAAATACCTGAAACACCCTTCAAGGATACTATAGTCTCAAGTCCACTTTAATTTGAACCATTGTGTTTTAAGTTACACTAGGTCTCAATACTATGTTGAAATAATTATATACAATTGATAGAGACACCAATTACAACATGATCTTGGGTAGACCTTGGATTCATAGGATGAAATTAATCCCTTCTACCCTTTTCCAACATATAAGGTTCCTGTATCTTGGAAATTTTTTATTTTCCCAAAGGGACCACAAAAACTTTGACATTATTCACTCAACCATGCATAAGTGACCAAGATTACACATTGATAATCATTTACCCATAAATTATGTGGGAGATCCCCCACATTTGGTCAAATTTAGAGATACCCTGAAGCCAAATTATTTTGAAAAAGGGTAATATATTCCTAAAGTAATTTTTAAATACAATCCTAAAGAAAAGGAAGTTGTAACAATAGAAAAATTAAGTAGTAATAATCTTTAAATAATACCAGTCATATTGACCATTTATACAATTGAAATAATCAATATCCTATAAAAGGATATACCACTTGTGCTTCTTATTTCCCCATGAGGAGTAGGAACCTAAAATATAAGTGAATCTCAAGACCAAGAAGCCTAATATGGGTTATCTCTCATATTGGATATTAGTAGGTTTGAGATTTTATAAGAACAAGAGATCCCCTATCCCAACTATGATAATGATTTTCTTTATACACATGATCGATATTCCATTCATTATTATAGAACCAAATGTCATCTAAGTGTATGGTTATGAGGCATGTTAATCTTTCTAGAAGGTAAAATCATGCCCTTTGGTTTTAAATTAGACTTTGAGTGTACACATAACATGGATGAATATATGTTGTTTAGGACAATGGCTCCTGCACGCGCGAACCCTAAAAATTTGAAACTGGCTGTTGTGAACCTAGTGGCCAGTGTGGCTATGGCTACCGTTACAGATGAGGTTTTTTATACAAGTAAAGGGAGGAATAAGAATACCCTTAAAGGGATTTCTTCTGTGGGGATTGAAGATACTATAGCCTTGCATCTAGCCTACGCTCCTGGTTCAGGGTATGGACCTGGGGGGAGAACCTATGCGGATGTGGCGGCCTTCAAAGTAGATATACATAATTCTCTACCTCATGCAACATTTGGACCAACCTGTGTTTCGCCTGTAAGTGCTTTAAAACCTATTAGTGTAACTCTAGACCCTGAATTAGCAGAAAATATCTTCCAATCAAAAAAATGGTTTTCCTCTTGTGCTTCCATTTTTCATTTTCATGGTTTCTAGCCCTCTTTTGTAGATATACATAATTGGATTGCCAAGAACTGGTTGTAAATTAAAGATGGTCAAATCCAGCCTTGCACCAGGGGTTTTTTTATAGTAATATTTCAAAGCCCTAAAGATAGAAAGTCTATATTGTGTCACAATAATTTTTCTTAGCAGGGCAGATTTCCTCTTATGGCCAAACCTTGGCATAAGGATTTTAATCCTCTCTCAAAATCCTTTAAAAAGCTCCCTATATGGGTGCGGCTCCCTTATCTTTCAATACACTTGTGGCAAGAGGTAGTTTTTAAAACCATTGGAAACACTATAGGGGATTTTTTATATGAAGAAGATAGTACGAATAGTCACCATTCAACTTTTGCATGATTTTTGGTTGATCTGGATGTTTCAAAGGGCCTTCCTGAGGTGATATGCATTGATTCCCCAAGGGGTACATGGACACAAATCTTGGATTATGAGGGGATCCCTTTTCAGTGCAAGAAGTGTCACCAGATGGGACATATTGCTGCTCATTGTGTTTCTGGGAAATCCAATCCCAGACATTCACCTTCTTGGTGGCCTAAGGATTTTTTTGAACATAGCATGGACAAATAACCTCTAAAAGCTACAACATAATATGAGATTGAGAATGAGGAAAGTTCACAATCTAAATCAGAAGATGAAGAGGAATCATTGGAGAATCATTCTATTGAAGCCCCTGTAGAGGCTGTGGTTAGTGATACAGCTGAGCCAGAGGAGGAGGTGGTGGTCTCTTCCCCTATTTTGGAGGATCTTTCTAAGAGCCAGATTGTGTTTGACTCTCACAAGGAGTTTATGTCCACTGCAGTCCAAAGATCATTGTCTTCTGAGGCATGGGTTGTTAAGGCAGCTAAGGTAGAGGATGGCTAGACAGTAGTTAGGAGAAAGAAGTCTAAGCCTTTGGTCCCTCTTCTAGATATGAATCTTTGGTCATGTAAAAATAAAAATCTTAACTTAAAAGATTCATCCAAATCTCCCTTTTGCTGACTAGTTTTTCGGGGGCTGTAATCTGGTCGCTTTTTTGGTTTGCTGGTTACTGGTCTGGATGGTTGTTTAGCTTGCTATTCCAGTTGGTTAACTTTCAGATCAGTGTTTTGAAATCTATTTTTCATGGTCATATTTGTGGATAACAGGTCCCTGTAAAACCTAGTATAGGTACTATTCTGTACTCAGGTTCTTTTGTTAACCTAGTTGTGCTTTAAGGTTTATCTTTCTCCTTGTGTAGGGTTTCGGGGTCCCTTCAAAACCTGTTTTAACCTTAATCTAAAACATGGATGAATATGACTCCTTATTACTCAGAATGTTCATCACCAGATGGTTAGGAGTTCAAAAACTAAATATCCAAGGTGTCTCACAATTAGTGAAGTAATAAATTCTTGTAGGTTTATTATACTAACATTGATCACCTCCATCTATACAAAGTTATTATGCACAGAGTTGTCAAATATTTTGACTATGTCTCTATATAAGTCATCCCTAAAGAAAATAATTATCTTGTTGAATCTATGGATTCTTCCTCCTCATGTTTTGATCATCCTCACCATGTGATAACTGAATATAATTTTATAGTATTTATTAGGATGAAACCCTCATAAAAAAGTGTTTATTAACTGAACTCCCACTTGCATTATGAAGGAAACTAGCCCATTACTCTTAGACCTATTTAAGAATGATGAGGCCACTATTTAGTTCCTACATAATCATGATGATCTCCCATATTTCCATCATAAGAGAGGTTTCACTCTCATTTCTTATCTTACATCTGTCCTCAAAGAATAATATCATGATTCCTATTACAATGTTGAATATTACCTATATTCTAATGATGAACTTGATGTCTTAAATTTAGAAAGAAAATATTTTGAGCTTCCTCCTACTCATAATGAGTTTTAATAATGGAATGCCTCCCTTATAGAAGATAGCATTGATATAAATATAGGGTTTGAATAAATCCCTAAAATATTTAAACATAGATCTTCACTCTATCCACAAGAGGTGTAAGATCAAAAATAATTTATTATTGAGATTTTAAAAGCTTTTATCTTTTCCTACATAGATATGGTAGGTATCATACCCAAATTAGTCATTCAAAATTTGGTAATGATACCTGAATAAAAACTCATGAAATAAAATCTTAAAATAATCAAAACCAAAGTTACATTAATGGTAAAGTAGGAAGTTACTAATCTTATTAAAGTAGGGTTCATAAAACCCATAGACTATTATAAATAGATGCCCAACATAATCCCATTCTAAATAATAAAAACAATATCAAGACATGCATCTATTTTCATGAATTAATAAAGCATGTCCTCAAGATGATTTCCCTATTACTTCCATTTATTTCATAGTTGGAATTGTAGTAGGTTATGATTTTTTATATATTATGGATGTCTTCTCTAGATATAAAAAATCTACGTCTCTTATGAATATAAAAATAATAACTTCATCACTACACCATGGGGGAGTTTCTACTATGAATTCATGCACTTCATCCTTAATACCAATGGGGAAACATATCAGAGAGCATGATCCATGTTTTACATAATATTATCCATAATATAATGAAGGTTTATGTGTACAAAATTTTATGAAACATAAGGTGAAGGATTGACCACTTTGAGATATTACGCGCCATTTTTTCATGCTTGATTGATTTTGGTTCCAGTCTCAATCCAGATAAATGTCTATTTAGAGTCACAAATGGAAAAATCCTTAGTTATATTATCTCTTATGTTGGAATTGATATTGAATAAACCAAAATTCATGGAAAATTATATGTGATCCCCCCATAGATAAATAAGTAATTAGGTTATTCCTATGGAAATTAGGATCCATTATATGGTTTATAACTAACCCTATGCATTTCATTCCATTAAAAATATATTTAATAAGGTAAGTGGCTTCACTTGGAAGAGTGATTACCAAGATGAATTTAAAGTGGTAAAGCATTTTCTTATTTCTCTTTCAACACTCATGGCACCCAAGCTTGATAAGCCCTTCATACTTTACATTAGGGTAATAGAGGTATATTTCACCATCATGTTATCCTAGGAGGAGGATGATGGAAAGAAACATGCTGTCTATTTCATTATAATCACTCTTATTGACTATAATACATGTTATACTCAAGCAAAGGAGAATTTGGCCATTATAATTATAGCTAAATAGTTATGACATTACATGCTTAACCAAGAAATGAGGGCTATATTAAGGTTTTAGACCTTACAAACATTATTAACCGAAACAACCCTTTCACAAAAGGTTGGGACTTTCATCATGATTTTGAGAAAATTCTAACTTATGTAAACTAAAAGTCATTTAAGGAAAAAATCATCATTAACTGATTGATAAATTCCCTCTTAGAAGTAGGATAATTTTTTGATATCAAATTTACTAAAGATATAATATTTTAAATAGAGAAACCCATCATTATTTCCTCTCCTTAGTATAATTACATAATCATATATTTATTTGATTGTACTTATCTCAAGGGTGGTAGTTCACATCAAAGGTGGTGCATTTGCATCATTACATAACAATACATTATTCTAGACAAGTTTATCTATCACAAATCCTTTCAATACATGTTAATAAGGTGTGTAAACCAATAAGATTCAAAAAATGTCCTCTTTCGTTTCCATAGTGTCTTTTGTAGTGTGAATTTTAGTGGCCATGAACCTACTAGCAAGGTCCATAGAATGCAATACTTTGGGGGCATTCTCAAACATGATGCCATTAATTACATGATAAAATGTTAGAAATTATAGAATTTATCATATGAGATTCACATTCCCACTAGGGCATTGTATCCCATTGTAACCTGATGGTCGTTTTGCACTTGGGGTTTATATTTTATTAGAAATATTTCTCCCAATCCTAATATGGTCACCATATCCACTAATGTTTTCACTAAATGGGTTGAATATATATGTGTAACCATTATCACTATATTTTTCATTAGTAAATTTATTTTAATCAAATCATTTATTGGTTTAGTGTCCCACATGCCATTATCATAGACAATGGGTCTCCTTTTCATAACCCCAAGTTCTATGAAGTGTGTAATAAATTCACTATATCCCATCACATAGCCGCTTTATAATACACATAGGCTTATAACAAACTAAGGCCACAAATAAAACATTAAATTAAATTTTAGTACAAAAAAATTACATGCACTAAAAGGTATTGACACCTACAACTCTATCCAAAACTATGGGCCTATACAATGAATGTTCATATGGCTATAGGAGAAACCTAATATTCCCTTATGTTAAGATCAGAATCTATTATCCCATTATAATTATAAATACCTATACTTATTTTTTATCTTTAGGTTTTCCTTGATCATGAGTAATAAAATTTCACATTGTCTGAACTAAAAACTTTAGATGAAAACCTGTTCACTGCTACACAAAAACATGTTTCATATGTAAATTGCATGAGATTAAATTTTAATAAAAAAATCCATGAATTTGAAATATAAGTATAATACCTTGTCTTGAGGCTCAAAAATATAAGGGATAAAAATAAAGGAAAAGGTAAAAAAGCTATTTCCAACTAGTTAGGTTCATATTTGGTGATTAAATATTTTCATAAATGAGCCTATCAATTACACACTTTTGAGGCCAAGGATTTTTTTGAGTCTATGAAATCTATGCACCTTAAATTATTTTGTATTTATTCATATATATATATATATATATATATATATATATATATATATATATATATATATTTCACATTTACATCATTGAATTGCATTTTCCATTTTCTACAAGTTATATTTGTATAACAAATGTCGTGTTTGGTAAGTATTTAATTGTGAATTTGCACAATGAAATTTTTTATAATGTAGCTTACCATCTTATTTAATTTTTCTTATTACCCTATTATCTTATACAAAACATTTTAAAAATAAACATTACATTGTTTTTGCCTTAGTTCTTACAAGCAAAGTATACCTCTCTTTTCTTACACCTTCTTGAAAAACTTTTAAAATGTTAGGCTATAGCATAATATATAAGTTTGTCTATGGTAGGGTCTCCTCTTACAATACCCTATTATCATAAAACATTAACATGCTAAAAAATAGGTAATCTTACTTGCCTATGTTGGTCTTTGGTGTTGAGCCCTCACATATTAGTAGTTACATGGGGCCATGTTTTATGAGTAAGTGCCTTATAAAATATGTGATAGATAAAAATAAATACAATTTCCTAAAAAGGTCAAAAACTTATGTAATCCAAAAATAAAATTATGCATCTCTAATCTTTAGTTTTGATCCCTCACATCTCACTAGTTGCATGGTGTTAGCATTGGGGAGATATTCCATTACTCACCTACATATAGTATTTGGTGATGATCCCATGTGTCTTCATAGTCACATGAGATTAAGTTTTGGGGATCAAAAATAAAAATAAAAATCAAATGCAGAATCAATATTATATTAGAAAGTTTATAATAAGAGTTCTTCACAAGTCTTGTTTTCTTGTCTATGCTAAAAATCATAACATTATCCCATTTACCTATTATGTCATGGATAGTTATATATAGGTGAAACCAATAAGGTTAGTGTTTTATGAGTATATAAATAAGTACATTTATCCCACTTTTCTCATAAGGATCTAGTCATCTTCCTTTTCTATGCTAAATTTTGATGTATATTTTTCATCTTACCTTCTCATGTATATCCCGCTTTCCCCTTTCATTCATTCTCTACAAATTATCATTTTTATATTGGTTAAACAAAATAAATCAGTCACCATGTGCGTAAAAACTATTATAGCATCTTAGTTTTATATATATCCATCACATTACATCTTTTTTATACATTTTTTTCGTATATCACATATATAATATTTTTTCCATAGATCTATAAAAACATAAGAGATACATATTATATCATCACATGCTTAGTCATCTAAAGTACATAAACTAAAAATCATATATGAAAATTGAAAAAATAAAAAAATAATGAAAATTCACTAAATTAAATCACTATATATATATCATAATAATGTCAAGTTTATACATATTGAATCTCTAGTACATCTATCTCTATAGAGGGAAAGTATGTCTCAAAATATTAAAAAATGAAAGACATAAAATGTCTATATATACATGCATAATAATAATCCTAATATCTTGTCCTCCTATGAGAAGGCCCTAAAGTTGAAGAATGGTGTGGACTATGGCTCTTGGGGTTCTTCCTTCTAGTTCCCCCAGAGGTTGTTTCTCTCCCTATTCATTAGATCAAGGAAACCTTGGCCCCTTCTCCTAGCTAGAGAATTGGTAAGAGCCTAAACTTGAGTCTTTTATGTGGTGTATCTCACCTCCAAATCATTTTTATCTACCCTTAGAATTTCTAGTGTCATAGAAGCATGGTAAACCAAAATGTTTGTGTACATCTTTATTCCAATAGGAAGTGTTAGATCTACCAATAGTTGGTGATGAGAAATGTCAATGCCTATTTAAAATAGGATGATTAGTGTATCTTTAATCATAGTCCTCAACCACATAGATGTATCTACAATCATAAATATAAATATAGACATCATACCCAATCATATGAAAATAAAAGTAGTAAATCAACTAAGTAATCATTCTAGGAATATATATAAAGATCTCAAATTAATAAATTAATTTGTTAAAATTCATGGTCCAAGTCATCCTCATACTCCTCCTCCTTGTCACCATCCTCATCCATATCAAAAAACATTATATCCTATCCATCCACTACTTATTTCTATAGGTGATCTTATTATTATGGTGGTCATGGTTATGCAATTTATTACTACTATATTACCACCAATAATACCACATGTATGTCCATTGGTATCGAACCCATGATTACCCATACCCATTACTATTATGGTCCTCCTTGTACCCCTTTTATCATATCAACCCCTATGATAGGAACTCCTAGTGTTAATGGATGTTGGGTTAGTCTCCCAAGTATCCCTGCCCTATACACTTTGATACCTCTATACACTAGTAGAGGCATTGGGAAGTTTCATATAAAAGGTTTCCCAAACTATTTTGGCACCATGTTAATGGGGTACACCTCAATATGGAGTTGTGTGTCTCTAGCCTATATCACTACTACAGCCATCATGAGATAAACTCCATCATCAACCTAATGAGGTAGCATCTTAGATATATAAATTCAATTAGATCAACAACTATCAAGGTCCCAAATACATGAGGTAATGCTATAAATGGTGTCACATATTTTTATTATGTCTTTAATAGCCCTAACATCCCCAACTACAACTCTTATCTATTATGGGAGAATCCTATCATATACCAACTCACGATGAGTGTGGGGTAGATATAAAGAGTTTTCTAAGATGCAAAATCATTTACAAGTCCTTATAGGCATGGGAAAGGACCTCTTGATCCCATGAATAATGTATTCCTAGTCCCCTCTCCTCAATATAACACATAATGGGTGATTATATGTATAGAAACATGTATGTTCCCTTATTTTCAACTAGCTGGGAGTTAAGGATCTTGATAAGCTCCTTTCAAAGATTAAGGATAGTAGATCCCTCAACTCTTAAAATTATAACCCCACACTTCACACCCACATTGGTTCATCCATATCCCTAAAGTGATCCTCCAAACTAGAACCCTTTTACCTATTATTGTTCTCTAGTAGGGCCACTAACCTACCTATCATCAATAAGCTTATGATTTCATAAATGTCCATAAGAGTGATGGCATAATATCTAGTAGCCTAAGGAAGTTGAATGGTTTTACATTCCTCATCCCAATATATTACTATATCACATAGAATCTTGCTTGATGAGAGATTAATCCCCACCAGATAAATCCATAGAATCAAGGTAAATTTAGTGGTGAATATCATTAATTCATGATAATTTGGTTTTTGAGAATTTGATTTTGGTAATTTTAGAGGGATGGTACATAGAACCAGGTCTCCTGAAAAATAGAATATAATCTATTTTCTAGGTCAACTCACCAAAAATTCATAGTATCTTGAATAATAAATACACCCATTTTTTCTTTATATATATCTACTAAATATGATTTTGTACATAGATACAATTTGGGAATTCACTATGTGCATTAAAGAGCTAAAATGAATAGGTTATAGGGTAAAGGAAAAGTATAATAAAAAACTTCCCTAAACCTAAATACGATTACATTTTTGTATTCCTCTTGAATATGTTAGCAAAATTTCCTATTTTCCCAAAACTTGATAATTACGAGGATAACTATGGGAGAGGTAATGGGACCTTAATTTTTAGAAACACATATTTATAAAGACTTATCACAAAAATATAAGAAAACTCAAATATTCAAGCTAGTGTGATTCTCGTCTGAAGTTCATCAAGATAGCAATGTAAACTCACTAATCATTACACAATCTAGGATAGCCAATTACTTAGAAAACCTTATATATATTTAAAATATAATCATATTAAATACATAAAGTTTACGGTGGTGTTACAAAACACATTCAATTATAGAACCATAGAAAATTATAATTACTAAATAGAGATCAACCTATTACTCTATAATTTTACAAGATGCCTCTACTACATGGGTCCAATATCTAGTATTCAATGTCTAATAGCTTCCAAGTCTTTGTAGTTTACATTTATACATAACTCACTATCTCTATCTTAGACACATGGTTACAAAAAATTGTGTTTGAAATCTTTAACAACTACAACACCATTATAGGCTTCCCAAGTTAAAGAAACTCAAATCCATGTAATTTGTTCAAAATAATATGGTTGATGACTAATTATCCAATTTATCTTGAATTGGTAGACTATTGACATGTCTTTATGCTATGATGGTACCCTATATTCATACTTTCCTACTAACACTTTCATGGACTTAATTAGTTGGCTCCTCCTGAGACAATGTAAAAGAAAAATAATCTAAAAGTAGAAAAATCAAAATCACACAATCCTCAACAAAATATCAGAAGGTAACCTACCACCCTTTTTGGTTTTTAATAAGCTAACAAGACCAATTGGCCACCCTTTCAAGTTTTCAACCAACCTGATCTCTATAAAATAAAACTAGAGATGAAATAAAATATGCTAAAAAGGATATAACCTGTAATGCACCTAAGATAGGGTAGGAGGTGGTAGAGAAGAATTAGAATAATGCATCACTAAATATCCTACCTTCTTCCTCTACTAAATAATCCCCATGAGTTGATTGAAAGAAACAAAAATAGGATCTTTAACCATAGGAGCAATGGAGGCAGCTAGTGTTGTCAAATCTTGCTTGTACATTTTCCATTCCAATAAAAGTTCTTAGACTGTATGAACCAATGCATGCAGTGAAGTCTAAGCATACATCAAGTTTTTAAAATTATCATCATCAATGGTATCAATATTATCCTTCACCTTGTAACCTTTGCATCAATATCAATAAAAATTAGGTTAAGTTAGTCTACATATCTTTGTGTTTGAACTCCTAAAAAGGCATTACACTGAACCTAATTTTACCACCCATCAAGATTATCTATAACTAAAACATGTATGTTGATTAAATATTTAAATGTATCATCCATGGATTTTGGAGTGTCATATAGATTCAAAATGTTTGTGGAATCTATCTACATAGTAGCAAAATTAGGCTGAAAACCAGTCTAGATGCCTTAGAGTTGTTGGCTACAGTCTAATAGGTTATGATTAATTTTCCTGGGTTGATATGTAGTAACATTGAGTTACATATAATATTTGAGAATAAAATTGCATAAATCTAGAGTCTCAACTTTGATCAATGGGCCTTATTGAGTGTACTTGATATGCACATTACTACACTGCCAATCCTAGACAAGTTGATTGAGAAGTAAGGAATGTCGATCCACATAAGACTAGCTATGATCAAGTGTATGTTATTGAAAAAAAATTGGGAAATAAATCTATAGAGCATATCATGCTTGATGTAATGCTTGATATAACCCATTATTATCTATTTATAACTACGAAACCTTTCAGTCTAAGGACTAAGCCTTTTGTGACAATGATTATAGAAATGTAGTCGTACCTTTAATTTATTTACTCAGTAAAAGTTGAGTAATGTCTATCAAAATATCTATTACGACTGGTATGCTACCTAGAAAAGTGGCCAAAATAGTGGCTAGTACACATTAAAGAGGAGTAATCAGAAATGAAAACATCATCCTTAGAGGTTGGGGTAAAGGCACATCATTCATGGCCATCAAATACACACTTGTTGAAGTAGGTGGTACCATCATAACCAGCTATGTTTCACTTTATGTATAAGTATCCAATGAAGTTTTTGGTGAAGAAGAAATAACTATGGTTAAAGGCTAAGTCCCAATAGTAGCCAATGGTGGTTACATTATAGATGAGGCTAAAGGTTGAGAATCTATCATCATTGACTGAGTAGTGGTAGTAATGGTAGATTTGGAAACCTTCTACATAGCTACTATATCTACCATTTACTAGCATTAATTTTCCTTCTCTACCTTAGTTATGTGCTATCATTCCATCTTAGTTTCCACTTGTTGACAATGTTATTCCTCATATGTAGCTTGTTGTTATTGGCCAAAAATAATGATAGCTTGATTCATGGTTTCCTCCTTCTAAGATTTTTGTGTATCTATAGCTTCAACCCATGCCTATGCTTCCTTATTCTTCTATGTAGCTTTATCTTTGGCCCTTTTCTTATCTTATTTACAATGTCTTTATGTATAAGATTTTTTAGCTTATTCACATGTGGCTTGTTTTTCTTCCTCAATCTGAGATTCAAGTTCATCTTCTTCAGCATCTATGAGTGGTTCATCAGATTATGATAGTGAGGAGGATCACTCAGGCATCTAAATTTGTGTGTGATAAATTGAGCCCTTCCTCAAATGACCAATGGGAACATACTATGTAGAAAGCTATGGAAATGTTGTCTTTGTACATGCACTAGTTAGATTCAAAGGTTAAGAGGTAGCTATGGTAGATCTAGGGGCATCCACTTTAACAATGTCTGAGGCATTTGAATCTTCCTTCCCCATAAGATACTTGTACATGGACTACTTGAACTGAAGGGTAGACTCTAGTGAACTTTTAGGTAGTACATCTAGAGGCTTTGGCAAAGGTGCACCTCCAAAGGACATACCATATGTAGGATCCATTTGAGCCTACTAAATCACTATCACTTCACCTAATGGATCCATCATAATGGATGGTGAACAAGGTGAAAGGGAAACCCATAATTCCTATAGAAACTTGTTTTGGACCTACGTTGTATACATAGCCTTCTAAAAGAAAATTTCATTTTATTTTTCATATTTATATAAATTTCCCACCATGTCTTCCAATATTAGGTGGTATATGTTTGTTTCATCAATTTTTAGCATAGGCCAGTCACACTAAGAGGCAATCTTGGATACATGGGGATCATCATACCAAGAAAACTAGCTCCTTGTTTTACATCATGATGGAGATGGTGAGTTACATTGAGCTAGATGTTTACCCTTTTTGCATTATGGATAAACTTGGAATTGAAGTTCTAAGATGAACAACCTAATGAGGAGTAGCCCATTATGTGGCCTAATCTTTTTACAATTCCACCTCCCTCTATATGGTACACATGTCTAATAAGAACCTTAATAGATTAGTTATCATTGGAGATAGCTCATGGATCTAAATGGATGTGCCCTCTATAAGTTATTATACCATAGCATGTTGGCCCAAAAAATTCATGACATCAGGTTGGATTTGTAGATGCATAGCCACCATATATATGATCTCTTTCTCTTAAATGTTGAGTAGTGGGGCTTGATCTTGATATCAAATTATGGAGGCAAAAACTAAATTGGTAAATTGCTCATCTAGCTAATAATCAATGTCTAGGTGGACTTTCCCCATAGGTAATTTCCATTATATGAACACTAAATAAATATAAAAAATTGATATTAAAAGGTGTGCTTCTCCATACTTAAGACCTTTGTAATGTTCTTCTCCAATTCTTCTATAAATAATTCAAGCCAATTAATTCTTCCCCACCATAGATCATTCAGTGTGATATCCACCACACCCTTGGTAGACTCAGTTGTGACCTTAATAGTCTATTAGAACAATTAAAATATGAATTCTAAGTATTATAATAATGCCACATTTTCCTTTGATCATAGTAGATTTTATTTATATGGAAATTCCTAGCATTTTAGTCTTGTAATCCATTAAGTATTTTTCTCAAGTGGGCATTCCAACTATGTGACCATGGCTTCATAAGATAGATACACTATTTTGTCATGTGATAAGTAAATATATCATTGGTTGTACTAAGCCAAAAATAATTGCATTATGTCAAGCCAATCTCTAAAAGTGGGAAACCACATTAGTCACTTTGCATCTGATCTATGTAAATGGGGTACCAAGCCATCCTATGCATATAGTCTATTTCTTGTGTATTGTGCCATGGCATTACCAATAGGGTTGAAAAACTTTTTCTGCTAGAGTGAGACCCCTATCCCCAAATCTTGTTTCAAAGAGGTGAATATTATCTTTAAATCTTGCTCAAGATCTATAGCACTAGTAGGAGTGGCCATGATTACTTAATGTGAATAAACTTGGGGATCACAAAGATGAGAAAATAAACTTGGAATAGCAATTTCAGAACTCAATTTTAGAAAAAACAAGTGGTATAAAATGCAATGAAGTAGATAATTTATACACTTTCATTCACTTGTCCCTTCTATCTTTTATAATTAATATTGGGATCTTAAAATCCCTCACGTGTGTGAGTTAGTTTTAATTTTGAATTGGTTCTTCATCTCATTATTTCATGTGCTATGAAAAATTTGGCTCAACAGATGTGGCATTCAATGTTGTTAATGTGGCACTAGTCTGACTACTAGAGAATATCTGATGGGACATGCCACCATCTTTTCAATTTCTATACCTAATAGATACTTGAGCTTGATCCTAATGTAAAATTTTAATTATGATGTTATAACTACTTCCCTGCATGCTTTGGTCATAACTCCTTTTTATTAACCATTATTCTTGATCATGACTCAAGATCTGATCATGTATTTTTCCTAGACTTAATAGGTGACTAACACCTATCTTTCCTTGAGAATGCCATGTGGAATCTTGTCCACCTATGTTGACTAGATAGCCAATGTGTGCTAGTCTAGATGTACCATGCCTATCTTGTATCTTTATAAATTATAGTTGATCTAGCATTCTACTAACAACAACTTGCTAAATATGCAACACATGGAAAATTCAAACCAAAATTCAAAGAATTTGCATGAATGAAATTTCTTAAACTAAGAAAGGTGTGTGAAACTACACTTTCTTTCTATGATTTTGAACCTAATTGTGGTATAATTTGAGTCTACATCCATTAATCCTTCCTAAAAAAACATTACCCTCCAAGTCTCACAAGATTATAGTCCCACTCTACAAAATCTTGTGAACAACATATGGATCTTTCTATCGAATGGTGAGTTTACTTTGAAATGCATGAAAACTATTGTCATATAGCAAAACCAATTACTCATAATGAAATTATTTTGTACATAGACTATTGTCATGCCATGCCTTCTATATTATTTTATTAATTTATTGTACCCATACATCTCTACACCTATCTTCATCCATGCAATTGAGGTCCAACAACTGATTTGTAAGTGATTATGCATCACCGAGATGCATTGTATTAACAACTCATAGGCTAAGAATGACATATTCTATTGGTATGACAACTTCTATTCCATAGACCAATTAGAATGGAGTAAAGCCTGATGCATGTTTAAAATGAGTGTAATAAGCCTAGAGTACCATAGGAAGTCAATCTTCCCAATCATCTTTCTTGACATCACAAACCTTTATTATTAGCTTACCAATCACTTTACTTGTAGACTCTACTTGGCCATTGACTTATGGATTATATGCAGTGATTTTATGATGAGAAATCATAAATTATTCTCTTAGTATCTTGATGATCTTGTTTAAAAAGTGCATACCCTGATCACCTACCAATCTCAATGGGCATCTAAACTAAGTAATGATGTTTTCATAGAAAAATGTAGTAGTATCTTTAGCTCTACAACTTAGTGTAGTCACAACCTCTACCCATTTGGTAAAATAATCCATCATAGTGATTATTTATCTATCATTATTGTGTTTACTTACTAGATTAATGAGGCTAAAAAAATCAATTCAGCATTGCTCGAATGGTTGTTGCACTAACATGGGATGAAAAGGCATCTCATCCCTCTGATTGGTTTTACCATGTGTTGTTAAAAATCAAACTATTGGGAAACCCTCTCCACATCCTCAAAAAGGTGTGGCCACCAAATACCACTTTGTAATATTTTCCTTATGATAACTTCCCTCACAAAGTCTCCACCTGCAATGCCCTGATCTACCTCTTTTAGGACTTGCAGTCATTTGTGCTCTAGTGATACCCATTGTAAGACATCATCTTTCCCCATATGATATAGAAATCCATTTACAACTATAAAAGAAAGTGCCTTGTTCAAGATCTACTTCTTTTGTCTTTTAGTTTAGTGTGTGGGTAATGTCCCCTGCTCCAAAAATTATGCGATTTCTACCACCTATTCTAGAATCACATAAAGTATAAATAGATGAGTATCAAGAGACTCATAGAGAATATACTCTATATCCTTTCCATAATTCAATCTACTAATATGGTCAAGGCCAATGTTTTGTTGCCTTGGCTTAACATTGATATGAAAGTGGAATTCTTATAAAATCATCAACCATGGGGATATCTATCCACCCAACATTGGCTTGTTTACCAGATATCGCAAAGCTTGATGATCTATAAATAGTTTAAATGGGATAGTCAATAAATAATATCTAAATTTTTATAGGGAAAATATAATCACTATAGCTTCCCTCTTAGTTTTGGTATATTTATTTTTGGCCATAGACAATTTTTGACTTGTAAAATGGATTAGATGGTCTAATCCTCCTTCACCGAGATACACAAGCACTTCGCCAACTATGGTAACTGATGCATCAACATGCACATAGAAAGGTTTTCCCTAGTCAAGAAAAATAAGGATCAATGTAGTAACTAACCTATATTTTAGATCCACAAAAGCTTATTGGCACTCTTATATCCATACAAAGGGAATACCTTTGCATAGTAATTTATCCATTAGTGTTGAGATAGTTGCATACCCTTTTATGAATTTTTAGTAATACCCCATGTGTCTTAAAAGGATCAAACTTATATGGAGTAATTTGGTGGTGGTATACACATTATCACTATAATCTTCACTTGATCCACCAAAATTCCCTTGTTTCATACTACATGGCCTAGTATAACACCAAATGGTGTAAAAAATAAACATTTTTTAAGTTAAATACAATCCTAAGCACTTTACATCTATCCAACAATAGTATTAATTTTGATAAGTGTTATCTAAATAATGAGAACACTACCCAATCATCCAAATATACATCAAAAAAATCATGGATGAAGTCCTTGAATGTAGTGACTATGGCCTTAGAGAAACCCACATGTGTGTTCTTTGGACCAAATGGCATTACCTTATATGTGAATGACCCCCCATTATATAACAAATGTCATATTAGTTATATCCTCAATTGTAATGGGTATCTGATGATACCCACTAACTTTGTTAGTGAAATAATACACCTCATGTCTAGCTATAGCTTCCAACACTTCATTATTAAAAGGTATTAGAAAGGGGTCATTAACATAGGCATCATTTAGAATGTGATAGTCTCTATAGATATGAATCTCACTTATTTTCTTCCACTACACGACCATAAGACTCACCCAGTCTAATTTTTCCATGAGAAATATTATTCTTGCATCCTACATATAGTCTAATTCATCTTTGACTTTCATCTTCATATTAGGGTTGAGATGATAAGTCCTCTTCTTGATGGGTCATGTACCTTCCTTGAGTTCTATATTCATTTCCCCTAAAAAAGGGTTCACCACTTTGACTTCTAAAAAAGTAGTAGGAAACACATTTGCATCATCTTGGAGAAGCTAAAATACTTATAAAATGTTCCATTATTCATAATAGTCACCAACATGCACTAATTTTAGTGTTTCTTCAGACCTGATGTTCATAATTTTTTCCTTTAGAGGTTTTTAAAACACTTTATGCTCTTCCTCTGGAATGGACTGTTGAATGGCCTACTCATCCTCTTATTTTATAAATTGTATCTATCACATTTGATCTTCTTCAGCTTCTTCATCCATAGGTTTAGGTAATATTTTGTGATTTAGTTCAGGCTCAAAAAAACCAAAATTTTCTAAAGAATATTCACTAAATAAATAAAAGTCATCAATAAACTAATCTTAAATATGATGGCAAGGTTGGATTTCCATCTTTGTTGTATGTTTTTGCTTGGTCTCCATATTTTTAGCTTTAATAATGTCCCAGGTATCTTGTTGACTGTGTTTGGCTTCCATGGTGATGGCATCGATAAGTTCACAAGCCTCCTTCTCCTCTAGATGTGAATCATAGTCATTACACAAATATTCCACTCATCTATGGCATATAAATATTTTCATATTTTGTAACACACTATGGACTATTGGATTCTCAATTTCAAATATGAAAGTTTGAAAAAAGTCATTCTACAATTAAATCTAGTGTTGCATTTCTTTATAGCATTCTTGGTGAATGTACCAAGTGATAAGAAAGACCCCTAATGTGTAAATATATCAATACGGATAGTAATTATAATTAATTTCTTTGTCCATCCATACTTTTATTCACTATTAAATATGGTTTTGGGGACATTCCCCTCCTTGAAAGATGGGCCATTCTTATCGCACTTCTATAGGTAATTGAAACAATGCAATGAGCAATTCGTACAATTATGCCCATGTCTTACTACTACTATGATGTGTTGCCCTCCAGTTAGCTATAACTCCTTTCAATGTGTAATTGAGGGCACTCACCATTTAGATATCCTCTGGTGTATGCATTTGTAAATACATTATAAATTTTCTAATGTCTTTAGTGGAAAAGTATCAAGGGATTTTTTGATTAGTCGCATAACCCATGTGCAAGGGTTTAAGCTCACAATCATTTCTAGCCCAATTTATCTTGTAAGTATCAAAATCACCACTGATAAAAGAGGCTCAATCTCATGGTAGCATACCTTCAAGAATAGGATCAGTGTATTCATGGTCTATAAAACTAGCTTGATATAATAACTCTATATCAGACTATGTAGATGAGTATACAGATAATGATTACACTTCATCTTCTTCATATGCCAAAATACTCAAAGGTTTTAAAGAACACTTAACCCATCATTTTGTAGCTACTAGCTCTATTGAAGGAAATTTATATTAGTTCATTAGCATGCTATGTTGTATGTCAAATGCACTCTTCGTCACAATTCACATGTAGTTATTGCCTCTCATTATATAGGGAGAATTGGGTTCCCTAGGAATTATGCATGACTTGGAAGCTTTGTTAAGAGGGATGATGATTATATGATATTCTTGGTGATATTATATTTAGTTCATTACCATGTTGATGGTCATCTTACCATCATAGGCCCACTTTTTCCCCAGGAAATCTAGGTAGTGAGATTCATTTTTCTTCATATCTATTACTTTAAAATCACCATTTAGATTTAACTCTGTGATTTTAATCTCCACATCTTTCAAATGTCATCTAGGATCTACCATACCATTTTTTTCCAAACTAAAGGTTATGAGGATATAAATTAAATAAATTCTATCGATCACCTCCCAGGTAGATCATGGGATCATATTCACTATGCTCCCAAAATCAAACACAGCATTCAGTATCTCATACCCTGCTAACTCTATATTTACCCTAGTGTCAACATCCCATGGATTATTTATCTTGACAAACCAAACCATCTTCTTAGGCCTTTCATTTACCTTCTATACACATTCAATCAAATTATGCAAGAGTTTGGTGATATTATATGATATATCTTCATTTTATAGAGTATTGAGAAATTTCATCAAGTCTATCAATGTTTTCTAACCCCCCTTATTTCATGATTCGCATAATTTGCCCATGCATCTAAGAATTGAGTGTGGCCTCATCTACTATAAATGTACCTTGTTTTTTAATACTCTACAAAATTTTCATAGATTCTTTCATGAGTCCCTTATCCTTTATCATTTTTAGATAAGGTGTTTCCTTTAACTTTGTGTACTCCAAAATCTGTTGGCATCTCTAAAGGAGGTAGTCATTGTTGTGCATATTGCATTATTATAAATACTTACATAAATGCATTATGGTTAGACATAAAACCAACTTGATTTGCATTCTACACTGCCCAATATCTATGTTGTGCTTCCAAAATAAGGAAGTCTTGAGTATCATGTTATTTAGATACTTGGTAATAAGTGTAGTAGGCTTGTCATTATGTATTTTTAGGGTAATTTCATTGCACATGATTAAGTTCCATACATAAATAACATATAATATGGCCTTTAGGACCATTACCACATCCTTTTTATGCACCTCCATGGTATCCACCTCCAAATCTACCTTTATTCCCTTGGTATCCCTAGCCATCTACCTATTATCCTAAAGTTTATTGTAGTCTATGACATATTCCACCCTTGATAATATTATTGAGTGTTGTAGCCACCATATTAGGGTTGATTTATATGTGGTACCCAGCTAGCTTGTTGTGCCTAGGGAAACACAAGATTCCAAGTAGATTGGTGATCATAGTATAATAGTTACATAGCTTGAACTCCACTAACTAAACGTTGTAGTTGAAAAGGCTATGCATTCAGAGCCCATGCTAACCTAGTCTATGCTACACTAGTGAGAGGGGTTTCTAATTTTGGAATAGCATGTGACATCACTGGGACTTATTGCACAACTATTACAAATATATTATTATTAATGTCCTCCTCCAACTCTTGGAGAGCCCTATAATCCTTATCCTCATGATTCATAGATTTGTAGAATTTACAGTACATACTTTATGGATTTATAACATACTATTGTAATAAGTGAAAATAAGATATTGAGTGTCCCACTATGTGGTAGATGTTAAATAATTATGTGTATACTTTTGGGCATTCATTCTTATGGTGGCCTTCTTTGCTTCACTTAATACACTAGAGACCGGTTCTAAGTTGCTCAGCAGTATTATGTAGGGCTTCTAACCTCAACATAGTAGCTCAGAGTGTGATTTCTAACTATGTTTTGCTCTTTATTGGGGTACCATAATCCTCTATTTTTTCCACTCTTACTATGGTTGTTTTATCTTTTTATTTATTAGTAAATTTGGTTTGTGTTATCAAAAATTGAATCTTAAGTCATAGTCCTTCGACAAACCAAACAACCTTATCTTTATCTTTCAAGGTGAATTCAATGTTATTGACCACATCAAAAAATCTACAGTCATAATCATGAATGGTTTTCCTTTGACCTTGGTGGATTTATTTTAGGTCCTATATGGTTTTTCTAATGATTTTCTTAACCTTAAACTCTATAATCAACCATGTTTGCACATCATTAAAGTTTGTTGTTCCTGATTGCTTATAGAACATGAACTCCAATGCCCATCTAAAAAAAGCACCAATGAACTCATATTTATTAGTGTTTTCATCTATAATTCCTTTTTCTTTCCATTTCATGTCAAACATTAGCAATTATTGCTCTAGATATACAATTCCATCATAGGGTGCCAATGTGATAATGGCACCCAACTATACATCCATATTGCCTAGGTTATTTTGAAAAGGAAGCATGACTTGCATTCCTCCAGATGGTGGTAATGATACTGTAACTTATGGAATTGATACATGAGAACCTCTTTATGTTGGAAGTGATGTTTTCACTTGGGGAGGAGTGATCACTAGTGGTGTCTATGGTGATGGTCTTATAGACCCATTTGGACTATCTCCAAGTACTAGCATATACATCGATAATGGTAAAATTTATGAAAATAGAAAATGTTCATGTGATCACAAAGGTGATTCAGGTCACACAAGTGATGAAAATACCTTTGAATCATCTTTAATTTCTGTAATGGTGTTTGTTCACATTCTATGCTCCTTAGCAAAAAAATTAATCTGCACCACCCAATCAACAACCTATTCAATCAATAAGGGGTTAGTCAATATAGCCAATACCTCTCTTAAATAATTATTTTATGATTTAGTGAATCCTTGTATGGTCCTTTTGAAATTAGAATCTAGTAACTCTTTGATATTTCTTCTTGATTCTTTGATCTCCCTCTCTCTCTAGCTTACAAATCTCTATGGTTGAATATAAATAGGAGTTCTTCTTTAAAATATGGGCTCAGGGGATGTGTGTTGTGGGGGTGAAAGATCTCATTATCTTATTCTCATCATGTGGAAAGTTGAGTGAGTATTGTGCCTATGTTTGACCATGTCTTTGAAACTAGGTAACTCTCCTACAAAATTGAAAGATGTTTCCTTGAGTGACTACGATCCATTACCAGCTATCAAACTACCTACTTCTATGATTTTTCCTTTATCGTCATCTTCTAATTGCTCTTCAGTCTCACTAATACAAGGCTCTTTTTCTCTCTCATCAACTCTTTCCTTTCTTACTCTTTCATTGACTCATTATTCCTCATTTTAGTCTCTTATAGTTAATTGTTCTCTACCCCTACTTCTACCTCTACTTCTACTCATAGTCTCTCATGAAGTCCCTAATATATTCCACTTGTTTTATTATCATAGTTCTCACTCTATATCTATAACCTTTTTATGTTCCCTTTTGCATGGTATCCTCATCTAATTTCTATTGGCTAGATTTTTAGATTAGCTCAACACCATCTCTCATCCTGACCACACGCATCCCTATAGTTCCCCAAAAGGCTAATCCATCATGAATGGTTAGGAAACTATGGATTTTTCAATGGCCAACATCTAGATAAGAATTGGTATTTGCTACAAAAACTTTCCTTTAGTCCCCTACATGAATAGGTCTTATTTAATAATGAACTATGAATTCCATTGTATATTCATCTATAGTGGTTTGTGTCTAGTGATCAATCATGTGGGTCCAAAAAATCTCAAGGATATATAACTATTCAATTATATTATCAGTCCACTAAATTTTAGATGCAAACCTGGCCTAAAAACAAAAATTCTCTAACCTTGCCAACTACATAGTGAACAGGCTTAGAAATTCACGCTAGAAGATTTCATATACATCACCATATAGATTACTCTAATGAGTTCATTTATATACACCCTACCCTTCTCACCTCTTTTTGTGTAAACTCAGATATTTTTTAATCCCACCATTTTTCCAAATCCCTTTAACTTGTTAACCATTGGAGCATATCCTCTTTATACAAATCCACAATGTTCCACACTCACCACGCCATTATTAGCAGAGGTTCCTAGTTTCCTAGAACTTACTAATTATGAGAACAACTTTGGGAGAGGTAATGGGTCCTTAATTTGTATAAATGTGGATTCATAAAGACTTATTGCAAAAATACAAGAAAACTCATATGTTTAGTCTAGTGCAATTCTCATCTAAAATTCATCAAGATAGCAATGTAAACTCAGCAATCATTACATAATCTAGGACAGTCAATTACTCAAAAAACCTTATATATATATATATATATATATATATATATATATATATATATATATTGAAAATATTATCATATACAATACATAAAGTGTATGGTGGTGTTACAAAACACATTCAATTAAAAAACCATAGAAACTTATAATTAATAAGTAGGGATCATCTTATTACTTTGTGATTTTACAAGATGCCTTTATTACATGGGTCTAATATCTAGTTCTTAAATGACTAACCCTTTCTAACTCTTCATAGTTTACATTTATACATAATTCACTTTCTCTATCTTAGACACATACTTACAACAGATTGTGTTTGGAATTTTTAACAACTATAACACCATTATAGGCTTCCCAAATTAGAGAAACCTAAATCTATGCAATCTATTCAAAAATAATATAGTTGACAACTAATTATCCTATGTATGTTAACCTGGTAAACTATTGACATGTCCTTATACTATGATGGAACCTTATGTGCATACTTTCCCACTAACAGAATATTTATGCAATTTTTAAAAAATCATCTCAATCTAAGTTTATATGCAAAAATTATAGCCTTGGAAATTTTTCATTTGATTGTATCATATATGTAACCAATTGGTT